>ML682059.1:99244-365857 GCA_007922195.1 Podocnemis expansa
AGCGCCCCCGACCCGCCTGCGGTGTCGGGGGTGCAGCCCGGGCTGCGGGCTGAGCCGCCTGGCAGGGGTTCACCGCTCCTGACCCTGCCAGAGGCTGCAGCCCCCTTTCTGGCCTGCAGGGTGAGCCGCAGCAGTGACTCACCCCCAGGGGGCTGCAGCCCCCTGCAGCAGGAAATGAAATTGCAAGTTCGCAGTGCGAACATGCTATTTTGTTTCCCGCGTTTTTCCTTATTTCGAATTAATGTTTTGTTAATTCAAAATAAGATATTTTGAAATAAGTTGTTTAGACACAACTTGTTTCGAAATAACTATCTGTGTGTTAATACAGCCAATAAGCCTAGTTCCTTTGATCTCTATTCATAAGTCATGTGCCCCAACCCCTAACCATTTTTGTTGCCCTTCACTGGACTCTTTCAAATTGGTCAACATCCTTTTGCAAGTGTGGAGCTGAAAATTAGACACAATATTCCAGATGTGGCCTCATCAGCACCAAATAGAGGGGAATAATCACATCCCTCTATCTGCTGGCAACACTCCTACTGATGCAGCCCAATATGCTATTGACCTTTTTGGCAGCAAGACCACATTGTTGACGCATATCCAGCTTCCCATCCACCATAATCCCCAGATCCCTTTGTACAGTGCTGTACTTAGCTGATTGGTTCCCAGTCTATAGTTGTACATGGGATTTTTCTGTCCTAAGTGGAGGACTTTGCACTTATCCTTGCTGAACCTCATGAGATTTTGTTTGGCCCAGTGGTCCAATTTGTCCAGGTCTCCCTGAATCCTGCCCTCCAGCATGTCTCCCATTTCCCCCAGCTTGGTGTCATCTGCGAATTTACTGAGCATGCAATCTACCCCATTATCCAGATCATTAAGATGTTGAACAGAACCAGAACCAGCTCCTGGGGCATTCCACTGGTTACTGTTTTCCAGCTAGACATTGAGCCACTGATCCCTCCTGCTGAGCCCCGTGATCTAGCCAGCCTTCTAACCACCTTATGATCCATTCATCCAAACCTTACTTCCTTAACTTGCTTACAAGAATGTTGTGGGAAGATGGATCAAAGTTTGCTATCATCAAACTATATCACCTCAATGGCTATTCCTGCATCCACATATCCATTCATCTCATCATAGAAGGCCATCCGGTTGGTCAAGCATGATTTGTCCTTGGTGAATCTATGCTGATGGTTCCTGATCACTTACTATTTTCCTCCAAGTGTTTCAGAATGGGTTCTTCAAGGACCTGCTCCATGATTTTTCCAGGGATTAAGATGAGGCTGATTGGTCTGTAGTTCTCTGGATCCTCCTTTTTTCTCTTTCCTGAAGATAGGTACTTTATTTGCCCTTTTCCAATAACCTGAGGCCTCCCCCATTTGTCCCCAGTTTTCAGAGGATAATGGATAGTGGCTATGCAATCACTTTGGCCAACTCCCTCAGCACCCTTGGATACAGTTCATCTGGCCCCAGAGACTTGTGCACGTCCAACTTCTCTAAGTAATCCCTAACCTCATTTTCCATCGCCAAGGGCCGCTCTCCTTCTTTCCAGTCTGTGGTAGGCAATATAGTAGCCTGGGAGCTGAGCCTGCCTTTGGAAACTGAGGTGCAAAAAGCATTGAGTACTTCAGCCTTTCCTGCATCATCCGCCATGAGGATACCTGCCCCATTTGTTAAGGGACCTACATCATCTCTGATCCTCTTCTTGTTACTGACGTACTTGTAGAACCTCTTCCTGTTATCCTTCACAACCCTTGATAGATGCTACTCCATTTGCCCTTTGGCCTTTATGATTTTATCCCTGCAGGCCTGAGCAATAACTTTATATGCCTCCCTTAGTCATTGGTCCAAGCTTCCACTTTTTTAAGTCTCCCTGTTGTGTTTCAGCTAACCATAGAGTTTTCTGCTCAGCCACGCTGGGTACCTTCCTATGCCCTTAATAAGGTGTCCTTAAGATACAGCCAGCTTTCATGGATGCCTTTCCTCTTTAGATTAGCTTTCCAAGGGATTCTGCTTATCAGTTCCCTGAGGGAGCTATAAATCTGCTTTTCTGAAGTCCAGGGTCTGTGTTTTGCTTTTCTCCTTTCTTCCTGTGATCTGGATTCTGAACTCTACCATCTCATGGTCACTGCTGCCCAAGTTGCCATTCATTTCTATTTCTCTCATCATTTCTTGTCTGTGTGTGAGCAGTAGGTCAAAAGATGCTAGGCCCCTAGTTGGTTCCTCTAGCATTTGTACCAGGAAGTTGTCCTCAGTGCTGGATTGTTTGTGTACTGCTGTATGGCCCTCCCAGCAGATGTCAGGGTAATCAAAGTTCCGCATGAGAACCAGGACCTGTGATCTGAAAACTTTTGCTAGTTGTCTGTAGAATGTCTCATCCACCTCCTCCTTCTGGTCTGGTGATCTATGGCAGACACCCACCATGACATCACACTTCTTACAGTCTACTCTAAACTTTACCCAGAGATTTTCAACAGGATTCTCTCCACTTTCATAGTGGAGCTCCGAGTAGTCATAAAGCTCTTTTACATATAGTGATCTCCTCCACCTCGTCTTCCTGCCTGTGCTTTCTGAACATTTTATACACATCCATAGCAGTGCTCCAGTGATGCAGGCTATTCCACCATGTCTTTGTTATTCCAATTACATCATAGTGCCTTGTCTGTGCCAGTACAACCAATTCTTTCTGCTTCTTTCCTAAGATCCTTGCATTTGTGTATAGGCACCTAAGATACTGGGCTGATTGCCCTACTTTCCCTGCTTTCCTACTCCCAGTGTGCCTCCTCATTTCAGGTATCAGGGCTTCTTTAGGACACCTAAGACACTGATTTGATCCCCCCTCCAAGTTCTCACTAGACTCTCTTTTATCCCTGCTGTTCAATGTTCCCTCTAATTTTTAATAGACTATGTGCGCAAAAATTTTCTTTTGTGCAAATTTTCGGAATCAGTGCCCAAATTTGTGCACACTCCAGTGAGTGTGATCAAACTTGTGAGCACAATGAAGCAAGTATGTATGATGCAAATAATATCTACATTTTTATATGGTGATGGAAATGATTTTATTAATTACAAAACCTTATTTGAAACATGCTACTTGAATCCACCATCTTAAAGTGGTATAAAAATATTAGCACTGTTTAATTTTTTGTGCGTGCTCTATTTCGTTGTGTGCACAGGTTTCATGACCTGTGTGTGTGCGCACATGCGCACAGCTTAGAGGGAACATAGCTGCTGTTACAGTCCCCCCCCACCCACCACCAAGTTCTATTTCTTTCCTCAGGTCTCCCTTAAATGACTTTCCCAATGCATACACTAAAGTAAATCAGGGCCTTGATACGAATTATTTAGCAGAAGACAGAACCAAGTAAAGCTAAGGTAATGTTGACATATAGTTAGGAAAATGGAAAAGATGACAGTGTTCATATCTGGGAATGAGCCCACTTTTTGTTACCTAGGTTCTTATTTAGTGGGTTGAGAGAGATTTTTGGCTAATTTCTGTACCTGGGTGGGAAAGTGTCTAGATACACATGTCCTCACACTTGTCTTCAGCCTGCATTAAAGGGAAGTGCACATTCATGACATTAGAAAAAAAGTATTGCAGAACATAATAGGTCATTTATTAAGCGGTGCTTTAAGCAAAGAACTGAAATTACCTCAGTGCTTAGGAAACTTCACTGCCTTCTATTTCGGTTCCAGGTGGAGTTTAAGGCATTGATTTTGACTGGGGGGGGGGGGCATTTATCCTCCAACAGTAATACTCCATTGAGAGAAAATGTTAGGCACTTTTAAACATAAGTCTACCGAAAACTTACATTAAACCACTCACTCCAGTACAATTTAGAAAAGTCACAAGGTTCCACAGTCCTTTTGCTTCAAACCATATCCACTTACTGGTCAGGAGGGCTTCTCACACAGGAGCTGGAAAAGAGGTGAGCATCCCTAAAACTCAGTTAGCTGTTTTAGCTCTGAGCCTTTTCCTCAAAGCTCTCTGGAAGCCTAGCTTTCCTTCAGCTAAGATTCTCTAACCTGAAGCACATTCTTCAGAGAAGCTGTAATCTGCTTCAGCCAAAACATCCTGCTTCCCTGTGCATGTATTCCTTCTATGCAGAATTTGGAGATGTGTACATTCCTTTCACTGACTAGAAACTGCAGCCTTGTTAAATCTAAGCTTAATTTCTGCTGAAGCTGATCTATCAAGTCACCACTTGCCAGGGAAGTTGGATGAGCACACTTTTTAAGCATTGTTGAAAGGACAGCTGCTTTTCTCAGAAAAGGAGGCTCCAGCTTCTAGCCGGTTCCCTTTTCAAACCAGCATTTGGAACAACCGAAGGAGGCCTGCAAAATGGCTGAGTCACTATGACCAAACCTAAAACTAGAAGCTGATGGGTAAGCATGGTATCATTTAGTCCTTCCCTCTAGCCATTAGCTTGTTTCAGAACATAATTTTTCTAAATATCCATCTACCAAATTCTTTCCAATTAATATTTGAAAATATTTTACCAATTTTATATTGCAGATATGCGTATTATTCAGCAAGTAATTCATTTTTTTCCCCCACCATTGCCTTCATTTCCCAAATCATAGACCTCTGCCCACTTAACTAGGGACTAGCCAGTGTAGAGAGCTGATAGTGTGTGTGTGTGTGTGTGTGTGTGTGTGCACTGTAGAGAGCTGATATTATATATATAGATATATATAGATATATAAAGAGCAGCCGGTGTAGAGGGTTGATATCGTGTGTGTGTGTGTGCATGTGCATGCGCATGTCTGCATGCACCCCTCTGCAGTGTTTTTGACTCTGGTGTGTTATATCATTCAAATCTGATAATCACATTACAGTATGCATATGTACTACTGTGATCTAATAAACAGAACACGTAGGCCTATGCAAAATTTATATAAATTTAAAAATAAATATGTGAAATTTGCATGGGACTATGTGTTCTATTTATTAGATCACAGTAGTACATAAGCATACTGTAATGTGATTATCAGATTTAAATGAAATACGACACCAGAGTCAAAGACACTGCAGAGAGCTGCATTCAGACACAAACTATTCATACCAGCATTATAGGTAAAACAAATAAGGAATCTAGTGGCAGTTTTAAAGACTAACAAATTTATTTATCGCATGAGCTTTCATGGGAGAAAATCCCTCTTTATCAGATGATTGAAGATGGGGAGTCTGACAAAGTGGGAATTTCTTTCATGAAAGGTCATGCAATAAATAAATTTGTTAGTCTTTAACGTTATTTCTATACAAGCAAATTAGTCCAGATTAAGGAGGCTTAATCTGGACTAATTTGCTCTCTGTCTCCACTCAGTTTTGTCTAGTTTGAACTAAAAAAAGTTTAGTTTGAATGGCAAGTTTGAACTAACTGCTTAGTTTGAACTTGTTTTGAACTTTAGTTCAAACTAGTGGTTAGTTTGGACTAACCACATTTTTTTTTTTTTTTAGTTTGAACTAAAAAGTTCATTCAAACTAAAAATGTGTGGTTAGTTTGAACTAACTTCTAACTTAGTTCAGACTAAGCAAGTCTGAACTAAGCTTTTAGGTGCAGACATAGCCAAAAAGTGCCACCAGCTTCCTTGTTTGCTTTGCTGAACTAGACTAACATGGCTGCCCCTTTGGAACTTAGCATCATAAGCTTAACGCCTCACATTTAAGACCACTTTAAGACTTCTTTACAGTGCCAGTGTGGTATAAACAGGTTTTAGCATAAATGAAGATCAGGTTCTTTGAGCCATATTCAGATCTGGTAGAAGTGTGAAACCAATTATTCTTTGCACCAGTGCATTTATATAAATTGGCAGTAGTCCATTGACCATTTATCACATCTGTTCTGCTTTGGTCTCAGGTTTCCTCATTGTATACCATATTAAAAACAAATGTTACAAGATACATTCACTAAGCACTGTTTTGTACATATTACAATAACTTTTCAATGCCGTGAATTGAAAGACAGCTTTCTTGTCAATTACCTTGTCACAGAAGAACCAGAAGGTAAAAATGCCTGCTACTCATCTGGTATGTGAACTGAAAATGTATGTAGAACCTATATGGTTAAAAGCACAAATGTGTCATAAGTATTTTTTTTTTTTTGGAACGCCTACACATGTATGGTTTAGATAGCATTGCAGTTCTTTGACATTGAGTGATAGTATTTGAAAACCCATTAGAGGCATTGCAAACCTCAGTTGGACAGATGGATAGAAAATTAAACTGAATGTTTCATTGGCTTCTTGCCGCTTTTTTGTGATGCCTGACAAAAATGCAGTGTTGTAGTAGGTGAGAGTAGGAAACCAATTAATCTTATATGAGCCATACTATGCTTAATTGAGCACTTTAATATGGAACAAGGGAGGTGATAGATTGACAGTCAGACTTGTGGTTGATTATATATCTTTTAGCAAATGCATACCAAAGTTTTGTAAGTGACATACCATAAGGGAATAAAGAATCAAGTTGAGATAAAGAGGATGACATTTTGTTTTTGATAACCTTTTGACAGAACTCCCCATCCTATTTCCCATCCCCTCACTGTTTCTTCTTCATCCCTATGTTCATGCATAAACTCTTATTTTGAAATGAGTTATTTCAAAACGAGTTATTTCAAAATAAAATCCTTATTTCAAAATAAACAAATATTAAATTGAAATAAGGGAAAACCTCAAAGTAAAATAGCATGTCCGGACACAGGACTTGCTATTTTACTTCAGGAGAGGGGCAGCTTGGGTGGTGTGGCAACATGGCCCGCTCACTGGGCCATGCCCCCACCCAATATATACAAAAAGGAATGCACCCTGGGAAGGAAAAGGGCAAAAGTGTTATTTCAAAATAACATGTCTGAATGGCGTTGTTTAAAAACAACCATTTCGAAACAACAGTTATTTCACTTTCAGGTGAGGTTTTATTGTTCCGAAATGATGGGCATTATTTCGAAATGACGGGGTCCCGTCATTTCGAAATAAAGAAACATCGTTCAGACATGACAACTTTTATTCCAAAACAATGGTCGTTGTTTTGAAATAAAAGCCTCGCATGGACATAGCCCATGATAATAGTCTGAATTATGCCCTATCAGAGAAAAAGGTGCTCTTTGATTTCCTTTATGGTCTTTAAGTTATTTACCTGGCCCTACAACTCTCATTTTACCTCAAATACCTTTCCTTATGTGAGGAAAGCTAACTGCATAAAGAGAAATATGGGATGCAATGATAATTTCCAGATGAAATTTTCCATTGTGCTGAAGTTAAAATTGGGAGTAGAAATCTCTAATACAGAAGTAAAATACTTTACATGAATACCTGAAAGCAACCATTATAAACCCAGAAAATTCAATATTAAGATTAAACATAAGTGATCTTCACTTAAGACACACAGGCAATGAATTTACTCTGGTGTAAAACCATGGCAAGTGTGATGATTTCCTTCTTTGACTTAGTCATACCTTTTCTATAAGATGCATTGGTTTTCAATCAGCTTCTCTGAGGGGCTTTAAATACCCAGTGGCCAGCTATGAACACTTGAATTTGGAGCACATGCAATGGCCTAAACTTAGGTAAGCACATGCATATCTTTAACCACTTGCTCAAGCAGCCTTCCTGAGTAAGGATGCTTTTCTGAAGTGGACTGTGCATTTGTACAGCTTGTTGATGAAATAATGAGAACGGGCACTACGCAGCACTGATTTAATAATTGTTTTCATATATCTATGTCTCCAATATTAAGTGTGCTGCTTTGTCAGCATTATAACCTTTGATCTTTTCATGTAAGTGCCATAATTTAATGATCAGGTCTTGGGAAGTTTGCAAGTATAGACATTCTCCTTTTATGTTTAATGACACGTGTCTAACTGGTAGCACGTGGAACTTTCCTGAGGCCTGGGGAATGGTTTCTTTCATTATGCTTTTTATTTAATCAGGAATTTGTGCAAGACCATGAATGAAGGCTGGAGTCAGCACAAGCATCCTTTAGAGCAGTACCACAGAGATCACTGGCCATGTGTGGGAAAAACTGGAAAGAGTATTTTCAGCATCTCTTCCATCAGAAAGATCTGGGTTAAATCTTATAAGTTTACCCAGTTTTAAGTTATGAAGTCAATGGTTATGTTCCCCATAATTATGGACGGAATTGTCACAGCCCCATTCAACCAGACAGGAAAGAAAGACCACCTCATATCCTTGCTCAGACTGTGACTCCAACAATGGGCAGGAGAGCCCCATGGCCTTCCACTTACTGACAGGCAGGGAGTCAGAGGAGCTCCACACCTCACTCACTGTACAGAGTTTCTCACTGAGTGACTAGTTGGATGCAAGGGAGTGGGTAAGCTGCCCCAGAAAAAAAGACTGAAATAACTTGCTCTTTCCCCAAAGCCAGGAAAGTCAATCAGCCGTTCACGCTCTGTTCTGCATCAATGTAGTTTCCCTTCCTCAGGAGATATTGGGAAATTACACTCTAGTCCTACATGAGCTGTTATGTTATTGTTCCAGTGTTGACTGGTATAACTATAAATGTTGGTGCTACTAAGAATTATTTTTTCCTTTTTACCGTGTAGCCCACCACACCAGGTTTGCATTCATAGGTCAGCAAGAGATCTGATTAAAAGAACAACACTGTTGCTGGCTGCCAAATGGCTCGATGTAGTAGTCAGAAAGAAGATGTTAGCACAGGTAGTTTCATCTATTTTTACTCAACACCGTTGCTCAGAAAAGTAATACTGGCTTAGTGAGATTTACAGGCATGAAAGAATAATTCTGGGAACTTAAAATCTAAATGTTAACATGGATTATTAGAGTGGTATTTTTTTTCTTTTGAGCAATGGATTTATCTTGCAATAACTGTTTCAAGTCTTCTTGCATGTACTCGCCAGCTGAGGAAAGCATAATTCAGAGTGAGCATCCATAAAGCTCTGCAGATCCTGAGGAGAAATGAAGAAGTATGGTTTTACTATATCAAACATAAGGATAAGGTTTTTATAAAGTGCCCATACCTTGGCTTAATATACCTTTAATCAGTCAGCCTCTCTATAGTGGCTCCATTCCCCCTGTCTTTTCAGAATACGTGCTGAGATCTATTAGAAAAAAACAAACTTATTTTGTACTCTAACAGGTACATTGTACTGTTCATCCTTAATATCAATTCTCTGTCTTGAAACCTAGCAAATATCACAGTAATGATTCATAGCAGCTCATAACCTGCAGTTTCATGTAAGTTCACTAGGAGCATGGTGTAGTTTGAAAATCAGACATTCTATCCCCACAATTCAAGTCTACAAACTTTTGTTCCTTCCTTGGTAGGCCACACTTTGGGTCTTTATCTATTGATTCTTCATGAGTGTCTTGTGTTCTGGGGAATTTGGTTTATGTCTTTTGTGGGTGGGAACAAATCTCTTTTGCATTCACTTGAATCAGAGGTTAATGGTTCCTCTCAGTACCAAGAAGAGTCCAAGGTGCGAAGCAAGCTTTCCCCATTCTTGATAGGGAATATTCATGTATGCCTATCTAGAAGACATTCTGATAACAAGAAAGTAGGGAAAACTTTGCAGAAAGTGAGGAACTAGTATTCTACAACACCCATTCTCCCCTTGTCAGGTATGATTCTTTTCTTCTGAGGTCAGCCAAGAAACCAAGATTTGGATTTACAAATTTACTCAATAGCAGGGTGCTTTACTCTGTCTGAACCCCAATATAAATCCATGCATGCTGGAGGGTATTGATGCACATCCGAATAATCTGTGAAAGGATACACTTTAGCTTTTGGTTATGGATGGAATCATATTTTCCATTAGAGACTGACATTTTTTGATGGTGTTTTCCCTTTGCACAGAGCTGTAACTATGGGGGGCAAGCAGGGCTTTGCTCCAGGTGCACCAGAGCAGCTCCATTGAGCCCCTCCATTAAAGGGTGTACTCCGTGCTGCTTGCCCCAAGCGCCGGCTATTGCAAGATGTGCATTCTTTCTTTAGTTATGGCTCTGCCTTTGCAAGATTACTGAGCTTCAACTTTAGTTTCTGGTTAACCTCTCACATGTTCTACCAAACTAAAAAGATAGATTTTTGTCTCCAAAGTTCTTCTAAAGTAGGGTAGAATCACTCTAACAATATTTGACTGATGTCCAGGGCCTGTCCTATATTGTCTTGTCACCTCAGACTTTTGTCTTCCTTCATTTTGAGGGAGCACATGCTTCTTTCTGATCTCCACCCTATTTTGGAATTTCTGGCACACTAGTGGATGTTATGAGGGATCAATCATTGTGCAAATGTGACCTGTGAGGGGACATTTGATAAGGTGAGTTTTGAGTTATTACAGAGAATTCTTTCTTGAGTATCTTGCTGGTGAGTCTTGTCCACAGGTTCAAGGGTTTAACTGTCTACCACATCTGGGGTCAGAAAGGAATTTCTCCCTTCAGGGCAGATTGGCAAAGTCTCTGCGGATTTTTCTGCATCCTTTGTAGCATGTGGCACAGCTCACTTGCTGGTGGATTCGCTTTATCTTGAAGTCTTTAACCCATGATATGAGGATTTAAATAACTCAGTCATAGATTATAGGTTTATTACGAGAGTGGGTTGGTGAAGTTCTCTGGCCTGCACTGTATAGAAGGTCAGACTAGATGAACATATTGATCCCTTTTGACATTAGAGTCTATGTGTCAGGAAAGAACTCCAAGTTCTTTCAGTCTTGTGAATGTTAAATATACTTTTCTTTTATATCTCATAGAGTACAGAAAATAGGATTGCTAGGAAGAGAACCTGTTCCTGCTGGGTTGTGTCAGAATGATACAGACTTGAGGATAGGGAGGAAGGACTAGGTATAGCTTAACTTTATTAAGACTTGTGTTTCTTTCTCAAATGACCCTTTTGTAAGCAAACAAGGGAAATAAAACCAAGACAAATATGGGTGTGCAGCTGGTTGGAAAACTGAACTCAGAGTAGCTATCAGTTGTTCACAGTCAAGCTGCAAAGGCATAATGAGTGGGGTCCCACAAGGATCTGTCCTGGGTCTGGCTCTGTTCAAGGTCTTTGTCAATGATTTCAGCAACTGCATAGACAATAACCCTATAAAGTTTGTGGATGATAGCAAGCTGGGATGGGTTGCAAGTGCTTTGGGAGAGAGGATTAGAATTCAAAATGATTTAGACAATTTGCAGAAATGGCCTAAAACAAAGAGGATGAAATCCAATATGGACAAGTGCAAAGTATAATGAATAGCAAGGAATAATCAATTGAACAAATACAATATGGGAGATGACTGCCTAGTAGTGCAAAAAAGGAAGATGAGTTTAGAGGGGAATCATGAACTAAACATAAGTCAACAATGTAATACTATTGCAAAAAAAAGCAAACATCATTCTGGCATGAATTATCAAGAGAGTTGTAAGGAAAATGAGAAGTAATTCTTCCACTGTACTCAGCACTGATATGGTCTCAGCTGAAATATTATGTCCAATTCTGGGCATCACACCGCTGGAAAGCTGAGGACAGACTGGAGAAAGTCCATGGGAGAACAGCATAAGTGATTACAGGTCTAGAAAACTTGACCTATGAGGGAAGATTAAAAAAATTAAATCTATTTAGTACAGAAAAGAGAAGGTCAGGGCACATGACAATAGATTTTATGTCTGTAAAATACTGTAATAAACAGGATGGTACCAAAGTATTCTCATTAACAATTGGCAACAGGACAAGAAGTAATAGGCTTAAATTGGAGCAAGGAGATTTAGATAAGATATTAGAAAAAAAATCATGGTTGAAAAGGTAATTAAACACTGGAATAAATTACCAAGGGAGATTGTGGAATATCCTACCATGGAAGTTTTTAAGAACGGTTTAAGGAAACACCTGTTAAGGTCTGGGTAATACTTAGTCCTGCCTTAGTGCAGAAGACTAGACTAGATGACCTATTGAAGTCCCTTCTGACCCTCCATTTCTATGGTTCTATAGACACAAGTCACTGACCATGTGACAACAAAATCTTGGATTCAATTTACATTATTAAAAGTAATCTAACAATTTGCTAACATGCCAGCCCATGGTACCCAAGTTGAATATTCTATTCATTGTGTTAAAACTAGGCCACTGAAAAAGAAAAAAAACATAATGTTTGCTTATCTCTAATCAACAATAATTTTAAAAAAATCTTTCTATTTACTCCTTCACTTTGCTGGATAAATTATTTTCAGGGTATGTCGCTGTGGAAACTATATTCACTCAGGTTTGATACAGAACATGTTTTGGCAGAATTTCTGGGTTTAGGTTTCAGTAGAAGATCCAGCTGACTTCTAAACGTCAGGCTACCATCCTGAACTCCTGTATTAGCACATTCATTTTTTTTTTACCTTTATTTTCACCAATATAATAAGTAATATTTTGCACTGAGATAGTGCTCTTCATTTTAGACTCTCAAAGAACTTTACAAAGGTGATTAATTATTCTTTCCATATAATAAAGAACTTGAGTAACTAAGAGATTAAGGGCCTGATTCTGTAAAGACTTTTTCAAGTGCCTAACTTTATGCACTGTCAGTAGTTCCAAGGAAATGCTCCCACTGCTTAAGTCTTTTCAGGATGGGAGCTAAGTTACTTCTTCCCAAGTCACACAGGAAAGCCAGGACTCCCAACTTTCATACCAGTTTGCTAACCACTAAAAAATTGTGCCTCCCTTAAATGGGGTGATTTACCATTTTGAATCACCTGCATTTTGAGAAAGAAGAACCTGTTCTTTTGATAGCTTGTGAAAGGCATAACCATAAATTACTTTAAATGTATTCAGGAACGGAAAAGCAAAAACAAGGCCTCTTCTGGTTATGACTGTCTTCTGTAAAGATTCCCTCTGTGCCCTACCAGTCACAGGACGAAAGAAAGAGGCCTGATTTATACTACAATTACAACACTGTCAGAGTACCCAGGTGCAGCATAGCTCCAGTTTGGTAATGCAGATGGCTTTTTAGTTTTTCCCTTACCAATATGCAACCTTGAAGGTTGAAAAGTGGAACTATATGATAAACAGGTTTCCTCACTTTGTTGGGACTTTAATATAGAGGCAGTCCAAAGAGCTGTTAGAAGGGTTTAAAAATATTTTCTCCTGAGTACTCCATAAAACATATAATAAAGTAGAAGATTAGGTTAAAGTAAAGTAAGCAAGAAATATAAAGATTAAATTAGAGGCTGGGTAAAGACGAGATAATGAAGAGGAAGCTGTGAAGCCACTGGGTGTCACTACTTGACCACATTTAGGTATAGTACATGGTGATCTGCAAGAACTAAAAATAATCTAAGCTCTCAGAAATGTTTCACCTGGCACTGCTTGATGGCTTGTTCAACAAAATGGTTTATGGCCAATACAACAAGTATTGAAAGGCTTTTCTACCACGACTGATTGCAAGGAGATGTTTCATTCATCTGACCAAGTTAATTTGCTGGCAGCTTTTAAAAATGAAGGATAGTATCCTATGATGATAAACAAACAAGCACTTTGCAAAAATGATAACATTGTTACAGGTAAAACAAACAAGGAGTCCTGTGGCACTGAAAGACTAACACATTTATTTATTGCATGAACTTTCATGGGAGAAAATCCTACTTCACAAAGTGGGTTATTTTTAGTAAAAGCCAGTGACAGGTAATAGACAAGAAACAAAAACTCAGGAAGCCTGGGATCTCTGACTTTTACTAAAAATGTGACAAAATAGTGCTGTGTGAGGGGAGAGATAAAAGCCAGAGCCCCACGGGGAATGGAGGGCTCTGCCAACTGCTGCTGCTACAGATGACAGCTCTGGGGCTCCCCAGGTGCCTGCTGCAGCTTGTAACTATGAGCGAGGGGGGTCCTAGTGTCCACAGTGGTTCAGAGATGCAGAGGCCCCTGATGTGGCTAGGAGTTTTGAGTCTGCAGGACAACCCAACTCTGGTTTTCCCTGCTGCCAGCAGTGGCTCTGAGTGCTGGCCGCTCCCAGCCTGTGGCAACCAGGAGCTCTAGGGTCCCCCTGCCACTCATGGCAGTTAAAAAAAAGCAAGGAGTCTTGTGCCACTTAAGGACTAACAGATTTATTTATTTATCGTGGCAGTTGGTAGCTCCAGAACCGGTGGCTGAGGGTTGTGTAGGCCCCTTCCAGCTGACAGCCCTGGCCCTGCCACCTCAGGGCTGAAACAGAAAACATCACCGTGTCTCTGGAAGTCATGCAATCCACAACAATCTTATGCTTACACTTAATCTGTACACCATTTAGTGTGTGCCTGTACAATATGTATACCCATAAGACTAAGCACCACTCACTGTACTGAGGGAAGAATTTTGAAAGTGTATATAATGTGATAATGTGGAGGTATTTGGTGGCGAATATTAACTGGGACTTCAAAATATGTTTTTATGTATAGGATTTCTGAGGTGATGTGTTGGAATGGGAGAGGGGAAGATAGTTTCCCTCACAGCCACAAGACCTTGAATATAGTGTTGTTTATGGCCATGTTGGCCCCCGTGTAGAGAGATAGGATGGGTGAGGTAACTTCTTTTCCTGCAGCAACTGCTCTGGTGAGAGAGAAACAAGCTCACACAGGGCTCTTCTTAAAGCCTGGAAAATTTACTCAGGCCTGGTCTCCAGGAAACTGTTCTGTCAGCTTTGGTCAACAAAACAGGGGAGGTGTACATGCTGCAATCAACCCCCCACTGACAAAACTGCCCTGTTCCTTCAACATAATAAAAGCACCTCAGTTGGAGTTGAAGGGCTTTTGTTGACATAGAGCAATGCACTATCAATGTAAAGACTGCATTCCCTTACATTCTCAGTGAGACTGTCATTCTTGTCAATTTTGGAGCAGTGAGATTGACAAAAAAGTCCAAGCCCAGCGTTCTGCAAGACAGGGTTGCTGGTTCCTGCTGCCAATTGGGAGTGGGGCAAGAAAACCAGTCTGCTGCAAGCCTGGGTGGTTGGTTCCTGCTCCTGGCTGGAACAGGCAATCAGCTGGGAGCAGAGTGAGAAGCTAAGACTGCTGGTCCCCCATCTCAGCTGGGGTGAGGGTGCCAGAAGTTTGAGAGTTTCTCCATCTGCTCTCTGCCTGGGCAACCTTGTCAGTTACATGGCTGGGCCCTGAAATGAACATGGCTGGCTGTTTGGGCAGAGAGTGGGTAACAGAGAAGTTCCACGTTGCTTCCCTGGCTCCCATCAGGAAAGGGGAGAAGAGAAGTCCCTGGCAGCTTCCAGCTGGAACCAAAGAGTAGGGCAGAGAATGGAGTCAGGTACTCTCTGTAGCCAAGGACTAGTTAAAATCCATGGCTGACCTCCCTTCTTTAACCTGTTTCCTCACCTGTTCCATCTTCAACTATTCCTGTAGGCTCTGGCTTCCCCACAGGTACTTACCATTCACCGAAGTCCAGATTTTTAGCAGGATGACACCTTTTGTGTGTCCTATACTGCCCTGTGGACCTTAACATTCATCCTTTATGAAGGTTTTATAGCAGCCTGGGTCCCACTAGTTCATGTCAAGCCATCTAGTTTCCTGGACCTCCCCAGCTTGCTCAGGTCTTTGGTGGAGCCCAAGGCATAACTAGCAGCATGAACCAAAATTTGTGAAGCAGAGTAGGCTTGACTTTGGCAGACTAACACTACATTAGGTAAGCACATTTCAGTCTGGAGAGGACGGTGTCAGAGCAGCTGGAGTTTTTATGTAACTATGCAAACAAACTCTCAAGAGCTTGTACAGGAACACATTGACTACTGTTTAATTTATAATGAAAAAGGTGCCAGGGCTAAAGCAATTGGACATGTGGGCTCAAGAATTCTTTTATATTCATAACTGATGCAGCAAATTCAGAGGCGATGGGGCAATCAGCTGCCAAGCCTCGAGATGCCGCAGCTCAGCCTTGGCAAGTTGTGGTACAAATTAAGCACTGACACCAACCTCTCATAAGATAAAGAAGGGATGTCAGAATAATGAATGAGGAGGTTTTGTTCAAATGAGCAGGTATAAAGTTTGTGACTAATAGCTTTGGGAATATAACACACAACTTGTTTGTATCAATGTATAAAAGGAGAAGTCATAGGAGGGGCATCTTTGGAGTTGCCAAACAGACAGCATCCTGGTGTGCTCACTGAGCATCATTGAAGGCCAACATATTTTAGTGTACCTGAAACACTCAGCCAGCATGCTAATACTGTGTTCAATTCCCATTTAGGGCTGCCAGTTTTGGTTTGCCGTATTGTTGGAAGTTACATCACACAACAGAATCTTTAATTAAAGATTAATCTTTAATTCCTGGAGACTCCAGGACAATCCTGGAGCATTGGCAAGACCTGTTGACAATAAACCTGTTCCAGTGCCTGTGCTGCTGAACCAAGCCTGTGATCTGTCTTTGAGTAACATTGAGCTCTGGTGAATCAGCAAGCTGTATTCTCTGTTCATATGCTAACACTGGAATGCGACAAACAGCGGCACTGAGCAATCATAGCAACTTTGCTCCACTAAACTCTCTGTAGGAAGATGAGCTACATCTGTCACAGGTGTGACTGAGCATCAACCATCTTAAAGAGTCAGCTCACCCTGTGATACTCATAATAACTAATCATAGCTTCCGGAAGGAAAGAGATGCATTGATCCAGTTAGACTCATGTGGTAATAAGCAGTTGATGCAGTTAGGGTTTTGTACCCAGAAACTGGTGTAAGATTGGAGACTCACTGGATTCTATCCCAGAACAGATAAATGCACAAGGTGTAACATATGCAGAGGTGCACTCAGAGATCAAGAAAGGATCAACAGGGCAATCAGATCTGCAATAGTGACAAGAGAGGTAGGTCACTCCACTCACCTCATATATTCCCCCAAAACAACCAGGGAACTAACATTTGCTACCATTACACTCACTTTGCAAGCATGTTATAGCCCTTCCTCCAGCCTGTGTCTGTCTCATCTATTTAGATTGCAAGCTCTTTGAGGCAGAGGCTTTCTACTACTCTGTGTAAACAATGGGGAAACATTCTTGATTGGCTCTTAGCAGCTACCCTAACAAACAGGATTAATAATAATCCAAGCTTTCTCAAAGGCTGGGAACATTTGGATCGGAGGCTTTGTTTTACCTCATTATAAAGATGGGACCCCAGATATTGAATTGGGATCTTGTTGTTAGGAGTGGTTACATTTACAATGAATTTTGATTTTCTTACATAAACAAAGAAATGGAATGAAGAGACTAAGAAGGCATAAGCATTTTTTCCCCTTCTTTCTTACCATTTCTTTATTCAGGATCATTGACTTTATAGTCTTCTTCCGAAACTCATGATTATACACATAACTTTCATGCAGACTAATCTTGCTAAGGTCCACTGATTTCTGGTCTATGAACTGAGACTTTGGTCTTTCCCTTGGTCCTCTTCCATCCATGATTATTGCAAAGGCCATCCTACCAATATAATTCTTGGGTCTCTTTTGGATGTGCCCACACCAATGTAGTCTAGCCTCTCTCAACTTGTTTTCAACTAAGAAACCCCACATTAGACCTCTCACAACCTCATTTCATTACCTATTGTGCAGAATTCAACTATTTGACCATCTCAGCGTCTTCATTTCTGTGGTGGTGTTGAGAGAAAAGCTCGTTCTCTGCTCTGGTCAATGAAGGAGCCAGACAACAGGAGGGACAATCACAAGTTTATTGACACTCAGAGCTACTGAGTGTGACCGGCCCCGAAGGATCGGTGCTAAAAGGGTTTTATACCCAGGTACAACAACTTAATTCAAGGAAATCTAAAAATGGTTAATATATTCAAGGTAAACAAGATTAATACAATTATTAGTACCATATAGGGATAGTTTTCATACATATTCATATAAGATAGGAGAATTAGTAAGGAAGGTCAGGCTGGCTCCTCAGAGCCTGGGAATGTAATAAACAGGAGAAATTGTTGATTAATAAGTGACCTCGAGACTGGTGCAGTTTCCCCTATCTCCTGCTTACAAACTGTTCAAGGATGAGAGGGGCCCTGTACTTCTGTTAGTCAGGCTAGAGGTTGAAATAATGTTAAGGGAACAGTGCTAAGATGGAGTCACTTATGCTCACAAGTTTGTGGTCTCATACAAATCTCATAACAGTGGAGAACAGTAAGGCCCAATGGAAGAATTTGTTATATGAGGAGCTGTTAGTAGGAGTGTCATTATTAATCAGCCCTGACCAAAAGTTAACTCTGAGCCATGCTGGTACCATCAATCTTAATCAAGTTTGTGTCTTGCTCCTACCAAGAAGACATAACTTGCAAACTCTGTAACATAACAAGATAAGGCCAGGGCAAAGGAATGTCATCAATAAGTGTGGAAAATAACCAAAAGTGTATGCCATTTAGCCTCTTAGTAAGCATTAATGTATAAAAGCTAGTAGTAAACACCTATCCCCCTTAGCTGGAACTTTGTTGTTGAGGCAACTGCTTTGTTTGCCACCGTGAGTCATTGCTCCCCTTGCTCTGCACCTGCAGTCATTTCACTGAGGTTCCTGTCTGCTGAAGAGGCATAAGTAATGGTGCTTTCCTATTTCTTTTCTTTCTTGTCTGTTCATTTAATAAAACCGCTTTGATTTATGCGCGTTACCTTGTCTCCTGGTGTTGTGCCTACCTAACCCATCGGACCTTAGGACCTGAGCTATAGTTTGTAGCCAGTATCCTGTTGCATTTGGCACAGTGAGTAGGGCTCAGTGGAACAAATGGGATGTTTTCTTTTTTTTAAGGGGAAATACAGAAGGGGGGCAATGGTGAGAACTGGCTGCCAGTCTGGCCTGCCATGTCAGCCTGGCACAGAATTGGAACTGGGTGGCTTGGGTGGTATCATTTGACTCAAAAATCAGAAATGGGTCACCACAAGATTTAAAGAAGGTGTTGGATTTCCTGACAGTGGCTATGGGTAGGTGTATCCAACAGCCTGGATGGCTTTTCCTGACTGCCCTGCAGGATAGCCAGGGCTGATAGTGTAGCTTACAGAAAGAAAACAGACGACAACAAGGGGAAATGGATGAACTGTGGGCAACGTGAGAGACTCAGACTGTTGCCATATCAATGCTTCAAAAGCAGTTAGAAACTGTGCAGAAAAGTTGGAATTGCTTGTGCTTTGGTATGCGAAGAAATGCCATGCTGCAAAATCTCATCCCATCCCTTGTACAGTAAAGATTGCAGTGATCTGTCAGGATCTGTGGGACCCGAAAACGTGGGATGGTGATATTTGGGACTCAAAATCCGAAGAGGAGGATAATGGTGGTGGTGGGGGGGCGAGGTGGAATCCTAGCAACTGAGTCCCACACTGACCACTCATGCCACCACCACTGTTCTCCTCCTCGGCCCATTGCTGATACCCTGCCTCCACCACCAGCGGTGGTACATGAAACCTGAACTTAGTCCTAGTCTATACTAGGAAGGCTTTTCAGCACTAGTTGATGGTCATTTATGCAAGGCACATAAAATTCCTTGTATAAATGACGGTGGCTTCCTAAGTCACCCCTACACACTGGGGAAAGCCGACTGCAAATCCCTTGTGGTTGTCTTCCCCTACACCTTCTGGTTCTAGGACTTCCAGCGCTGACTTCTGGGAGCACCACAGTGAGTTCAGACTCGCTACTCAGTACTCCCAGAATGCCAGGCTGATGGCAGCGATTTTGCCACCATCAGTGAAGACATACCCGTACAAAATTCTGAGCTAAACGCTCTGGCTACATCCCTTAAGCAAACCCCTCTGGAGACCATGGGTGACTGGCTAGTTCACCTCTGGGACGAGGGCTTGGGAAACGCTGATGTATCCAGAACTGAATTAAGATGACTGGGGCCACTGCTCACCCACCCAGGTGTAGCCAAGGGTTGGCAAGCCATAGTAGCTGCTAAAAATGACATAATCAGTCACACAGGGTGGAATAGGTCACTCAGGCAGTAAGAAATGCATGATCTAACCCCTTGTCCTGGACAGATACTCTGTCAATGTTCCCTGTAAGGTGATGATGCAGCTGAGCAAGTTATGGAGGCAGCTGAGCAAAGTCCTCAATGTTTATTGGGCCCTTTCCTTGCTGCCCCCCCTCCCCTAAGCACATCCATAACTTGGTCAGCAGCAGCAGCAGCTTAGAGGGAACATTGCAGTGTCATTACCATATTATGTCATGGAAAATGGTAATGATAATGAATGCAGCACTAAAACAGTACTAAGTCTGGCATTTTAAAAATTATTTTAAAATAAAAAAAATTACCAAAATGTTTTCTGGTACTGAAAATTCATTTTTTCAGTAAATGAAAGCTTTTCATGATCCTTTCATTAATGCTCATGAAACTAAAAAAAGTTTAAAAAAAACCTAAATTTGCAAATATAAGCTTGCAAAGCACCAAAAAAGTTGAAAAAAAAAGCTGACTTGCTGCTTTTTCATTTTCCACAGAAGCCCATTTTACAATTTTAAAAAATATCCT
Source organism: Podocnemis expansa (assembly GCA_007922195.1). Lineage (NCBI taxonomy): Eukaryota > Metazoa > Chordata > Testudines > Podocnemididae > Podocnemis > Podocnemis expansa. The sequence goes on from ML682059.1 coordinate 119,657, forward strand.
ATATTGTTTCTAACCAATTCAAAAGTGTCCCTTTATTTCTTTACTTAATTTGTCCCTGCTTGTAATTTTATTCACAGTATAAATTATTTTCCTTCATTTAGCTAAGGTTTGCTATATTTTTCCTCCAATTTAGGCCTTTTGTAGGGAGCAAGAGTCCCCCCCCCAAAAAAAAAAATAGCCAAAGTGCCCAGTATAGGGCTCAAACCCACAACACCAAGATTACCAGGTGGTTGCTCAGCTAACTGAACCACACAGGCTTTTGGTACAAACTCTTCTAAGAAAAGAGGAAATGGTATGTTCCACTCCCCCCTTGATATTGCTGCAGGTTCTTTTGTTCCTTACCTGTAGTGCAGACTCTTAAGGTTTAGGGATTCCAGCCCTGAGTTGGGCGTAGTGGTTTGTTTTTTTTTTTTAACCACCTCCTACTCCTAAAAACCAAGAAACAGGAAAAAAAGAAAAAGAATCACCTATCTTTAGAATGCCTGCCAGACGAAGGAGGTGAAGGTAGAAAGGAGCACATGTCCTCCTTTTTCCAGGTGTCTGGCAGCCCTAGTCCTGGGGAAGCTGCTTGCTCCCCCTGGGCACTTTCCCAGGGACCGGGCGGGGGCCCTCCCCAAGTTGCAGAGCTGGGCGCTCTCCAGCCGGCTTCCCCGAGACCCCCTGGTACCCTGACCCCGCCCCCTCAGCCCACTCCCCCCGCTGCAGGAGCTGCTGCCGGGGGAGCCTGCCCCTCGCTGCTGCCATTCTTCCGGGCGGCAGGAAGCTGCACAGAGAAATTTAAAATCTCCCGCCCTGAGCACATTCAGGGGAGATTTTAAACTCCATGGAACAGCTCCCTGCCGGCTGGAAGAATGTGCCCTGGGGGCCAGCAAGGAGCTGCAGCTGCAAGCCTGCTCCACCGGCGGTGAGGCCTGCGCCAGGGCGGTGGGGCTTCTGCGCTCCCACGCACGGGCGCAGCCTAGAGGGAACATTGCTCTGCATCAGGAGAAGAGCCCTTTGAATGCCATAGCAGTGCTTTGCTACCTGGCAGTGCAGCAAAGTATCTATCTCCGTCCTATGCCACCCCTTGACAAAATAGTATTTACCCCCAGAATGCAATCCTGCCTCCTGGCTCTGGGACCCCTGTGTTTGCTGGGCATGATGCTAATGGTGCTGAGTTGGCTGGTAGGCCATCCTATGCCAGCTGCAGCAGCTGTCCTGGCCCAAGCAGGGAATATGGGTAAAGTATCAAAATCACCCTCCACTAAAAAGGTTCATGCGGTGCAACGTGCTCAGTCTGAGCATTCCAAATCCTCATGGCGTGATACGTACTTAGCTGTGTTAGCTGCTGGTGTGCCCAGGGAAGACAAACATAAAAAACCCCACCTCTAAGATTTCAAGGCACTACTTGGCTCTGCATTAACCCTGGAGTGCCTCTTAAGAAAGGGGTTGCTATCCCTCAACCACACCCCAAGGATCCTACAGCAGGAAAGCCTACTGCCCTGCCAATGCACCTCCCACCAAAGCAAAGGCAACCCTTCCAACCTCAACAATAATAAAAAGGGCTGGGACCCCAGGTCGCCCCTGCAGCCCCCACCTATGGATCTTCGGCCCTATGTGCAGTTAACTATTAAGAGGAAAAAACAGTTGCAATCAGCAATGGCTTTAGTAAATACCAAAGCAAAGGTAATTGTCATACATAGTACCTCATGTGTGTACAAGGGCACTCTAGTAAATTTATAGGAGGTTGGGGAAGAAGTGGTTACTGGTACACAAACACAACTGACCATGGGAATTAGGAATTTACAGATGACCCTCTGCCGGTTGTGGTTGCCAACACAGGAAAAAAAAAAAACCCTTTGGGGATGAATTGTCTAAGGGAACTGCAGCTAACGCTACCAGAAGGTCGTTTCAGCTTCACGGTATGGGCCATCTCGGTCAGAAAAGTCAAGTAAAAGCCCTTCAGCATTCCACTGCCCCCACAGCCAATGCGCATAAAGCAAGGGGCATAAAAAATTAACTATTAACTGTTTTGTCATCTTTTTATCACAGAAAAGTGGGGCTAGATCTCACCACTAGCAGCAGGCAGCTTTGGTATGAGCAGGACACATCTGTCAGCAGCAAACATTGGTCTTAAATATTTAAATTCTGTCACTCTCTAAACTCTTTGCATGTAATATCTGTTATGGTGTATCCTTCTCCTTCAGTTATTATAGCCTCAGTTTTATCGAAATAGGCTCTAAGTCCTCTTTACTCAAAATTATGTTGCTGCTGTTCATAGTTTGTTTTCAGGGCCTCACACTATTCCACATATATCACAAAGTCATCAGTGCGCAGCATATTTCTAACAGATCCTTTCATCTATTCTCAAGATAAATGCAAAGACAGACTCATCAATGACAACTGGTGCAGACCAACATTTACTAGAAACTCTCCACTGTAGCTCCATTTGTTTTTGACTAGGGTAGTCACTCCATTATACATATCCTTGATTAGGTGGATATAGTCTCCCATCCCACCTTTCCATTGCAAATGCCGCAAAACTAATTCTCATTATGTGATCTCCAATACCACAAAGACCATGCCGAGTTACTGTCTCTTTTCTCTGAACTTCCGCACAGAACTTCATATAGCAAATGTGACAACAAATATGGGACAAGCATACAATCACATTACTACAGACAGTCATGGGATCTGAGCAGCTGCTAAAAATTTATGACTCTCAGTCTTTCAGAGGGAAAGAAAAAGATAAGTGTCAAGCTTGTGATAGAGAAATATGAAACATATTGCTCACCCGGAGGGGGGCAAATGTGTACACAGTAGGAAAATGAAATTATATAGCAATATTTGATAGATGAGACACAGAAAATCCACTTCTTCATATCTTGCTTCCCTATGTGCATCCTGTGTAAGATATTGAATATTGGTGTGACGTTATCAACACAATAAATTAAAAGAAAATATGTTAAGAGAGACTGATCTAATATTAGATAGAAAAACACAGAGGTGCAGATGCAGCACAAACATATGGAACTGCAGCCTGATAGGGTAAAAGCATCAATAAACAGAAACAGAGAAAAAGATAAGTTCTTCTGAAGATGAATATAACTAACTGATCATTGAAATCTGCCTCAGTGTTTCACTGAAATATGATTTTAAAAACTACTTTCAAAGTCTTTAGAATACATGGTTCTTAAAGATAAACTGCAATAAAAGTCAAAGCTTATTTGTGGGATTGTGGTTTGTGTATAGCTCTACTTTTTAAATCAATTTACATTTTGCTGGATTTTTTGTAATTTTAAATTTGTTTTTATTCCAAATTGGAACAAAACCAAAGTATTTTGAAATTCCCAGTGAATTTGAATTGTTTGGGGTCAGATGAAACACTTCATTTTGATGATCAAAGTCTTTTATTTCAATATTTATTTTTATACTAAAAGAAATGAAAAAAAGTTGTTTTGAAACGAAATACAAAGGTTCTGTTCCAAAAATTTCAGAACAGAATATCTTTACCTTACTGAAATTCTTTTTGTTTTTTGTTCTCTCTAGGAAATTTTGCTGTAATTGAGATTTTCCCATGTGAAGTGTTGGTTCTGATGAAGTGGCATGTTCTGACCAGGGGAGGGGGGGAGTTCTGTTGAGAGAGGAAAGATTTTATCAATCCTATAAAGAAGGAACAATATTTTAATTTTTTTCCCAAAAATAAGAAAGTTAGGAGGAGGGAGGGAAGTAGTAAGGGGAAAAAGAAAGAGAGAGAGAGAGAATTCTAGATATTCTATTGCATTCAGTGGCAAAGAAAATGAAGGGGAGGGGTGAAAAAAGAAGAAAAATCAAACAATCCGTCAAAGAAGACAAACATTTAAAAAAATCATTTTCTGAAAAAAAGCCAACAAAAAACAAAACCAAAATTGAAATGAAAATGTCCATTTAAATAAATAATTAATCCCAAATTTCTGATTTTGGCTATGTCTACACCGGCAATTTAGTTTGAATTAAGGAGCTTAATTTGAACTAAATTAGCCCCTGTCCACATCAGATTTCAATTAGTTTGAATCAAGGATGTCCGTGACACGGAACAAGTCCGTGTCAGCATAAAGTGCCTGCAGCAGCAGTACCACTGGGCCAGGGAGGAGAGGTAGTGCCCACGGGCAGCTTAAACCACCAGCTGCCCCTACTACTGGGAGATGGACTCCTCCCTGGGGGGGAAGCACCAGGCTCCCTGGGCGACAACCAGGAATTGGGCTTGGTCAACAAATACTGGTGCTGGAGTTGGCCAACACCAGCCAACAGGAGGGCACCCCACCAGCCCCCACCTCTGGAGGGCCTGTGCAGAGGACCTGCCCCACCAGAGGACCAGGAGGAGGAGGCCACCTCTGCTGAGTAGGACCCTGGATAGTGGACATCATGCTGGAGACCCACAGTGCCTGCTGATGAGTGCTTCTTCCTTACAGGCAGGGCTGGGCATGCCTGTGGCACAGGCACTGTATGGGGACATGGCCCGGGGACAGGCAGGGTCTTGGGGAAAAGGGGGGTGCAGAGGGCCTCCCATGGGGCAGAAGGGCCAGGGACCATGTGGAGGGGGAGACCCAGACCTGAGCGGTGCAGGGCCCTGTTGGCAGAGGGTGTGAGGGGAATCACAGGTGGGAGTGTTGAGGGCAAACAGGATGTGGCCGACACAGCTGGCATGTGGCCTCAGGAGTCACCCCAGGGGCAGGGCTGACTGCTGCTCACCAATGTGGGCATTGCACTTGACCTGGGCAGCACAGCGTGGCTGCATGTATCTTGCAGGCCCTGCCCAAAGGACAGGGATCAGGAAGCAGGGGGTCCAGCAGGGGACAGTCAGGGCACAGCAGCTGCTGTTAGGCTGCAAATAGCATTAGTGAGCTAGCTAATGGGAGAAACGCTATTCTCTCCTTCCCTCCAGGAGCTCCAGTGTCCATGCCACACGCCACTTCTGGGACCCCACTGGCTCTGACCAGGCAGAGAAGGAGGCCACACTGCTCCCAAATGATCACTTGGGGGACCTGGTCCACCTCAGCAAGGTGATGGAGGAGTGCCTGGAGGCCTGGCATGAGTGGGTGGATGCCCACCACAGGGCCAGCCAGGGGATGCTCCACTGGCTCCTGGAGCGACAGACTGCTGTCCTTGAGCACCTGGCAGCCATCCTCGAGCAGCTGGAGGAACGCTTGTTCCCTCAGCAGGCTGAGGGCTCCACTGCGTGGGACCCTGGCATCTCTTGCTGCCCCAGAACCTGGGGTGACCACCAGCAGGCCCGGGAGCCACCTCCTCCAGGGCACAAGCTCCAGCCCCCAACCCTGACCCCTCTTGTCCCCCAAATCCCCTCCTTCTCCCCCAAGCCGCCAACCTCCACAGCTCCCACCTCCAAATGCCCTCACTGCCCCCAAACCCAATGTAAAAACAAACCAGTTAAACTATTATCTTTGACCTTGTTGTTTTTACTGGTTTGGGGATGGGGTGGGGGTGGGTGGGAGAGGTGAGGGTGCCTAGTAGCAGGCCCATGACTCAGTGCTCCTTGCTGAGGAAGTGGGCCTTCAGTGTATCTCTAATGATGACTGCTCGCCACTGGGCTTGCTGCATCTGGGGCATGGCATCGGGCTGCTCAAACAGCCTGGCAAGCCATTTAGCTTCAACCTCCCAGAAGTAGGGGACCCTTTCCCCCTGCAGCTCACCAAGTTTGTTAATCACACAGCAGGTGCTGATGACCTTGGGGATGGTGTGCTCCATGAGATGTAGGCACGTCAGGAGGGCCTTCCAGCATGCCTTGAGGCATCCGAAGGCATGCTACATGACCAGGTGGCACCTGTTAAGCCTGTTGTTGAAGAGCTCCCTGCTGGCATCCATGCTTGTGGTGTAGGGCTTAATGAGCCAGGGAAGCAAGCGGTAGGCAGCATCGCCCACGATGAGAATGGGAACCTGCATGTCCTTGTGGGTGATGTTGCATGGGGGGATGAAGGTGCCTGCCTGCATACGCCTGTACAGGGCAGAGTTCCTGAGCACACAGGCATCATGTGCCCTCCCTGGACAGCCCACATAAATGTTCATGAAGAGCCTGTGGTGGTCCATGAGGGGCAGGGCCATGGAGTGGTAGTCCTTGTGGTTCTTGTAGTCCATGGCCTGGTGTTCTAGGGCTCAGATGGGGATGTGGGTCCCATCCACAATGCCCCCACAGCTGGGGAAGCTGAGTGTGGCAAGGCCATTGATGGTGTCCTGCAGGTTGCCTGGGGTGACAGGGTGGGCTAGCAGGACTTGGGTGATGGCCCTGCAGACCTGCAGGAGGGCAGCTCCCACGGTGGCCTTCCTGATGCCAAATTGGCAGGCAATGGAGTGGTAGGAGTCTGGGGTAGCCATCTTCCAGACCACGATGGCCACTCGCTTGTCCATAGGGAGGGAGGTCCTGAATTGGGTGTCCCTGCATTGGAGGACCAGGGTGAGCTCAAAGAAGATCTGTTTGCTCATGTGGAAATTCTGGCGCTACTGCACGTCTTCCAAGATGGTGAGGATGCTGTGTTCCCACCACTCGGTGCCCAGAATCAATGGGGCATTTAGGGTGCCATAGTGAGTGTGGCAACTTGTGGGGCCGCATGGTGGTGGTGCAGCTGTCTGCCTCCGCAGTCTCAGGGTCCAGAGAGCACTGGCCAGTATATAGCAGGTGCTGGGCACCCCTCTGGCAGGTAGCATGAACTGAGTGTGGTCCATGACCACCTTGTTCTGCATGTTGCAAGCCACAATGGGTACAAGGCTGAGCTCGCATCCTCTTTTTATGGGATTGGCCAGGGGATTGGGACCTTCTCAGGTGCCTTGTTGGCACACTCCCCAGGATGCACCCCTTGTAAGCCAACCTAGCAAATACCTGCTTAGACATGCTAGTTCAACTTAGGCTTCTGGTGGGGACATGGTAATTCGAACTAAGTTAGTTCAATTAAGTTGATTTAGTTTGAAGTAGTTAATTTGAACAAACTAGTTCTAACTAGCTGTTCTCTGTGTAGACATAGCCTTTCTCACCAAACATTTGCTTCCAGCAAAATCCAGTTATTCAGCAGGAATTATTCTGGGTTGAAAAATTTCTATCACCTCTATACAAGAAGAATTGTGCATTAGGCAAAAACAGTACTTCCTGGAGCATGAAGGGAGAAGGAATGCTTAGAAATCCTTGAAAAGTACATACTTTGCATTTCCATCCAGGCTTACATATAGGACCAACTCTCCTGTCTGTGTGGAGGAAAGGTGGGACTCTGGCTCCTTAGAAGAGTCTATTGTGGTGGACTTAATCCCTGAACTCAGGGAAACTTGAACACTATGAGTGTGCCCATTGTTTATGCAAAGCACAACAGGAGTGTTTTTTGGTGCTTGTTCCCTCCCAGCCTTGTGCATTCATGCAGGAAGTGGATACTATCAAATCTTTAACGTTTTCGAAGTACTTTGAAGAAGTAAATTGCTAGAGATTATTACATCCCCTCTACCCATTTTCTGTCAGCGCCACATCATTTTGTATTCTCCTTAATAGCTAGACTATTATCAAAGAACAAGGCTGAACACAGAGGCAAAGCGAGTTGTAGCCGTAGCAACAGGAACTATACACAAGCTCCTAGAAAAGCCTCCTTTTTCTGCTCAATTCCTCTTGTAGTTTTTCTCACAGAATTTAGTGCAACACATTGCAACATCTTGTGCAATATTTGCACAAGTCTCTTCTGTGGTACTTTGGTTCCCAGTTTAAATGGGTCTTATTTCTCTGGGTACTTGTATGGCCTCAAATCCCCTGGAAGCAGAGGCTCACTGCATTTGTGGGACATCTTGGAAGCCTGACTTCACCATGTGTGCATACATAATTTCTGTAGCGCAGGAGTGTTGTAAGTATAAAAGAAATCATCATTGCACCTGTAATGTTTGTGAGCATCCCCTTAAATGACCTCTTGGGCAAGCTTGTTTTAAGGCTGTGTTCACACACACACGGTTATTTCGAAACAAGTTGTGTCGAAACAAACAACGAGGTTGTTTCGAAACAAAAGTGCTGTGTGAACACAGCCTAAGAGTAGGAATAACCAGCACAGGGGCATGTGTGTGCAAAAGCCATTACTGGTTCAGTAGGATATGTGCAAAAAGACAACATCTGTGAGTCCTACATTATGCCCAGTGATAAACTCATGTCCTCCTGCCATGGAGACCCAAGTAGCTGAGGCCGCACAATATTTGAAAAGGGGGGCCAATATCAGGTGGCCACCACCTATGCTCTTTCTCCTGGCCACAAGCTAGCAGCTACTAACAACAGTCCATCATTGCTTCCAGCGTTCTGTGCAAATGATTAGCCTGATGATTTGCTGCTTAAAGGCCTTGTCCTTGTATATCCCACTCTGTGAACATTTCTGTCTGAATTCAGAACTGCTATGTTCACTAGCTTTTGTTCTTAAATCTTTATTACCATGTTTCCTATTTTAAGCCCAGTTCAGCAAGTTGCTTAAGCGTGTATTTAACTTTTAGCAGGAAAAATCCCATTGAAGTCAATGAGAATACAGATATGCTGGAAGTTGGGCGTATATGTGAGTATTAAGCTGAACTGGGGTCTTCCACAGTAATATCCAAGAGTGAAATATTGTATTTCCTTACATTTGATTAATCTGAGTTGAGCACATATGTCTCAGAACTATTATCAAATGTTTTATTTTGAAACACCTTATTTTGAAACACCTATTATCAAAGCACCAGCTGCTCTATTTGTTATACCAATTACTGACCATCCTCTGTGTTCTTTTGGGGGTGGCAGCTCCAAATAACATCGTATCAAGTACTGTGATTTATAGTTTCATTTTTCTGATTTGGGAAAGCCACAATTTCTTGCATTCAGGCAGCACTTGGTAGAAGCTATACTACAATGGGTTTTTAGTATTAATGGGGCAATATATCCTGAAGGGTTGCAGTCACCATCATGTTGCCTAATGCATTTTTCCTTTTGACTTTGAAGGCTACTATACCAATTGCTACAGATGGAATGAGTTGGCTTGGAGAAGATAACTGTATAATGATTACATGTTAGATATCTATAAAAATGACTCCAAAGTGAAATGTGCTGTGTGAAAGATGCAGGCTTAACATCCCTGGAAATTGAAACTCTGCTGTGATCCCCAGCAGAGTCATCAAGCAGTAATGTAAACTTCCCCAAGTCGCCTTTCCAATGTTTCTCAACCATTGCCTAGACAGACCACTTCTTACAGGTAGAAGGTTAGATCAGATTCTATGCCCATGGACGTCTTGAAATTCTTTCTGAGACTGATGAGATGTCAGTAGCTATGGCTATGTTCACACACAAACTGCTTGTTTTGAAACAAGACGTTTCAAAACAAGCTGTTTTGAAATAATGTTTTATTTTGAAACACCTTATTTTGAAAGACAAAAAAGTGTCTTCGAAATAAGGGAAACGAAATAGCATGTCCACGGTGTGGACATGCTATTTCACTTCGGGGGGGCTGCAGACCCCTGCGGAGTGAGATGAGCCGGCGGCTCACCCCGCAGGGGTCTGCAGAGGACTGCAGACCCCAGCTGGGGTGAAGCGGAGCCAGGCACTTCACCCCACTGGGGTCTGCAGAGGGCTACAGACCCTGGCAGGGTGAGTGCAGCCCGGAGCCTCACCCTTCCGGGGTCTGCAGGAGATTGCAGACCCCAGCGGGGTGAGTGCAGCCTGGAGCCTCACCCCACTAGGGTCTGCAGGGGATGCAGACCCCCGTGGAGTGAAGAGGAGCTGGGCAACTCACCCCGCCGGCAAAAAACCTTGTTTCGAAATGGAAGTAGGTTTAAGCCATTTCGAAACACGGCTCCCATTTCGAAACAAGGGAACCACTTGTTTCGAAATGGGAGTACGTCGTGTGGACATGCTGTTTCTTATTTCGAAACAACCTCTGTTGTTTCAAAATAAGAAGCCTGTGTGAACATACCCTATGATGGTTGTTGCGGAAACTGTCCACTAAGAAACAGATTGAGATCAGCAATTCGTTTCACATCTATACAGTAAACCACAAACAAACTTCAGTTACTAATAGTCTACAGGCAGATTTTTATCTCTTCTGAGGCTAGACAGCTTTGAGATAGCTTCCTTATTCTTTCATCCTATTATATGAGGTAATTTTTAAGAGCTCATGACATGGAATTATGAATGCCCATCACTGAAGACTTCACTGCAGCCTTTATACAGAGTCTATGTTAATAACTCCTGTCCTTTAGCAATATATATTTTTTTACTACGCCTTGAATAAATCCCTTTGATAAATGGTGTGCAAGCTTATTTAAGTCCAGTTTGGTTCATCAGATTGCATTTATGCTCCAGCTCATCCTCATTAGCCATGGTAATTTCAGTGAGACATAATACTGTAAGAATGTTATGTGTGTTTGTGTATGTTCTAACCGTCCTGCATATTTAGTTCACTATAGATAAGGGATAGAGCTAAATCCAGGACATTTTTTGCCCCGCCTTGGGCATAAAGGGCCTTAAGTGAAGTGTTGTGCATGTAACATGCTGGAAAGAAAGTTGATTGGTCTGAAAAGGCTACAATTTCTATGTCCAGCACATGAGTTAGCTGCATAGCCACTCCCTGTGGCTATGCAAGCTAGGTTAGAACCACTGGGGCTGTGATTATATGGAACCAAATGCCAATCCCAATACATAGACTTTGACTAGTAGCAGCTTTGGAGCAGATGTACCAGTGCCATGCACTCTGGTAGGGAAACTTCTGTTTCCTTTGTACCCCAACTCCATGGGGATCCCTAAGGAGGGCCTAGCCACTGACAGAGGGCTTTGAATAGAGGTACAGAACTTGGTCTTCATACAACAGGTGGCTTGGAAAAGTTGCTCTAATTAAAATACTGGGGGTGGTTCTATATCCACTTCCATCAATCTCTTTAGTAATCAATATCATACCTATAATGCTGCTTTGCACTTAGAGTGTAGTACCTTTCACTAGCAGCTACCAAAGCACTTTATTAAGAGCCAGGATTTTAATTCTCACAACATCCCTATGGCAAAACTGTTGTATATTTATGAGAAAGTTGTTCATCCAGCCACAAAACATCACTCAAGAATTTTCATTCATAAAATAACTTATTTATGTAAGGTAGGCTTAGAAGCTGTGCCTAACAGCTTCTGAGAGGGGGCATCTAGTCTGCATGGGTCCTGTAATAGCATGAACACAAAGAGCACAACTAGGTATTAGCATACTGGGGTCAGGACATAGTGGGTAATGGTATTTGGGGTTAATCTGATCACAAATCTGTCAATATCTGTAATTCTACTGAAGTGAAATATAAAATACTGTCTTTAGTGAATTGCTACTCTCTGTTTGTTTCAAATCTGTCTGGATTAGTTAAAGGGTAAAAGCTACCCTTAGTTAAAAAGAGGCTTGTAGGAGAGGCGACTGCATGTTTCAGGCTGAAACAACTTGAAGATAGGGATGGGGGGGTTTGCATAGCTTTTTCTGGAGCCATGCTTAAGGCAACTTTTTCCTCATCCCCTATTGCTTCTCTTGTCTAATGATCAATCAGGGTCGGTTTCTTCTGAGGCCATTGTTATTTAAATAGAAGTAGCTGCTTGCATCTACTTGAGGTTGAGCTGAAATCACTGAGAAGGGCAAACTCTCTCAAAGCTAAAATCACCAGAGAGAGGAAATCCCTTCTCTCTGAGCTGAAATCACTGAAGAGGAGCAGCGATGGCGTGACCAACGGGCAGAGCTGGTGGCCAGTGAGAGCGGCAAGCTGGATGGCATGAGTGATGGATGGGTGGAGTCAGTGGGCAGCACAAGTGACCGGTGCGTGGAGCCAGTGGATGGTGAGAGTGGCCAGTGGTGAGCTGGGCGGTGTGAGTGACCAGTGGGCAGAGCTGGTGGACAGCAGGCAGAGCCAGGGAACAGTGCTAGAGGATGGAGTAAGTGACCAGTGGTTGGTGCTTGCAGACAGCTGGCATGAAAGACACTTCCTATGTACTCTAGGGTTGGTTGGGAGCCTAGTTAGCACTGATTCCCCTGATCAGTGTTGGTTTTGCCATTAAGTCTTATATGTTCTGTTATGCAGTATGGCTTGCTGGGAACTTCGCTTTGTACTGATTTTCTAGATCAGCGCTGATTTCTGTTATTTGGCCTTTTACACTTCATTTTACGATTATTAAAAGTTCTGTATACTATACTCAGAGTCGTGCTTGCAAGTGGGGAAGCCTTACCTCTTTGGGGTATCCAGTGAACAGCGCAGGATTCCTCAGAAATCTGGGTGGAGCTCGAGCCAGTTGTTGGTGTTACATTATTGGGAAACCCCTGGTTATAGAACCCGGCCCTTGTTCTGCCAGCCTGCCCTGGCGAAAGTTTTACACTTACAAAAGTCAGTTTTCAATCTTATAGATTCTGCAGCATTTGTTTTTAGCTAACATTCATTCAGTTTGTTTCAGTTTCTTCTTTCTTGATTTGAGAAGAGGATTTTTAAAATACTTTTTCTTGTGACAAACTCCAAATTAATTTTGTTTACTCAGGTTAATAAAAACTTTTTCAAAGTGTTGCTGGATCAACTTCTATGTTTTCTTTTAACCACTGTTCAAATGAAATTCCCTCTGTATAGTGCAGGAACTGTAAATCCCCAGGCTTTACTTCTGACAAGCAGTATTTGAATTTGAATCATATACATACTACCTGCTGTGCTTAGCACATCTCCAAAGATAATGATTACTATTTTTGCCCAATTGCTTTCTACTTGTGTACTGGGTGGAAAGAGTGCCAAAGTGATTTTAAATATTTAAAGATACAGAAAAAACGTGTGTTATACTCAGCAAAATTATTGCATATCTGCTAGAGCAGCTGCATTTTCATTACACCTATGGGCTTGCAAATATTGGCAAATTGTTTTTTTTTAAATTGTAGCAGAAAATCTTACATTTGCAACATAATTCACGAAATCAATAATTTAAAAGGACTACTGCAAGGTTAGAAGCAAGGCGTCAGCTGTAAGGTGCTTGGAGCTTTGAGGAAAAAATTAAAAGGTTAGTAAAAAGAAGAGGAATCATTAAAAGACACTTTGTGGGAAGCAAGGAATGAGAGAGAATAGGAAATAATCTTTATAATCTGGGAATGCTTAGGTAATGATAAGATTAGTTTTCATCAGAGACAAGACAGATTGAAAGGTGAAAGAAAATTAGTGATCAAAGAATAAGATGCTAAGTCCACCAAAGAATGTGCAAACACCAGACAACTAAACAGTTGATAAAGGCTACAGCAGGCAGTGATAACAGAGACTGGGAACTGAAAAGCAGAGTTACAAAGGAAACAATAAAAACAAGAGGGACTGACTCAGGGGATTAGTATTGTATATTTACACTGGAGGAGAAAGTAGGACTAATATTTCACCACTAGGAGTGCCACTTGTGCAACTTCACTGATGGTACTGCGGTGGAAGCTGTAGTAGCTAGACAAGGAATCGCTTCTTATTGCCACCTTATCATATATGTCTTCTCTGAGTCAAATGAAACCAATTTACACCATTCAATCACCTTTCTCCTTCCTAAAATTTATTTCTTTGTCAAATTGCAATTTTCTAGAACCTAGATGTTTTGGCTTTAGATTCCTCCCCCCCCAATCTAAGTGTTTTGACTCTCCTCAGATTCAAAAATAGTGGAACCATTTTCTCCCCCAGCCTATCAAACTTAAACACAAAAATTCATATTCTAGCAGAGACAAAGTCTGAAAAACTTCAGCCTGAAATGCTTAGTAGCTGGCTTTTGCTAGCACTATATCTATTACAGCATTGAGACTACTTCAGACTTGGAATCAGTAGACCTCAGACCAGTGAAAGGACATCACAAATGAATCACTGAGGGCCTCTGAATGCTGAAAATTTTCACAAAATGGCCCATCTCTTTGTGTTGATTCACAGAGGTTAATATAAAATATTTTCAGTAGACTTCGGATATACAGGTGAGTGAAAGTATTAAATAGAAACTTTGCAGTGAAAAATGCAGATTTGGCAACATGAAAATATTTCACACATTGAGGTTGGCTTTGCCAAGTTGTTTCTATTAAAAAAAAATCAGGAAAAAGCATAAACCTTTTGTTTTGACTTAAAAGAAGTTTATTTTTTTGGTTTGAAATGAGCTTTTTAAGCACATTTGTTTAAATATTGTGTAAAGTTTAAAATTGGTCTATGATGAAACATCTTGATTTTGGTGAAATGAAATGTTTCACTTAACTTAAAACATTTTTTCTTCCACCATCCAATTTTGTGAGTCATCAAAAATTTCAGAAAATATAATTTTTGGTTCAACTTGAAACTAACTGATTTTTTAAATTTGCTTATTGTTCATTGGCAGCTGTCTGAAATATCCATTATTTGCTAAAGAGTACACAGAAGTTCACATTTCTGAAGTGGGCTGCAGATTAGTTGGGGTGTATGTAGGAAACAAGTGGAAATCCTCTGAAGGAATTTTAATAAACAATTCAAAAAGGCTTGGCCACATATCCCATTTCTTTAGCTTTAAATTTATAACCAGGATTAGCAACCACCAAACAAGCCAAACACAACTGAAATAGGTAATTAATTTTTCATTCTGTGTAAGAAAATTATCAATCCATTTCTGAGATGGAGTCATCATAACTCACCTCCACTGCTAAAACAGTAAAAGTGGCTTATGTCATAGAACCTCAATTACATTTTCAAGCGCTTGTCAGCATTTGCAGAACATGTAAGCTGATGGCTTTCTTTCCCCAGTTTTGAATATTTCAGTCCCTGTTAATATGAGCCTGGAATCTGCTAATACCAGGAATAAAAAAGCATCAGGATTTTTTTTTTTCATAGTCTGCAGCTTGCTCAGAAAGTGACTGCCTTGAATCTCACAGCTAGAAAAGGCAAGCATTGGATGAGCTATGCTTCTTCGTAAAACTTTAACAGGAGTGGCAGTGAAATTCTAGCCCAGTTAAAAAATTGTATTAAGAACTTATTCAAACCCGTCCTGGGCTGGCTGCCATTTATGACTCAGAATTATTATTATTATTATTATTATTACTTAAGATTTGACATTTGAAGCAAGAGACCCCCAATCAAGAAGAGGGTCCTATTGTGCTAGATGATATTCGAGGCCCTGGGCCCTCGTCTTATGTTCATAGTCGTGCCTTTGTTTTGGAAGCAGGATGTTCTGCCACAGAGCATAAAGTTCAGCTGAAAAGAGAAGACCAGATTTTGTTGTTACCTTGGTGTCAACCTGAAGGAATTCTATTAAAGACAACAGTGTGCAGTGAGAGGGGACTCTGATTCATTGCTTCGTAGCAAGTATGTTACAATTTTAACAGACTATAGTTTTTGGAATGGGAATTTTGAAGCAGATTTAGCATTGTTGACAAACAAATATTGCTGTATTATTTGCTGCTATAGCAGTCTTCAACATTTATAGGAAAGATGCTGTGACTATATATTTCTTCATCATTTATTTTATAACTCCATTGCCAAAAAACTAATGCTGATTTCACGTACTTTTCACCAGAAGCTTTAGGGACACTAAAGATGATTACAACCTATTTTACAAAGGAGACACAGATCAAGTGACTACGATTTGAGCCAGAAGTCGTACAGATAGGAGGGAGGGATCTACTGCTCATAAGGATAGTCCTTCTGCAAGATGTTGCCAGTGGCAACAAAGGCCAGGGTAAACCTCTTAAAACTAACTGCCAACTACCAACTCAGCATTTCTGAATCACTAAATGTCTTCTCTGGGTGCCCTTAATAGGCAATATTTCCTCATTCAGTGGCACAGAATTGGTGTAGGAAACAAGGAGAATTTTACTATGGGACCAGACAACATATTGTCAAATTGGGAAAGCATGACGCCATATATAAATAATAAATGAACACTTTTCCATGGTAACTTAGGCAGTAGTCTATTAACTTAATTTCCCACCTACTTGTGTGAATGTCCAATATGCAGATAGCCTTCTTATTATATCTATTCCATTCCGGCTATCTGCCAAACCTCACTCACAGTTTGGTGTCAGTGGAGAATAGTTCCAGAATTGTGAGGTGTATCCCTTGGGAGGTGTTACCCAGTCCTGAGGCTTCACCGTCTTACCTAGCTACAGCCATCCTTAGCAGCTGGGTAAGAGAGGCCCCACCAGAGTTTTGCTGGCATCTTCTGCAACTTCAGCAAAGAGCTATTTTTCCATTGCACCCACTACCAAAAGCAACCTTTGTGTTGTCTTCTGTTGGAGTTCTTTCAATAACCAGTATCTATAATGAAAGGTAGCTAGTAAATATACAGGATCCTTGAGGGGACTCCTTGCAAAAAGGTAGCAACTCTTTCCCCTTATATCCTCACTGTTCCATTACCCAGCCAATTCTGAGTTTTTGTACATTTATGGTATCATAACATGTGTAATTGGAAGAATTCTGGATAGTAAGCTGATAGGAACAAAACTTTTTCTGTAGTCACATTTCCACTGTTGATCAACAGATGAGGGCAGAAAGTGCCTTTCCCTCTTGAACATCTGAACCATCTGGAGTGCTGGGTAAAACTTTATGCAGCTGAACAACTCTATTGTCATTCTTCCCCCTGTTCACCAACAACTGGGAGCAAAGACCTCTTTAACCACTAGAGCAGTGGTTCCCAACCTTTCTCAGGCTGGGGACCACTTTTTAACAACAAACAAACAAACAAACAAACAAACAAACAAACAAACAAACAAACAAACAAACTTTGCGGCCCCCCTGCCTGATTATGTAATCTTGCCTATGCAGGCAGACACTCTCCTACACCACTCTGGTGGCACCACTGGGACAGCCGATGAGCAGCGCTGCCACCACCATTGCCAGCACCGCTGGGGAATGGAGCCAAGCTACAGCAGCTATGGCCTCCTGCCCTTGCCTTCCCAGGGAGCTGCTATGGGGAAAGGCAGCCCTGGCAGGGAGCATTGGGGCTGTAGCTGGATTCCGGCCCCGGCAGGGGGAGGCTCCACGGACCCCCTGCAGCATGTCCATGGACACCTGGGGGTCCCTGGACCACAGGCTGGAAACTGCTGGTCTAGAACATTCCAATTTTTCATTGAAGCATCACAGAAGAAACCTGAATTTTTTCGTGTGAAAAGTGCAAAGAAAAAAAAAAAAGAATTACAAACTAAGAACCCAAAGTGTTGCTGCTGAAAATGTTCAGGCTTTGGTTTTCCAATAAAAAGCTGATGGGGGGTGGGGGTGGGGAGAAAAAAAAGTCAAGGAAAGCGGATACTTTCTACCAATACTTTCATTCTCAAAAAGTCAGTTTGCAGCCAGAGTGGTGTTTGATGGAAAATTTTCAATCAGCCCTTGGGTTGCCTCTGCTGATTCAGCTCGCAAGTTTATAATGAAAAATGAGTGACTAAATAGTAGGGGCAGTCGAAACTTTCCTGGCACAACAGTAAAACATCAGACACTGGTGCTCTGGTGACACTGAAGAGTCTCAAGTTTGTCTAAATTTGTAGAAAGAAAAAAGTTACTAAAACTTTTGGGTCAGTGCTTCCTTTTGACTTCATTTGTTTGAAATATAAAAGTGAGAAAGATCAAGTCTGTACAAAATGATTCCACCTTTTCAAACATACCTTTCAATAAGTTTGTCTCAGCTGCAATAGAACCTTTTCCCAGAAATTCAGTGGAGCAAGAAATTCCAACTTTTCATTCTGATTTGGGACCCTGGGATGTTTGGAACTGCCAGAATTACACAGAAAATGGGCATGTCCAAGGATCAAACAGCTTTGCTAATTTGGGTCAGAACCCTTGTTTTACGTCATGCTGCCTCAAAAACCTTGCCTCTAGTAACCTGGCACAAACTAGCAGCTGTGCATCCAGTTTCATGGGTCCTCACTGAGGGTATCCCATAAACTTTCAGCACCTCAGTAGCTTCCTGCTGTGTCATTTCAACAGAGTGCCCGCTGCTTTATGGCCACATAGGATCATACCGTCTAGGTCCATGAGCCTCCAGCAGTGGGGCTTGATGGCCAGAGAGGGTCAAAGCTTGTGGGATATTCCCTTATATGGGCGTGCAGCTCCAGAGGGTAAATTCTGGCCATATTGGGAGCGGCCCATTCTGGTCCATCACAGTGAGTGAGTGACACGGCCTTTGTGACCCGCTGGCCAGCTTGTCTATAAAGGCTGAAGGTGCCAGTTGAGCGCAGAAGCTCAGGGCATCCCACCAAAGCCAGAAAAGAGCTGCCCCCTGCTGCTGAGAGCTGGGAAGTTGGAAGCCTTCCGGGAATGGCGAGATGCAGATGCAAGAGGAGCAGGAGCCAGAGTCGTCGTAGGAGACGAAGGCGGGGAGGCTGTGGGGGTCGATATAGGAAGAGAAGAATGAGGTGATCTGACAGAAGGAGGTGAAGAAGTCACAATTGAAAGAGGAGGAGGAAGAAGAGGAGGAGTGTTTAGAGAGCTCCTGATTTCACCCCCCTCTTCTGTGCGAGACATTGACAGCCTCTGCTATGCCCAGATGGACCAGCCCTTCCATGGGAACCACCCTGGTGGTGGCCTCCCAAGGTGGATGAAGCCTGCTGCTGTTTGAAGAATGTTTCCTGTCAATAAACATTGAAACCTTTAGTTTTGTCCTGGGGTCTTTGTGCATCACAGAGGTGTGGACATGCTGGAGGTGTGCAGCAATCAGTGCAAACTGGGAATGGGACCATGGTCTGCGGAGCTGAGCACTGCACAGCCCCCCCCCTTCCTACACTAGCTCTGGTTTCTTTCCTTATACAGAGGCCCCATTTTTCCTATGGAAATTTTTCTGCCCCTGGGAATTTTTAGCACCCATCATCTGTGTATCCTTTAATTTCTGGGATGGTCTTTTAGTTGCTCCTGATTTATGTCAGCATGCGATTGGTGTGCTAAAACATTGAAAACATATCCTTATACTGCTAAGAATCCCAAAGTGCCATATCCATTATAAAGAAAGGCATCCACTCCTTAGCTCCACTACAAAACAGGGCCCTGGCTGGCACATTTAGTTGGGGTTGGGCTAGGCTCGAACCTTAATCTTCTATGATGAGAGAAAAATCTGGTGGGTGGGGAAGACAAATCTTTTGGAAATTTTGGCAAAATCTGCTGCAGAGGAGGCAAGGAGTTTGTTCTGTGATTACTCTTCATGGCAGGACCATTCATGAAAGTTTTAAAATGCCCAGCTTTGCAGTTTGAGATGTATAGATCTGTAAATATAAGCCCTTTGATGTTCCCTCCAAAAATATTTGTCCCAAGCAAGCTTAGTGGAATTCTGAGCATGTTAAAACTAATTGGACTTCATTCACTTTTCCTTCTCTTTTCTCCACAATGAGGTCTCATTTTCATGACAGAGAACAGGTGATTCTCAAGCACAGCCTCCCAAAGCGGACGGACCTGTGCCTCCTTCAGGAGCATTCAGGATCCAGGGGGCAACTCGTCTCCCATACAAAATACCAAGTATTAAATCAGATCAACACACAGGTGGTTCTTGTGATAATATTGCATTGCACATGCTATTGCCTCTTAGCCATTTCCCGCTCGGTTCACGTACACTAAGGGCAATAAGTCTTTGAAAAAGCCCTTAAAATTTGCAGGCTTAAATGCTGCCATTTAGGGAATCCTAGAGATATTTTCAATTCAGTATGTGAAACAAAAAGTTCTCCCCCTTTTGATCGCTGTTTAGACATTCTTCACTGATTTAAACATGGGTTCATAGTGGTTTCTTCTATCATTCAGAAAAATTCAATATGAGGGGTGTTAATTATGACTAGTTAATTATTTTATTAAAAGAAGCAAGGATGCAATGCTGTTTTCATAACATGCATTAAACTAATGATGGATACTTAACTGTCACCTGGATGAGCTTCCATCATGTTTGTTTTCCCATTAACTCATGCACTGCTTGTACAAACTGGAAGAAGAAACATTGTTTCCCTCACATAAATTAGAATGTGTTTGTCCTTTCTCTTTTATATCACTGCATCAGATTACTAATCATATAACACTCATGCATTACGTAGATTACAAGTGTAGTAGATTAAAAGGAGTATAGATAGTCTGCCACTGTTATTAGGGTTATTCTCAAATCCCCTAAATGCTGAATGTTAGCTAGAAATTAACTTTATGATCTGCCATCTAATGCAAAAACTATTATTGCTTGTTTCAAGTCAGCAACAAAGTGTTAACTGGAACTGACTAGAACAGTGGGTTCCCAACCTTTTTCAGGCTGGGGACCACTTTTTAACAAAAATACTCTTTTCACCCCCCACCTGATTATGTAATCTGGCCCATGTGGGCAGACACTGGCGTGCACCACTCTGGTGGCACCACTGGGACAGCCGATGAGCAGTGCTGCCACCACCATTGCCTGCATCACTGGGGAGCGGAGCCAAGCTGCAGCAGCTCTGGCCCCTTGCCCTTGCCTTCCCGGGGAGCTGCTGTGGGGAAAGGCAGCCCTGGCAGGGAGCATCGGGGCTGTAGCTGGATTTTGGCCCTGGCAGAGAGAAGCTCCACAGACTCCATGCAACATGTCTGCAGACCTCTGGGGGTCCCCAGCCACAGGTTGGGAACCACTGTACTAGAGCATCAAGCCTCTTGGCTTACATAACTAAGAAATGTGATCCATTTAATAAATGCAAGCCATTTAGAGCAGTCTGAGACTATAGTTGCACCTGGTGGGTGGTCATCTTCTTTCTCATCTCTCTCTACTCTTTAGCTTTGCCTTTGAACTTGCAAAGGTTTAATAAAAGAAAAGTTTTTCATTATATGGGTATTGTGAGGACTTCAGTCAGGAGCTCTTAATTTAAATAACTGGTTTTCATTTCTACTTTACTTGACAATAAAAGCATTTGAAAATCCTCCTGGCACATTGCTATTGTTATATCCAGCATGTCAGACATTCATTTTAACAGACTGGTAGAATGTAGCTCCTGATAATTCTTTTTGCGTGGGTAAGGATGAATTTGCACGGAGACTGGGATGAAATGCTGGCCCCAATTAAATCAATAGCAAAAATTCCCATTGACTATGCTGAGGACAATTTTTCACTCCTTGGTGCAATCAGGTATATCAGGGAGCAAAATCATTAGTTTAAAAATAACTTAGTGGGAGAGCCTCAACTTCCAGCCCTATGGACTTATTCAAATCAAGGTGTGACTCCCTAAGAAACTGTTATACTGGATATAATTAAATAGTGAACCCCAAACATTTTTTTTGGATATTTGTGGTCATCTGTTTTTGACAAGAATAAATTCTCTTGCAACTTCTTCAAATGGTTTGTTATACCTTGCTTTCTTATAACCCCAAGGCTGCCCATCCACTTTTTAGTACTTTGTCTGTGTTCTCATTTAATTTACAGCATATAACACACTGATTCATGAGCAAAAATATCTCAGAGAAATATACTGAGATTGAAAGTTTTGTTTTGGTGCATATCTAGAAGAAAATGCAGATTTTACATCAACCAGCTATCACTACTTCTGCTCTCAGAAGCAACCTGCTTGATTAGTTCTTCATTTTTCTCCAGTGAATCTTTTCACTAACACAGTCCTCATAGCCAAACTGGGTGCTAACTACTGTCAGATTCTAGCTGCATTTGAAAAAGAAATCATAATACAATTCACATAATACTATTCTCTTTTCAATTAAGAGTGATATTAATTTGCTGTGTTACAGCTAAAGAATGCTTTTCTTAATAAATGTTCTAATCATAGGCATGTCTCTGATGAGAGGGCCTGATGTTAAAGAGATTCTCAAACACAACCAGGATCTGAAATGTCCAGTTCCCACTAACTTTAGTGGTATCTAAATCCTTTAGGTACATCTGAAACTGTCAGTCTCAAGTGCCATTAAAATCTTCACAATTACTGTGTTATTTTTGTCACCTTACTACAGTATTCATAAGAGACAAGGTGGGTGAGGTAATATCTTTTATTGGACAAGTTTCTATTGGTGAAAGAGAAATATGGAACTATGCAATGCTCTTCTTCAGGTCTGGGAAAGGTAATTAGACTGTCCCCATTAAATAAAAGTTGGAACAGATTGTTAAGCATAAGGCAGTAGTTCCCTGACTTTGGTATCATCAACAGATAAGTCACAGTGATTCCTTGTGAGCAAAACAGTGTCCTTTGCACCACACAGCATGACCTCCCATAAATGATGCACGCAAGGTTATGATGCAGATGGACATCATTTTGCTCTACAAAGTGGTCTTATGCCCAGTGTAGCTTTGCACACACCATACCTATGAGATCATACTGTGCTGAGGATGTTATTTTGCTCTACAAAGCAGTGTTCTCCATGCTGTTTGGGATCCTGGAAGGAAATTAGTAAAATTGGGGTTGTGCCAGCAAAGGTTTGGGAGCAGCTACCATAAGGAGTTAATACATTTTGCAAATAACCATTCAAGATGAAAAGGGAAATTAACACATTGGCATTTATAGGAAAAAGGAAGGTTAGCACGTTAGACTGCTGTAAAGAAACAAAACCAGTTTCTCTGTTGAATCCTGTCATGGGATGCACATTTGTGTACCCTGGGCTATGATATATATGATTTTGCTGTTCACTTGTACACTGATTGTATGATTTGTTGCTAATTACACCATGCAATGTTTCTTAATGGATCCTCTTAGCCTATGCTACATGATTAGTATGATAAGTTTCCTACAACCTCATGCATGTTCACAGAGGTGTAACATATTTTCCATTGCTCAGGGAGCTGGGAGACAGACAGAGCTACCAGCAGCAGTGAGCAAGCAAGTACAACTTAAACTCCATTTGGTGATGAAACAAAGTTGTTTCAAAACGATTGTTTCGAAATAATTCCATTGGAACACATTATTTCGAAACAACGGTGACTCATTTTGAAATAACTGTTGTCCGAACATGCTATTTCGCTTTGAGCTTTTTTCCTTAATTCAAATTAAATTATTTCCAAATAGCACCTTATTTCAATACAAGTTGTTTTGAAACAACTTGTATTGAAATAACCCCCTGTATGTGAATGTAGCCTTGGAGGGATTTGGGGCTTTTTGCCTGGGAATCTCCATCATGAAACAACTTCAAGCAAGATCTGGGCCCCACCTGGCCTCAGGCAGAGGCTGGATGTACAGACATCTGACAACCAAATACCCTGAGCATAAACTTGGACTATGAGGTCAGTTTAGGTAGAGATATTAGGTTAGTATGCTTGTTTTACCTTTTATGTGCTTTTGGCCACTCCTGATTTATTTACATTGTGATTCTGCCTTGATTGTCCATATTCTCACTTAGATTTATAATCTGATCTATAAACTAGTAGTCATTTTGTCTAAAGCTGTGAGATCTTTAGAGGGTGTGAGTGAAGAGGAGGGCTGGGCACAATCCATTTCTTTGTTAAATAGACAAACTTGAGTATGGTGGTTGGGCATGTCTCCCAATTTCTGTAGATAATGGCTCCTGGTATAGTAACTGGGATCCAGAGTCGCCTGCTTGGAGACTGTCCCTCGAGTAGCCAGAGGGCTTAGACCAACTGTTTGGGAACAACTGCATGCAAGAAGCTGGAGTGGACTGATTCAAGAGTGCATGGTCACGCGGCAAAGCTTGAGGTTCAGGAGTGGGAATCGGAGGTCACAGCAGACCCATATCTGGGTAGCAACCTGTCACAAATCCATTATTTAGTATCTAGCAAAATTTTGCATTTAGGGTCCTAGCCTCATCTTTTGAAGGTTTTCCTTTGAGGAAGATGACTGAGAGATCAGATATGGAGTGATCATTATGTGAAAATTGTTCATGCAGGGGATTATTTTTGTTTTATTTTTCTGTGCAAGTCTATTTAAGAATGCAGGTATGTTCATGAGTAAACAATTTAGGTGCAAATAGATTTCTGTGGTTTGTTGGCACTTCTAAATAAAAACTACATTAAGTGAATTGAGAAGTTAAATTTTTATTTTGAGTGTAACAAATGTTTTGCTTCAGGTTTAGCTTTTTAAAAATAAAATGAAAAGTAACAGCAATGAAAAATCATTCTATTTTGACATTTACAGAAAAAAGACTTCTGTAATTTCTTTAACTTTTTCATGTGAAACTATTTGTCAAATTTGGCAAAAATTCACAAAATATTTCCTTTAACCTGAATCTACATTTTTTGCTGCAAAACCCAAAATAAATAAAAATTTATGCAGCTCTAATTCACCACCTTTGAAATTCCATGCAAAAGAATTTGATCTGCAAATGTTGCTATATTTTAACTGATGCTCACTGTATGTACAATGGAAACATCTTTGTTTTTGCAAAAATAACACTGACATATGTGTCACCATTCTTCCTCTGGAGAAGAAAGAAGGCAAACAGAGCACAACAGTAGAGAGAGAAAGAATGTGTGATACTAGACAATGAGGAACAGATTGACAGCCATTTTCACCACTGGAATTTTGCTGCAACTGAAGTTTTGTTTAAAGATATAAAATTGCAAAGAAAAAGTAGAATTATCTTAAATACAATAACTGAAAAGCTACTGTTACCCTAAGGTAGAGGATCCACATGTTCTTTTAAAAAAATGTTTTAAAGTCTTAAAATGCAGCCAATGGTTTCACAATATGGATCACATCTTTATTATTGATATTTGATTGGGAATGCATTTCATCTGGTTTGCACATGCACTTGTCACCTCCATTCTGTCTCTGATCTCATAACATACCTATTGCAAGCCACTATGTACGTAAAAGAAATGAGATTGGGAAAATATTCAAAGCAAACACTGCACACTTAGTTGCATGTCTTATGGTCCTATAGATCATCTGCTATACTTCAGTATTCCACTGATATTCAGTTGCAGTGATAGGAAAATCAATGCCTTTGGCAGTAAGGCAAATGATAAAAGGAAGGGTATGACTGGGAGAGAGGATATTTCTGAGATAACTTACTAGAACTTCAGCTCAGCTGTTCTGATTTACAGCATCTGAAATTCTGTCACACCATCCATCAATCTTTATTTCAACTTGTGTCAACAAAAGCATATAAAACACACAATATGCACTCATACTGAAGAGAGTTCAGTTAAGTAAAACCAGGAACACAGCCAGTGTGATATTAATGAACTTAGAATCCAAAATCCCAATTCAGTACTAAAGTTACTTTATATTGCTCACTTTTTGCTGAAGGTTCTAAAACCATTCCAATGGCATCATTACAATTTTGACAAAAGGATGCATATTTTAAAGATTTTACAGATATTTTAAAGTCAAATTTCAGAAACATGCTTAGACCAGCATTTGGAGGCTGTTTTCTCCCTCAAACAGCTAGTTAGTGGAGATGAAAGTTCATAAATAGAAGCTCTTTTCCTTTTTATCTCCATCTTTAGTTTCTCATTAATGGGAAAGCCATAATCTGCTGTGAAGGCTCTGTCCCCTGGGAATAGTTATGCTACAAACAGAGGGTAAGATTTATAGGTAGTGTTACCACATCACAGGTTCACAAAAAGACAACACTGCCAAAGGTGGGGGGGGGGGGGCAGTAACAGCTAGAGAAGGGAAGGGGAAGCTGGGTGGGTATCTGCAGTAGGGATAATCAGTAGAGAAGGGAAAGAGTTGGTCTCTATCACAGTAGCAGGGTGGGGGATGCAAACCCCAAATTCAGCTAGCCATTGTACAGCACTTCCCTCTTGGATCCTCTTCCCAGGGCCAGGAGCCCAGGCCTGGGTGAGTGGGATCTAGTAGCTGTAGCTGCAGAGGAATGGAAGACTGGTCTAGGTCTTTCTAAACTACAGCATTCATTCATAATAAATTCTGTCCATTTCCTAGTTAAAAAGTCTGCCCAGACTAAAAACAGCACCTCAAGACAGAAATAATATCCAGAAGAGCCTGGACACACAGTAACCCTATGTATAAGAAACTAGATTAGAGGGAAGATAAAATTAATTATGGAACACATATACATGAAAGAGGAAAACAGTACAAGAGTGCAAACATCACCCTAATATAAGTAGGCTACTGAATATACAAAGTCATAGCATTACCTATTTGCACAGTTGCAAACTGATACTAATTCTTTGTTTAAGCAGTAAGAAATTGCTGGCACCTCTCATACAAATTATTAACTCAATGTTTTGCTAAACTTGCATGGCACCAAAGTGCTCAATGTAGAGAGTAAATGAAGCTTCCTCCCCTCCCCAACTGTTTAATTTGATCATTTAGGACAGACACTCAACTTTTTACATAACCCATTGCAAAACTAGGCAGCTATCTAGATGAGTTGATTCTGCTTCTTGATCTCACACAACCAGATGGAGTCCCTCAATTCTATAACCACTACTGAAAGCTTTTAAGTTGAGGTCCTATCACCTTTCCCAGGCACAGCATGCCCTCTTAGCAGGAAAAACTACTCCCAAGCCCCTTCTTTCCCACTACTGGCATTTAGCCCTTTATAAAGCCCCAGGCTAATAGGGCTGGCAGCTAACACCAATTGTCTAATTAGGTGCAGGCTTTCTCCAGCCAGCTCCAATTTACCTCCCTAAAGGAAAGCTGGTGTGACAGGGCTGACTCATGAGTCCTTGCTCTTGGCCCTGTCAAATGTTCTGTGCTCCTTGGAAGAGCTCAGCATACCCCATGGATATATGCATGTTTATTGATAACCATTGCCTGAAGCTAAGACACCTGTTTCTCCTCTCATTTCAAATTGTGAGAATGAGGAATAGTCCCAGAGTAAGAAATGGAGTTACAATGATTTTATAGGTGGCTTTTGGGATAAGTGAAGCAGGCAGCCGCCTAGGGCCCTCAGCAGTAAGGGGCCCTGTAATGCTTGCCTGCTTCACCTAACTTTGCTTTTGCAGGGTGGTGGGGGTGCACGGGGGGCAGAACAGCAGGGCCAGAGGCTGTGCCACCTGCCTGGCCTCTCTGCAGCAGGGGAGGAGCAGAGCTCCCTGCCTACCCCCAGCTGGCCTTGCCTCCCCAGGGGCAGGGAGGCGAGTGGCTGGCACAGAGCTGTGGCTTGCAGTGGCAAGGCCATGGAGCAGCCTTCTGCGAAGAGTTTGGGCTGCTTTGCCCCCTGGCTACGCCAGGCCTGAATGGACCTGATCCAGGGTTTGGAGTTGAGGCAGGCTCTATTCAGGCTTGGAGGGGCTGGGGGCAAAGTGGCCCAAACTCTTCGCAGCGCTCCATGGCCTTGCCACTGCAAGCTGCAGCTCTGTGCCAGCCACTCTCCTCCCTGCCCCTGGAGAGACAGGACCAGCTGGTGGTAAGAGGGGACCACTGCTCTGCCCCCACTGCAAAGAAGCTGGGGGGGAAGGTGGGTGGTGCAACTTCTGGCCCTGGAGGTCTGTGGCCCCCTACTCCCCCCCGTGGGAGTTGGGACTGTGGGGGGGAGGTTAGGGCTGCAGGGGGATGGGGGCTCCGGTGAGGGTGGCAGTGGAGGCCTATAGGGGGCCCTATAAAGGACGTTCACTTAGGGCCCCCAATTGCCTAAGGACACCTCTGACATGAGTGTAAATGAGAAAAGAATCAGGCACACAATGGTTGTAGTCTGCACCTCTTCCCCCCCCCCCAGTGGCAGTGATTTGGTTGAGTGTGCAAACTTTCAACTTATATGTAAAGCAATTAAGCTGGGATGTCGAAAGCAAGGAAATAAAAATATGGTCTCTATATCTACTATACAGGAGTCAACATAATCTAGTGGAAAAGCAATAGGGCACTGAACTGGGAGAGGGTATGTGTGTTGAGCTAGCTTTGCAACCTCTGGACAGTGAGTAGGTGGGGTGGAGCAAGGACTCTTCCTAGTCAGCACTTCTTACTGCCCCTTCACTCACAGCACCGAATAT
Source organism: Podocnemis expansa (assembly GCA_007922195.1). Classification (NCBI taxonomy): domain Eukaryota; kingdom Metazoa; phylum Chordata; order Testudines; family Podocnemididae; genus Podocnemis; species Podocnemis expansa. The sequence goes on from ML682059.1 coordinate 147,399, forward strand.
TCAGTGATAAATCCCTGCTTTCTTCTCCTCTCTGTGACTAGATCTGCCATCTGCACAAGGACGAAAATACTCTGTACCATGCAGTGTAGCCAAGGAAGGGCTGTAACCATCTGTCTCTTGTTAGCACTGAGATCTCTGGGGCTGTACACCTTTTAACAGAGAGCAAATTTTAGTCTTTTGTGGGTGCCTGATTTTATTTTTAAATAAATAAATTGGAGAAAGATTTGTTGAAAGTATTTCTATGGAAACCCTTTGATGGACTCATGAGGATCTTGCCTACATGAGTGCATTTCATTCTGGATGGGTATTCCTGACATAGTGACGACGGTATTTTAGCCATGTCTTCTCTACCATTTAAAACATGATCAGCACAGCTGCATATGCACCTATTGCTGACAACAGAGGCAGGATGTACTACTATGAACAAAGCTTTCTTGTGTTCATTTGTAGCCTGCGGTAGGAGCCTTACTTTTAAGCTATCTGCAAATGTATCAGCTATAGCAGGGCTTCTCAAACTTACTTGATTGCACCCCTGTTCTTTGTGTCTGTAGTAGTTTATGCTCTCCTGGAGATGCCTGGCAAGCAGGCCCTCCTCTTAATGTGCACAGCAAGTTTTACTTTTTCTTGTAGCTTTTCACAGCAATCCAAGAGAATACACACCCCAGTTTGAGAACATCTGAGCTACAGGATGCATGTATACAAGTTCTGCCTGCATAAGGAATTTAGCTTACGCCCACAGTGAAGTACCAATGTGCACACCTTCAACTGTTCTGGGATGATTTTCTGTACCTGTAAGGAGAAGTGAAACTAAAAGCCTTTTTTCTGTACTAACCACTTGGAAGCAGGGAATTTCCTATACTATGATTTAGGTGAGCCACAAAATAAAATATTATCAAGCAAATGAAGAGTTCCCATTTATAAGTGCATGTAATACCAGAAGCTAGCCTGCTTGTTACATAGGAATTCACTGAAATGGATTACGAACAGTCTGATTTACAATACATCTCTTTAGGCAGCTAGGCAAAAAGTTATCAAACAAACATTCAGCTTATTTCCTTTACATCACAATAACACACTTTGACATTTGAGGGTTTTTTTTTTTTGCTTTGGTTTAGATTTTTAGACCATCTTATGTTACACACAATTGTTTTGAATCATATATAGAGCCTGATCCTTCAAGTGCTCCCTGTGTGGACCTGCTATTAACTTTAGCAGGAGTTCGATGGCAAGTGGCTTTCAAACTACATGTATGTAGACCTCAGTGTTTTGTTTTTTGTTTTTTTCTTTTTTTAAGGCTGCAGTGATTAAAAATGATGAAGATGGGACACCAACTACTTTTGAATTTTAGCTATGTTGCACTAGGTTTTAATATTTGAGACCTGGTAATTTGTAGGAGAAATCATGTAATTATTCTAGAAATCTTTTGAGTTTTCTCCTGCACTGAGAGAAAATACAAATAATAGTCTAATGATATTATTAATGAATTATGAACACATTGAATACTATATACATATAAAATTGTTGAGCCCAGAAGTAAAGAGATCAGTGTCACAGCTAGTGCAAAAAGAAAAACGCAAACATAAGAGGAAATTTAAAGCAAAAGGGAGGGACAAAAATCAAAGAAAAATGGTTATTAATTGCATCAGGCCTTTTAAAGAGAAGTTAATTGTTATGTAGGTAAGCTATTATGTTGTAACTATTTGCCATTCAGCATTAGACTAGAATGATGAATGAGGAAAAATAAATGAGTATTTTCTTTGAAATAACTTTAAGCATATTTTTCTTGTAATTTGGTTGTTAAGACAATCTTTCAAAGTCTTGTCTAGTCACTAAAAAGTGATCCATTGACTTCAGTGACTACTTCACTGAACCACAAGACTATTGAAACATTATCTGTGGTCTAAGAGTGTGTCAATTGGGACCTCCACATTAATAGTTCAAATCCAGCCCAGATGATTAGGAGTTGAAGGTATTAATACTCACCAGCTGCACAGTGGCCTGTTAAAGATTGAAAGAGTAGTTTTAATGCAGTTCCTCACAGACAACTGTCTATATCACAGCTGATACTGTTGTTGGCCACCTCAGTGGGGAGGTAAAGGACTGAATGGAGGTGGAGACTGAGCTGCCTTGTTTTCACCAGAGACATCTCCACCAGACTGTGGGAATAGGAACCATATATTATAAATCAGCACAGCTTCATTGACTTCAGTGGATGAAGTTAGTATATGATGTTCACTAGCTGAGGCTCTAGCCTTCATATTTGCATTCACTGATTACACCTAGAGCAACAAAAACAAAGCTAAACTATCTATAAATATGAGATGTTAAACTAACTTTTTTTCTAAAAAAGTATATCGCAACAGAAATGATGTGCCAGTTGCATTAAATAGACAAAGTATACATCAGCTTGAAAATGGCTTGATTTGCTTTCAAATTATGAGTAATTAGTCATAGACCTAAAAGAGCCACCAGGCTTGCCAAATGTTTGATTATTGATCAGACATTCAAATGACAATATTTTGTATATTGACCTATCTCTTGCTCAGTCTTTACGCTGAGTAGGGTGGGCTGGATCATTCGTCTACTACATGCAATTCTTAAAACTTCCCTTCCTACCCCAACTCCATTCCCTAAATGATATTTCTAATGGGTTAGCAACTTAGCAGGACTTCATCCCTGAGATTTGTGTTCTAGAGTTTACCATTATTGTATTTTTTTTTTTTTTTACTATAAACAAGATTGCATTTTATTTGAATGACCATAGCCCAGGTCCCCATGGTATTAGGTGATGTAATAAAAAAGAAAACACAGTACAAGCTGACTTGTCTTATTCCCTTATGTCACCTTGGCAATGTGGTGATATTCATGCTAAATTATTGAAAAAGAAGTTAGTACTTAAAATGAATTTAAATATTTGTTTCATTTTATAGATTACCTGATTTTCATTTCTAGCCTAAAGATATGACACACAGAACAATCTATCTATCTATAATCATTTTGAAAACTTTTTTGGGGGGAGAGAAGGCAACTTTGATATTCTTCATCCGTTGTTTTAAAAATGAAAACAAAACAAAAACTAAACAAAAAACCAAACAAACAGGGGAAAACAAAACCTTCCAGATAAAATCCCACAAAAGGTCTTGGAATTAAAAAAGGATACTTACAAATTAATTGCACTTTTTCACTGTAATATAATTTTTAGTTTGGAACACTTGATGTTAAGCAGGGTTTGCTACAGAGCTGCTACATACAACGTTCTGACTGACTGATCAGATAATGATACCAGCAGATGGTTAGCCAGGATGACTGAATTTTGGTTTTTGGTTTGATTTGGTATTATGTAAATGTTTGTTTTTAAATTTTAGGAAAACTCTTCCAAGAAGTTTAGTGATAGTCTGAAATTTCTCTCATGTAGAAAACAGATAATTGATTCTGAAGACAATAAGGCACAAAAGTTTTCAACACACTGAGTTTTTTTTATAATTTGAAGAGCCATATGATCATTATGTGTCATGTGTGCATGCCCAAGGGAGTTGAAGGGGTGGAATCACTCTTGGCAACTCCTCTTGAAAAGGCATAGCATAGCAGTTCTCTTCTTACTGGATGTTCCTTGCTGGTCCACCTCTCCAGTGAACTGCCTCTTCCAGTGACTTGACCCTTCAGCCAGATCACTTAGAAGTCTCTTCCCCTTGAACAAAAAGCTAAGAGAATTATAGCAAAAAAATTCAATCCATAACCAATATAGGGAAGTTTGCTGGTATCTGGTCCTCCCTTCTCTCAGGGAGAGACCTTTAGGCCATGGTCAATGGGGGAGCACTTGAGCTCGCCTGAGGGGCTGAAGCGCTGTTCCTCTCTTCCAATAATTGAGTAGTTCTGCTGCCCTTTTAAATTCCTCCTCCAGCCTATAGCATGTATTAGCGGTGTGCTGGGGTGCTGCCTGAGACCAGAGTAGCTCCTATACCCCCTTGTTATGTTATCCAGTGTGGGATTTCTATACTCATCGCAACACTCTCACTCTCTCTCACTCACACACACACACACACACACACACAAAACCCACAGTCAAGTACAGGAACATCCTAGCAAGGTGGAAAATATGGAGGCATGAATTTAGTTCAACCCAGGGTAACCCTGGGGGCTGCAATCTGGAGCTATTTAGATCATGCCCTGCTGTGTCCAATTGAAATTTCACAGGGAATTTAGATGGGCAGACTATAATTATGTGAAATGGAATTTGAGCAGAACACCTGCCTTACAGTCCATTAGTTTTGTAAAATGAACCATGGAAATGTTAATAAGTGGTCAGGACCTTGCTTTTACATTGTACTCTTGATATCATATAGTTTTTCATGGCTTCAGGAAACTATCATTGGCTTTAAAACATTTGTATTCAGTAATATTTTGTAGTAAAATATTCATCTTCAAAAGGCCATCATTTCAGAAGACAGATGGAATCAAAAGACAACCACCCCTTTTGCTTAATTTACAGAAGCATGAGAAGAATCTAGTAAAACTATGAATACAAATATAGTCAAGCAAATCACATCATAGCTTTGTTCTATTAGAAAAACAACACAAAAGATAAATGTTTTTCCTCCCAGCTGGATGGGACATTTCTAGGTAAAAATATTATGCAGTTCTTTAATTTAAAAATTAAATTGTGGGTGACTAATATTGTCAAAAAGATAAATAATCTGGCTCAATAAAAATATAGATTAGAAAATTAGACTTACGGGTTTCACCCAGTAGTTGTACATCATTGTCAAATATGGAAGGAGTACTGCAATTAAAAGTACACTGTTTTGCTCTGGAGCAACGCAGTAATGATTAAACCATAAAGTTTTTTGTTTTATTTAAATAGTGCAGAGTTCCAGGCATGAAATTAAGGTCTTTTTGCTTCCACTCCATCTGACATCAAGAACCTATAGTAGATGGACTGTTATGTGTTCTGTGGCAATTATTTGAGACACTGACATGATATTGATCTGAGTGTGGATTCCTACACTCCATGTTATGCTCCATTTCCTTTACCCACCATAGACCTTTCCATCTCTTCTTGCAGAATATACTTCACAACCTCACTTTGGTGGCAGCAAAGCCTGCCTGGAAAGCACTTGAGCACATTCTTAAGTGTTTTACTGAATAGAGATGGATTAAGCACCTATGGGTATGTCTACCCTTGAAAGTTAATTTGCATTAAGGAGGCTTAATTCGAACAAACTTATTACTTGTCTATACTAGGCTTTCATTAGTTCGAACTAAGACATTCCTTAATTCAAACTAATGAATGCTTTGTTCAAACTAGTAAGACCTGCCGGTTAATTCAAATTAACTGCCTTTAGTTCGATCGTTAGTTCTCACTAAGGACAGAGAAGATGAGGACTAACCCTTAGTTTGAACTTATTAGTTCGAACTAAGGGCAGTTAGTTTGAATTAACAAAATGGACTGATTCAAACTAATGTTAGTTCGAAGTAGTCCATGTTGTTAATTTGAATTAATAAGTTCGAGTTTATTTCAAACTAACCTCGAACTTATAAGTTTGAATTAAATTCAAACTACTGGTAACTTTTCCTAATGTAGACATAGTCTGTGTGACACCACCACTGCCTCCTCCATCTAAGAGTACGCTTACCCTTATGGCAACACATAGAACAAATAACATCGGTATAACTTGCCCAAGTAACATGGGTATAAAGAGCAGTGTTGATGGTGAGGGACATCTTAGGTGAGTAGAATGCCCAACATGTCTGACCCCTAGGGTATACACCTTTTGTAGTTCTCTGAATAGCAAAGCAATGCCTCCCATGTCTCCACTGTTACAGCTACAAACAGCTGGTAGTATAGAGGTATCTCTAGGGACCATTATCATAGTATCTGAACACCTCCCAATAGTTCATATATTTATCACAATGCTGTGAGAAAGAGAAGTGAAGGGGACATCAGTAATCTTAACAGGAACAAGTTTAATAAAAGTTGAGAGGAATACACATTAGAACAAAACAAATTATTTGCCTGATGCACCAGATTTACAGTCTCCCTTAGTTGACCTACACAAAGCATTTTTGTCTTATTTACAGACAAGAACTGAGACCAAACAATAGTTTACGTCTCAATGAAAGCAATTTGGTCTCTGATCCATTTCTGGTTGGAATGTCAGGAAGACTAGTTTTCCCCTAAACAAGTTTTTTTTTTCCTTTTGTCGTGGACTGTTGAGTTACGGACAGAAGCTTAAACTCTCTGACACAACACTCTTAAAGGAATTTCTGACTTCGGATATGTAAGACTACGCAAAAAGCTAATCTGTAGGGGGTCACTGGGCACAAAGGAGGCTGTATCATCCCTTTAGACAAAAAATAATCAAATTCTATGGTAACCACGCCCTATATTATACTATTGACCTCAGTATGACTGGACAGTCAGAATAAGTAGAAATTGGCTCCAGAAGGACTAGTCATTTTTCAGCCTGTGTCTATGGCACAGAATGTGAGAGTCACAATCAGCTTCCTTATGTGCTCCTGAGACACTGCAATGCTGGTAAAAGTTTCATCATGAAGTTGGCCTATAGACTCCATAGCTGGTTGCATATCAGAAAGATACCAAATTCTCCTTTATTGGCTCCCCATGGTAATCTTTTCATAATATGACACTAATGCCATTTCAAACCTATTTTAAAGTTTAACTTCAAGTGACCTGACTGCCTGGTGATTTAGCAGTAGGCAGAGGTCTAAAAAAAGAGCTTCTGGGAATAGTTATGGATAACAGGTCATGTGTGAATGTCTAATGATAGGATGTTCCAGTTAAAAGCCACTGCATGGCTTCTTTAAGAATCTTCTGCTTCAGCTTTCCATGATCTGGATGTTGATTCGAACAGTAAGAGTCCACTCTCTGGTTTGTGACTTTTGAAACACCAAGCTTCTCCCTTCCCACTTATATCTCAACACAAATACTACAGTATCAACATTAAATGCTGAGGCATTAGAAGGAAATCTGTGGTGTGCAGTACTTCTAGTCTGGAAGAAAGAAATTAATCTAAAACAGAGAAAGAAAATAGCAGGGAAGGCTCATTAAGATTGTATCCCTACTATAAATTTTTAACCTACTGCCTTGGATGATGCTTCATAATGGCAGGGTATTTATTAATGCAGATTAAAAATTTAACAGGCTTCTACAGAAAATAAGATTTTTTTACCAGTCAAGTTTTCTGGCTGTTTATTTAGCTAGGGTTCTTTTTTTTAATTTTTATTTTGTATTTTGTATTTTTTTTAGGCAAACTCCTCTTCCTTCTCTCATTGTAATGGAGAATATGCCAACACAGGTTTGTTGTTTCCCTCTTTGTCATGGGCAAGATCAGAGATTTCACCTGTCAAAACAAATAAAGAACCTGCACTTTCAAAGATTAACAAATTTGTTTATTACATGAGCTTTCGTGGGAGAAAATCCCACTTTGTCAGATGCCTCCATCTTCAAAATGTCTGATGAAGTGGGATTTTCTCCAATGAAAGCTCATGCAATAAGTACATTTGTTAGTCTTTAAAAATGCCACCAGACTCCTTGTTTGTTTTGCTGGACTAGACTAACACAGCTACCCCTTTGGATCTCATCACCCATCAGGCTGCTATTCTGCAGATAGGTTGCCACATGCTCCCATCCCAGTGACTAATCAGTAGGAAGGTAAAATGTGCTCTGCAAAACACAGCTGGTTTGAACTTTCAGAGCATAAATTAAAGCTGCTCCACAAGGTAGGGGAAGCTGATGCAGTTGGGGTGACAGGAGGGCGATCTGTGGGATAGTACTCACAGAGAATGCACAGGCCATGGATATTTGGCCATCCTGCAGATCAGCTTCTTCTATTTGCTCTTTCTCTCATCACAAATGGGGCAGAAGCCACAGGTGGAAAATGGGGTGTAGAGACTGTCCTGGTTCCCCTCAGCAGCATAACATTGGAACATACATCCAACTGGAAATCCATCTGACATGAGGACAAACCAGGAAGCATATTATTTACTGGTTCTGTCTCATTCCATGCTCACATGCCCCGCAAAGTCATGGAGCCCTGACCACACAGCTCTCATGTGAAATTTTTCTTGTTCCAATGGCCAGAGGGGTCAAGACACGGAGGCACTGCTTCCCCTTCCTTTGTGTTCGCAAGATATTTTACCACAGTTTGCTGTCTACCACATTGCCTGGCATGGATGATCACAGGGCCCTGGGTCTATGAGATATGCTGTTCATGCAGGCTGCCTCTGAATTTATGGGACTATTAACTCTGGGCAGTCTTGAGTTAATAATGGCAGGGATATGGATGGGTTTTCTCTCTGGGGATTTTCTCTATGAATTTATCAAGCTCTAAGGTGCAGTAGGTGAAGTGTTGAGTATACATTTCTTCAAAGGGTCTATGGCTATGCAATGAAAAACAAAACATTTTCTCTGAGAAGTCACCCATTCCAAGGGCCTACTGTCACAGCCAAGTCATGGTCAGCCAGACCTAGTGGTCACAGTCAGAGCCTACACTCATAATAGAAGGAGTCCAGAATCATCTTGGTCAGGATACTGGGGTCAGAAACAACAAGTCAGATATCAGGAATCAAGTAAGGTAAGGATGCCAAGGAAATCAAGCCATGGGAGTGGGAAGCACAGCAGTCCAGAGCAAGGTGGAGCCCAGATTGCTCTCTGCTTCTGCTAATGGCTTAAGTAAGGTTACTAGACATGATAGCAGTTTTGTGACTCCTCCAATAAGGTGTCAGGGTGGAGATTTGCTCTGGGGCTGGGCTTCATGGATCCCAGGTAAGCTGTTGCCAGCAGGCTGCCAGATGGAAGGTTGTTGTACAACTTCCTTCAGGAACATTGTGGACCTGGGTTTGCAACTTATCAGTCATGACACCTATGTTCATAATGAGATGGATGCTCTCCTCTGTTGCTTCTAACACCTGGCTCATAGCTCTGTGCCTCACACAGTGCCCACCCCATTGTGCATTATTTATACCATATAAAAACTAAGCTCAGAATTTCCATGCAAAAAAGGCTTTATGAATAAAAAATGATTTCAGACTCCATTATAGCTTGTGCATTATTGATACTGTTACAAAATGCTGCTGAGCAAGTCTGAACTGTATCAAGTGCAAAAGAAAAAAATGCTGGGTTTAACAGACATATCCTTTTTCCCTTGATAGGTTTCATTGTTCTAAGTCATTTGAGCTCTGAGGAAACATTACTTGGTGTCCAATTTCAACATGGTCTTGAAAACTTGGGTCTGGTGGACAGTCAGCTGGCAGGGGGTGGGGGTGGGGGGGGTAGAATGTGGAAACAGAAGCCTGACAGGAAAGGGCAAAAAGTTTGCCATGAAGCTATGGGGGATCTTTTACCACGAAGAAAATGTTATTGCAGATCATTCTTCCATTAGATGGAAATAAGTGCCAGTGGAGAGGAAGAAATGAAAATGCATTAATACAGTGCAAAGAGAAGGCAGAAAATGTGTGGTGTGGAAAAGCTCTTTTGAGGACAGTTCTTTCAATGTGGACCCAGGCCACAACTCTCTTAAATGACATTGGAATTTAGGTTCTCTTCTTTAAACTTTAATAGATAGACTACTAATAGATAGGCTAAGAATATTTACAGGACGGCATTGTCGTGTCATCTCCTTCACAGTTTCTGTCAAGTCGCATGTACTTCTGGTAACTTGTTCTTCCAGAACATTTGCAAAGTTATGAGACCACGGCCCCCTCTTGCTCACACTGGTGCCACCCCACTGATATCAGTAGTCACTCCTGAGCATCTGAAAACAGAATTTGGCACATGGATTATTGACACATTGAATCTTTGCCAGCTAGACATACAATAAAAACACCTTTCAGGTGAAATGACTCATCGTGGATCTTGCTGACATTGCTGAGGAAGCACCTTCTCAGTGTACTTCCAATAAATGATCCCAAGAGATGAGAAGGATTCAGAGCCTCAGCTGAGAAAATGGGCAAGATGCTCGTACAAGAGACCATAATTTCCAAATTAAGTTGCGCAATTGTACTTATGCATTCACATGCATCTAACTTATATTTGCAAATATCTCAAGTGCACTCATATGTGTAATATATGTAAATTTACATAGAAAGACGAGCCCCATGGGCAGATATAAGGTCAGAGAATGGTCAGCACACATGCAGCATGGGGCCCAATGGTTACTTTGCCTTAGGCATTTTTAAGTGTAGAAAGTGTAAAAACCCACTGTGCAACAAAAATCAGAGGCCTAAACAAAATTGAATCTCCCCCAAATCATTGCTGAGTTGCATATTTCCAGTTATAGGAACCTTACACAATAGAAAAACAAAAAGGAAGTTTTATGGTACTTTTAAAAACTAAACAATTTTTTATCTGATGAACTTTTTTGTTTGTTTGTTTGTTTGTTTATGATAAATAAATTCATTAATCTTTAAAAGTACCTCAAGACTTCTTGCTAGTTTTGCTGAAATAAACTGGCATGTATATCCCTTTGGAACTTGCACCACAGAGTCATTTTTCCTCGGCAAATTACTCTGTGAGGCTGTCTAATTTCAACTTTGCTGTCTAATCTTTCTCAACTGCAAGGAGACCTAGGTCACTCAGTTGTGCCAGTGATAATAGTGAATATGTGAAGTTTTTAACAGGTCTGAATGTACCCACTATATATTTACCACTAGCCACTCCAATGGGTATGGTGAGAAAAATTTGATGCAACATTTCCATTTCTGGTAAAACTTCATCAAGAGAGTTTAATGCTATGCAGTTTAATTAATCTGGATCTAGGCAACAGATTGAGTACCTATGCATCTATTGTAAAATAATACATCTTGAAAGACAATCTTGTGAACCAAGTCTAAAGAAAAATGAATATTTCCCATGTTAACAAGCAAAGCAAAATGGCCATTTGCTCAACAAGGCTGATTTCCATGGTTACATCTGCCACGAGAGTAAGAGTTAGCTACTTTGCAGTTATTATTATGCACCTTCTGGTTTCTGATGCTAAATGACTTATAAGTTCATCGGTAATTGGCTTGCTCAAATATTTGATTCTCTTGGTCTCATTGATATATTGGGCAAATGTTGTATTATATCTGCAAGAAGCTTAATGATGCTCAAGTAAATACCAGAAGTGTTGCTCTCTAACATTTCATGGTGGTTGTGGAAGGGGAGACCTCTAGTTAATGTTTTGATTCAGTCAAACAATATTTGTATTACTTATTGACATTTCTGAATAGTTTCAAATGCTTATTTATCAAAACATGTATTGATGCGATAAGCCTTTGTGAACTGTAATGTTTCCACACTGACTGCATATGTTGTTTGCTCTTCTCAGGAACAAACAATGACTTCAGTATATTCCAATCATTGAAACCTATTATCCACATTGATTTTTAAATTTCTGTATCTCTGAAGAACCAAGAAATGTAACAGTATGCATAATCTAAAAGAAATGAGTATGCTAGACACTTGACATACAAATCTTAATGCTGTGCATTTTTCAGTCTGTAAAATGAAGATGGCAAATGGTGGTTTGTAGGAAATAAGGAATTGGCCATTTGGCATATTATTCTTAATAGGCTGGCAAGGAGCAAACTTTACAAACACATACGAAGTCTCAGGTGATAAAACTCAATGCTGAAAGTGACTTATCGGATGGGAACTTAGAACCTATTTCAGCAAAAAGACTGCATCGGCCTGTTTCGTTGTTGGTCTACTCTTCTAACACACCTTAGTTTTGTTCCTTTCAAGTTCAGCTATAGTATATTTGAGTATTTGATTTTATGGTCAGCCATGGGATCTTTGGTTTTGTTGATTGGTAGTTCATCTGATGGGTCTTCAGTTATGCCAGTTTGTAACAAAATATCTCTGGAAATATCAGCTGATACCATAGGTACAAATGCAAAAATACTGCATGAATTTTTTTCCTGATTTAAACCTTGACACAATGACAGATTCATTTGTGTTGAACTGAGAAGCAGTGCTTGACTTTCTGCTTCAGATTGCAAGGGTTTACAAAATGATAGTTTCTGGCACTTAGGCTCTTTGGAGACAATTTATAATAACACAATCTCTTTTTCTTTTCATTTTTTAAAACCAGACTTTTATTTGTATTTATGTGTTTCATTTTCAGGTATGTTCCAGTATTGAGAATGTCTAAGATTGACGTATATGTGAGCCAAAGAGATGTATAAGAAAATCAGATATAGATTTCCTGTGTAATTGCTTTAATAAATTCAACAGAGATAGGTTTCTCATTTAATTGTTATAATTCCTTCTATATATATAGAATATTATTGTATACTGAAGTTTTTATTGCTTTCCATAAGTGTATTTCATTTTGTTATTTTTCTGAACCTTGTATAATTGAATCTAAAACCATATTGACTAAGTGCTTTCGGGGTGTGAGTGAGGGATTTGTGTGTAAAGTGGGACTAGATAAGAAGAGAGGTACTATCCCAAACCATTCAGACAACCAAGACATGAGTAAAGATGCCCACTGCAATGATATTCCTGACTCTGATGGGCAAAGACAGCCGATAAAGAAACAACCCTAAAGCATGGGAGAATCCAGCCTGAGAACAGACCCAGGTGTGAGATAAGAAGAGGAGAGGTCACGCTTGCAATTGGCTGGTGATTAACTACCATACAGAATCCAGAGATTGTATAACATAGCAAGACTCGTGTGTTTATATGGGAACTGACTACTATAAAAGACAGGGTGATTTTTAGGATTCCCCCACAACTGAAGGATAAATTAGGCAGCACAAAAATATACTGTACTTGGGCCTATATATTATACTTAAGGCACTCCACCTTACTTACTTACTAGAAGTTCCAGAGGGCTAGCCATGTCAGTCTCTATATAGCAAAAACAATGACACCTACGGCACCTTAAAGACTAAAAAAAAATTTTTTTGGACATAAGCTTTTGTGGGCTGCAACCCATTTGACAAAGTGAGTTGCAGCCCATGAATGCTTACGCCTGAAGAAATTTGTTACTCTTTAAGGTGCCACAGGACTCTCGTTTTTACTTAGTACAAGAAGTTCCTACTACTCCCAGCCACAGCTAGATATGATCAAATGTGGTGGGATTTTGCCAGGCCCTTGTAGACAGGTGGGTATGGGTCTTGTGTGACCCCTTTAAAAATGGAAGCTGATGGCCAGGAGTGATGGGCACATGCAATCCATGAGATTTCATCAACCTGGAGGCAGTGAGAGGATCCCTTGTCAGCATGACTGACTCAGTTACTGCAGGGAGTGGGGCTCCAGAATTGAGCAGACGGAGATGCCTGTGGCAGAGGAATAGCTGGTGAAGCTCTCACGGCCTCGGCCTGTGTAGGTGCCACCCTGCATCCTCAGACTGCTTGGCTATATAACACCTACCTGGCACTGTCTGCTGCCATTGTCTACAGCCTGCTGGAACCATTAGCAACAGCACCATGACCATCCCCACTGCCTACATTTGATTAAGATAAAGCAACAGCTCATAATCACTAATGGAATGGCCATTTCCTTAACTGCAGTAAAAACCTCATAATTTGCACTTATCTGTAAAACAGATCTCAAGAAAAAACAAACATACAAAGAAAAAAAAATCCCCTTTTAGTCACAGATGCCCATATTCAATTCACGCTTTCTTCCATTCCCATTAATCTGCCACTTTTTTTTATCCTTGTTAGCAATATTGAAGCTATGCAGCTGTTTTGTGTGCTTTGCTCAGACAAAGGCTGAATTGTTACTGACTGCATGATGTCCTTGCTTCTGGCTTCTAGTGGCTAAGTATACAAGATGGCAGCTGCTAGGTCAAATCCAGGTTATGTCAAGTTTGGTTCTCTCATAACAGCAAAAGCAGTGATGATGGCTCTAGTAACAGCAATACTGGTTTCGGGCCCAGGCCAGAGTGAGCAGATGGCATGTATGGAACTAGACAGTGGGCAGGATTAGACTGTAGAAGTGTAGGTAGTGGTAATTTATTTAAATGTGGGACATGCAATGCCATGTAGAGGCCTACAAATATCCTCTTTTTTTTCCTCAGCTGCTGTCAGATGGAAGAGAGAGAAGTAGAAGCCTGGACCAGAAGGGGCCTGGTCAATGTTTGTTGACATTGCTGATTGCAAATCTGTCACTGGTGTCCCCTAAGTGTCCGCAAACACTTGATTTATGCATGAATATTAGGTGCATGAAATATGTAAGTGTATACTTGTACCCATCTAACTTTGAAAATGTTCAGTACAGCCAAATTTTGTTTTGTACTAGAGTAACACCTAGAGTTATAGAATCGTAGAAACTGGAAGGGACCATGAGAGGTCATTCAGTCCAGTCCCCTGCACTCATGGCAGGACCAAGTATCCTCTTAAGCCATATGTGACAGATGCTTGTCTAACCTGCTCAAAAACACTTCCAATGATGGAGTTTCCACAACTTGCCTTGGCAACTTATTCCAGTGGTTAATTACCCTGATAGTTAGGAATTTTTTCCAAATATCCAACCTAAAGGTCTCTTGATGTAATTTAAGTCCACTGCTTCTTATCCTATCATCAGCAGTTAAAGAGAACAATTTTCTCCCTCCTTCTTGTGACAACCTCTTAGGTCATTGAAAATGTTATCATGTCCCCCCTCAGTCTCCTCTATTCCAGACTAAACAAAACCAGTTCTTTCAATCTTCCCTCAAAAGTCAAGTGTTCCAGGCCTCTAATCATTCATGTTGCTCTTCTCTGGACTTTCTCCAATTTGTTCACACTTGTCCTGAAATGAGGCACCCAGAACTGGATACAATACTCCAGGTGAGACCTAATAAGAGTGGAGTAGAGCAGAAGTAGTACTCCTCGTGTCTTACTTTCAATGCTCCTGTTAACACACCCCAGAATGGTGGGTTTTTTTCCAACAGTGTTACAGTGTTAACTCATAGGGTATGTCTACACTTGCAAGTTAGCTCAAATTAAGGAGGATGAATTCAAACTAACTTAGTACCTGTCTACACTAGGCTTTCATTAGCTTGAATTAAGGAATTAAAGAAAGCTGAGTTCAAATTAGTAAGTTCTACCAGTTAGTTCGAACTAAGCCCTTACTTTGATCCTTAGTTTGAACTAAGGATGTTGTAGACTAGGATTAGCCCTTTGTCTGGATTAAACAGGTTTGAATTAAGGGCACTTAGTTTGAATTAAGAGAGTGGACTAGTTCATCTTAACATTAAGTCAAATTAGTCTATTTTGCTAATTCGAACTAATACGTTTGAGTTGAGTTTGAACTAAACTCAAGCTTATCAGTTCGAATTAACACATTCATACTAACTTTTCCTATTGTAGACATAGCCATATTTAGCTTGTGGTTCACTAAGACACCCAAATCCCTTTCCTCAGTACTCCTCCCTAAGCAGTCATTGCCCTTTTTTTTATAAGTGTAATGAATTGTTTTTGCTGAAGTCGAGTCCTTTGCGCTTGTCTTTATTTAATTTCATTCTGTGTACCTCAGACCATTTCACCATTTTTTCCAAATGATTTTGAATTGTGATCCTATCCTCCAAAGCACTTGCAACCCTTCCCAGGTTGGTATCATCGGCATACTTTATAAGTGTACTCTCTATGCCATCATCTAAATCATTGATCAAAATATGGAAAGAACCAGACCTCACTCATTATGCCCCTCCAGCATGACTGTGAACCATTGAAACGACTCTCTTGGAGCAGTTATCCGATCAGTTTTTTTCACCCATCTACTTCCCTAGTTTGTTAATGAGAAGGTATTGCGAGACCATATCCATTTTCCGCATTTGCTGCCAGGTGAAGTAAGCAGCAACAAGGTCCAGGATCAATATCCAGAGGCCCCTTTAAATAATGCAATAGACAACCAGCTCAAGAACCTCACCAAGTAGTCGAGGAAAATTGACCACCACCCCTGGGCACCTTAAGAGGCAATACTTTCCTACTCACAAGCACAGAGTTAGGTTGTAGCAGAGAAACTTTTAATAAAAAAGGGAAAGGTAACCTGGCATTAATTTGGGAAAATATTGTGATTTGAATGCATCTGACCATCAGCAAAACTGCCACCCTAGAATACATTGGGCAGTGTCCTTTGCCTCGGTTTCTCAGCTTATGGTAAGAAAGCCCAAGAAACTATCATTCCTTTAGCGCATCACTCTTCTCTCCCTCTGGGGCACCCCACTCACAGCTGCTGTCCTTCATCAGTGGAGACCCAAAGTCTACAGGTGACTTCACCTCCCTCCTAGAGGTGGAGCAGGGGGAAGAAACGTTGAACAATGTTTTCACTGCTGCCATTGCTGCACTGGTTCACAGTTGCTCCTATTTACTCTGCTTTGCTGCCTGGTGCTGCATCATCATTCATTCCACTGCTGTCATTTGTGTTCACACCACAATGCCATCATTTTCTCTGTCACCAATGGCCATGCACCATTACCACTTGTTGCCACCAGTCTCTCTCTTGCATCCTCTACAAACTGGTCTCTTGAGGTTCCAGCCAGTTTCTGAGTGATTTCAGCTCTTTCTAGGAGAGCCTCACTGTTAATGTAGGGTGGTCAGTCCCTTCTGCAGCAGAGTTGTTCTGCAGGAGATCTTCAATTTGATTTTTCAGCTCTAGTAATGCCTTAACAAAAGGGAAGACTCCTAAAGGAGCTTAATCAGTTCTATCTTTAAATAGGGAGGGGTAGGTTCAACCGTGCCTATGGCTCTGAGGCAGCACCTACACCATCAGGCAAGAACACTTATCCTCCACTCTCTCAACTGGCATCTTTTATTTGAACCCCTGTGTGGTGAGTTCAGGTCACTTGAGGGTGGCCCCTTCCATCAAGCCAGGCTACGTACAGTTCTGCTGCCCTTTACTTGTGCGATAAGAGTAACAACATTTACTTCCCCCTGCATTCAATAGATAAGTGATTCATAACTCAGAACCAGCCAAAATTGATAACTTTGGTACCTAGGGAGACTGTGTGTGTTCATGTAAACACAGTCTGTTCCTGAAGACTTTCTGCCTGCCAGCTCATCCCTAGCTGTCGGGGAGAAGTCATTCAGACCTTCCTTGCACAGGCATGAGCAGACTGCCATATACTCAGAAGTGCTTTATGAGATATTGTTAATCTAGTTCCTATGGGTCTGATCCAAAACCAATTTAAGTTAGTGGAAAACTTCAGATCAGGCCCCATATTCGTTCACTTTCCCTTTGAAAACTTTTTACCTAGGGCTTAGGACTGTTACTTTTCTATTAAAAACCTCGTAATCCCTACTATCACTGCTGCCTTCCTATACAGTGCATTTATAAGTTAAGTACATTATCAGTAGATGACAAACTATATTGGCTTTTAGAACCTAAAAGATAGTGACAAAATATAGTCCTATGTAAGGAATAGCAAAATAAATATATCTATAGGTACTTATTAATTATACAGTACTTACCATCCTTAGATCCCACAGTGTCCATGCAAAAGTGGTAGACATTTATTTGTAAAGCTCTTTGGGTACGTCTACACTGGAGCCTCAGGTTGACTTAAAGAAGTTTAGGTCGACTAACAGAATTCTGTGGCTACACTGGGCTTTTATTAAGTTGACTTAAGCACTTCCTTAAGTTAATTTAATAACACTACCTCTTAAGGTCAACTTAACACTTAAGTCAACTTTATTAAGTTGACTTAAGCCAATGTAGACGGGGAAAGCCCTTAAGTCCACCTAATTGGCCTCCAGGTCCCCCTGCCCCTCAGTGTGGGATAGCTACCCACAACGTACCACTCCTTCATCACCTAGCACCTGCCACTGTGGACACAGGCAATCAATAGGAGTTTTCAGCATGGACTCTCTAAGTCGACTTAACTAACGTTGACCTTGTTAGGTTGACTTAACAGAGACTCCAGCATAGGCATACCCTTTGGCTATGTCTACACTTAAAAGCTTAGTTTGGACTTTCTTACTCCAAACTTAGTAGTTTGAATTAAGCGTCTTTTTTTTTAGTTTGAATTAACTTTTTAGTTTGAACTAGATGTGCTTTTTTTATTTCGAATTAACTTTTTAGTTCAAACTAAAAAAACGACACTTAGTTCGAAGTAACTGCTAGTTCAAAGTTATTTAGTTCAAACTTGCATGTCTCCATGGGGATATTTCAAACTAAAAATGCAAATTAGTTGAAACCAAGCAGTTAGTTAGGACTAATTAGCTGAAGTAACTAGTTTGAACTAAGCTTTGCTTAATTCAAACTAAACATTTTTTTTTTTTAGTTCAAACTAGGCAAAGCCTACGGTAGACAGGGTTCAAATTAGTTTGGCCTAAGCTTGCTTAGTCCGATCTAATTTGCTAGTGTGGACATAGCCTTTGAGATCTACTGACAGAAAGCACTATGTAAGAGCTAAGTATAATTAATTATCATATCACCCTTTTGACTTCTATTTTATTAATAAAGAAAACTGAGGCAGAAAGAAGTAAAGTAACTTGCCCATAGTCACATAGCAAATCAGTGACCTAGAAGAGAACCCAGCTCTACCAATTCCCAGACCAGCGTACAAGAGGTTAGTTGACTGTGCCTTCTGTGTGGCTATATTCTCTAATAAGACTGACAGACATAGCTGATCCAGGGGATTTCAATGAAACTGACACTGAGGGACATGAACCTAAATTTTGCATTGAGGAGCTAATACATTCATCTAATTTTTAAACAATAAATATAAATGGAAAAGCCCACATGCTGTGGTTAAATATGTTTCTCTGGCTATACTAGACATGGCATTTTATGGCATATATTAGTAGACATGAAATTTTATTCAGAAATTCTGAACAAGAGTTGTGACAAGAAGTTGGCTGTTCTTGTTCTTAGAGATAATTTCTTTCTTTTACATAGCTGAGGCAGAGGTGACAGACTTATGTTAATCTATAGCCCAGAGAGGCTTAGGTATTTGGCAAGGGAAATCATTTTAACAAAACTGGAAGTCTCAAGTAGCACCCTGTTACACAATTATTTAAGATGACTATTGCAGACTGAGAGATTATCTTTCCTAGATATTTATGAAGCTGATGTAAAAATAAATGGCTAATCATTATAGCACCTTAATAACACACTAGCAGCGAATCATTCAAAAACACTTTATGGTCAAGACACTGACCCTTACAGTCTCCACTTTTAATTGCCTCAAATATTTTTCTTCTGCGGCAATCAAGCAAATTTGTTGTGGGCCTATAAAGTTAAGTGGGCTGTCCTGAAGCACTAAGAAATGTCTGCATTTGTATGTGTGAGAAGTGAAGAAAGGTCATGCATCCTGATTGATTGTATTTTGCTACATTTTTCCTATGGCATCACATGCATCCTGTCTTGCATTTCATGCTTAATATATTCAGATAATTATATGTTTTGATGGGACCTTTAGACAAAGTGTTGACATCAGATTTTCCCAATTAATGTGCCCATCTGTGTGTGTTTGGTGAATTTTGCTGTGCGTGTTGCATATTAGCCTACTGTACTGTCAACACTGTTTCTTGTTCAGCGGCTCCCTATATGATACCAATTGTTACAATAACTTTGGGAAGGTGGGAATAAAAAGAATTTGAAACAAACAACTATAACAAATGTGAAGTTTTTAAAGACAAAAAATATCTCTTAGAATAAAGCCAAGCCTAGCTAGAGAGAGGTTTCCTGCTTTCTAGAGCTTAAGACAGCAAAAGACTGTTTAAAGCATGCAGGAATAGAGCAATGCACTCCTAAAGATTTCCGGCATTAGTTTAAAATGAAGATAATATGAGAAAAAAGGGGGCACTGGATCCTCCCTTCAACCCAGATCTCTCTGTATCTCTTTCCCTAGCTCTGGAGATGTTCATTCCTCATTGTCAGGAACAAATAGGAATGCTACTTGGTGGCATTAATCCTGTGTAAAGTGACAGGCTAATGGTATGAACCTGTCTATAATACCCTGGGGCATAGCCAGCCCCTGTTTTCTGGCCAGGCCCCAGCAAGTGCAGTGTGGACCTGGATGCCCCCTCCCACCAGAAGGGGAGAGCCACCACCCTCAGGCTGGCAGAAGCACAAACTTTGCTGCTGGGGTTGTGGCGTCAGCCAGCACCGAGTAGCTGTGGCTGTTAGCGGAGCAGAGGCACAGGCGCTGGTGCATCTGCCCTGCTTATAACAGCTGGCTGCTGGGCAGCCCCACAGCTGTGGTTGTGAAGTTCTTTTTGCTGCGAGGGACTATGGTGGACATGTCAGAGCAAGTGGGTGGGTTTGGGTCCACCCGTGGCTACAGCCCTGATAATACCACATTGCTGTGAACAATAAAAAAAACCTGAAAATGGTTACTTATGTAATAAGGATGCTTATATTTAAGTAATTAGAATGTGTAGTTTCCAAAAATGTGCTCTTTAAATCTGAATGGATCATATTTTCTCATGATTTCCTTCATTCCCTGAGGTTTTGATGGTATGGAAATGGTTCATGAACAGGCTCTAGGATATTTCTGATAATAAACAATGAAGGCCCTTAGCACTTACACAGTGTTTCCACTTGCAGACCTCATAGCATCTTACAAAGGACGATTAGTATTTGAATTGCAGCATGAGAAGATAAGGCACTGAGTGCTCCAGGGCAGTGATTCTCAACCACTGCTTTGGGATACTTTACTGTATCACCACATAGCAGCAAGAGTGTCACGAAGAGACAGTGAAATCACTGGATTTGGCCTGAGTGGAGAGCACTGATGTGGCCTGTAGGATCATGATATGCCACCAAGTGTTTCACGACCCACGAAAGGCTGAAAACCATTGCTCCAGGGATGTACCTGAGGTAACAAAGCAAATTGTTGGCAGAGCTGGGAAAGGATTGATGGGCTCCCAGTCAGATGCCATGCCCACTCGACATTGTGGTCTCCCTTCTCTTTCTACATTTGATCTTGGCTGAAATAAAAAGCTCCAGGTGTGGAGGATGGGATGGTGGAAGGGACAGAAAACCAAAATTAATCAAATATCTCATTTCAAAATCTCCATATTCATGTGTGCTGCTTGTACTAGGGTTCAACCTTCACAATCAGGGCAACAGTGAATGCCAGGTTGAGCCCCTTCCAAAAAACATCAAACCTTTCTCCCCTCAGCTGCTGTCTGAGTGAAAAGAGAAATTCTAACTTGTTAGTTTAGTGATTGACAAAGGAGTACAAATTCCTTTCAGGTAAAATAGGAAAGCTTTAATATTCCTAAGCAAGGAACTAAGGTGTAAGGACTTTTCCCTGACTGTGGAAGGACAATCTTGTTCCTGAAAGCAGCCTTAATTCCTGCTGCCTCCTCATCGGGGCCTGCTCTACTGTGAGGCAAGAGACAGACATGGCTTCAGGGGACAGTTCTTAGGGGCACCTAGCCCCCCCTCCCCAAAGATCAGGCTGGCTCTTGCCTTTTCAAGTCTTTCCTAGCAGCTCAGGCACTGTTAGTCAACCTGCAGCTTAAGTCATGTAGGCAGAGTGCACTTTAAATCCCTCTGCAGGCAGACGCTGGAGATTTATGCATGTTGGAAAAGTGTTCTTAGCCTCCATGAATGACATGGGGGGACACCAAATCAAAATTTGGCTTGGGGCGCCACAAACCCTTGAGCCAGCCCTGCTCCCCATTAGAAGTTATCTAAGGTGAGGTGGGACATGGCAGAGCTTGACAGGAACACACAGGGCACTTGGAGTGCTGGCAGAGCTTGGCCCTGCAGCGTGCACTCTGGGAGCCCCTCCAAGCAATTCTGATTGCAGCAGCCACAATGTCTCCTTGGGATATCAGTTATTGTGACACCCCTCCATGCCTCCTCCAGCCTGGGCTGTGGCATAAACGTTTCAATCTGGCCTTGTACGCTTAAGAGAAATGGAATGAAAAACAGTGAAATAACATTTATGACCATGTTGCTATGTCATTTCTTCCCACCTGTTTTTGTCAAAAAAAAAAAAAAAAAATCTTTAGACGGACTTTTTGAACAGCTCTGAACTAAAGTCAGGCTCCAGCCCTGCAGTGTTTTACTTTACTAGGGATGCTGTGGTGCACACAGGACTGTTCTGTGCCTTTGAAAACACAGTGGTCATACCTATAATGCAGCAACCAGTGAACAATCTCTTGGTTCCTGTCTTCTTTTGACCTAAATGAGGGAAATGCACATAGTTCAATGGCATGAACTCATGGCATGCTGCAGCTGTATAGTCCAGACTGAATATTGTCCAAAGCATTCATTTAACTGAACGTCTGGAAAACATCTGCAAGTCTTGCTCAATTGTCTAAGACAATGGTTCTTGGTATTAGTAGTTCAGGAGCCAAATTAGCAATCAGCATTGCCTGGAAGAGTAACTGGTACTGTGAATTCATTGTTTCATATATTTATATTAAACAATATGATAGGAAATATTCTCTCTCTCTTGGGTTATAATTCTCACAGAAAAATGATTGACCATGTATTGTTATTTCATCAAGTGCAATTGATTAATAACTTATATGGGTTAATAATTCAATCACATAGTGTTTTAATAACATGTGCTGCAATGAGCTGCAGGAGACACATAAAAGAGCTTCCTGTGGCTCCTGAGCCTCTGTCTGAGTGTCACAGGTCTTTAAAAAAAAAATCAAGTAATGCAAATATGAAGTTACATAACATCTCTCAACCTCATATTCCCATTTTAGACACAAACCTGGGAATCTTCCATGACTGATGATATAAACTGCACATCAGAAAAGTTGAATTGTGAAACAGGATGTAGATTAAATGTGACATAAATAAATTAATTCCACATCCTTTCACAGGTCACAGACTACTTTTTTTTTTTTGTTCCTTCCTTTTAATCTTCACTATGTCAAGAGCTATTTGATTGCCTAGGGTTTGCAACAGGTTTACGGTCTCCTGAACTATCAACTATTAACGTTTAGGACACTAGTTTTCAGCTTGTGGGTCATAATCTTGCTCCTCCAAGTTTTCAGATTTGGAAAGCTGGTCTCTGGTCCTCATATAGCTGGATGTCACTGATCAGGGCTCAACTCACTTCGTTGCACTTACAGCAAGTAAATCAGAAACCACCAGAGTATTCTGCCTAATAACAAGAACATTACTTATCAAGTAATGCTGCAGCCCACTCTTTTCCCATCCTATGACAGAAGAGTCAGAATAGTTAGCATTATGATGCTACCTATGAAGAAACCAAAAGAAAAGGACACTCCTGGAAATTCAGGGTGCTGGGTAACAAATGTAATTGATGTCAACCTTGCTAGTATGAAAAGATTTTATACAATGCTAAGACCTGTCAAATAGATCAGGGGATTTTGTGACTCAAAGCTCTATTTCAGTTAGGGAAAGTGGAAAACGTCAAATCAAACTCTGAGTTAGATTTCACACAAATTCTATAACCAGCGGTAACCTCAGTGCTGAGATGTTAGATGCACCATTTTTGTTTGTGAAGTGGGACTACTGGCTGATTTATGAGGGCAAATTCTCAATTGTTTCAATCAGGCTCATTTAATCAGCACACAGCAGCAGCCCATGTGACATTGTCTGGGCCATTCAGGTGGCATATATATTTCATGGATGTGACATACATAATACCTATAGAGCGCTGCACAATGGTAAATAGGTTGAGAACCATTGCCTTAACACCGTTTGAGCCATTATGTGCATTGACAGCGTGGCTTGTGGCTCTTCAGCTCACCTGGCCCCATTTTCCTCCACCACCTGTAGAATCAGGGCATGAGTATCCAACCACAAATCATTAACACACTTTACTAATGGAGCATTAGACTTTAGACATAACTTTAGGGGATATGACCCTGCATAACCCCGCTACCTTCATTGCATCTGGCTCTGGATCTGTTCCAAGTGTCCAACATATATTAAGCAAGGAATGGGTAACAATGTTCGCAGTTGTATATCCACACCCACACGACTCGTTTTTAGTACTGCTAACCCACGATAAAGGGAATTCAATGACAGATTGAGTAATTGCAGAATGGTGGTGGAGTGAACCTTGAGGAGCCTAAAAGCCCACTAGTGATGCCTGTAGCCACATCTGGCTGCTAATGTGGCTTGTATGGTTGAGATTGTCATGGCATACTCTTCTTTGCATGATGACAGAGGTGAGGATAATGGGGAACACTTTCAAAGTGAGTAGGTGCAAGACATCTGTTTTTCAAAGCTTGTTGGGCAGTCAGATCCTCCTCCATACACACATAGCTTTTGGTTCCCAGCAGGCCAGGGAAATTCATGATGCTTTGCATTTGGATGTCATGGACCAGCAGGGAGCTAGAAGGTGACTTGAGACTATGTCAAGGGATGCTATTGTGACATTATGGTTCTGCTGGAAAAGCTCGCTAAACCATCACCACATCTGCTGCAAGACATCCAGCTGGGTTTCAGTCTCCCTGCAGCTGATGTTAGTGTACTAACTGAAAGCAGACAATTGGAGAAGGTTAACACCTTTTGCAATGATCTTATACTGAAGGTAGTTTTAAGGTACATTAAGGGCATTGTTGAAGATTTTTGTTAAATGTTTGCTATGCTTAAGTGCTTTACAGGGAGCCCTTCTGCATTGTTTAAATACTTTAAGAAGATACAGGAAGAGTACAGTTTGGAGATCACTGGTGGGTTGAATGTTTTGATATTGATGATGAAAATGATGGTTTAGGAGGCAAGGATGATCTTGAAGAAAAGGGAATCTAGTTGTCTTTGACAGTTTACTGGAAAATAGTAATAGAACCAAAAATAGAATTGGATGAGTGAAATGACTGAAGCGACCTTCTTACTAAAGTAATAAAACTCAGTTAAATAATCTCCAATAAATAATCCTATCAACTCCTGTATGAAAATAACTTAATTTGGTACATGAAAATGCATAACATTTATTTATTGTGTATTTTCTATTGCAACTCATGGCTTCTTCCATCTTATCACACATTTTATAACTAACAGTGGCTCATGACTATGCAAACAAATTATTTTGCACTGGAATGAGTGTATTCTTCATCTGTTAGCTAGAGTCACTGGGAAGGTATTTTTTGTGTATAAGAATTCTTGCTAAAACATTAGTAAACATTATTACGCACAAAAAAGAAAAATGATAGCTAAATAAGCTCTAAGCCGTGGGCTAATAGAATGATACACTAACATGCAGAAACAAGGAGAAATGACAAGAGGAATTCAGCTGTTGCAAGCAGTCTGGGCTTTGCAAAATCCCTGAAAAATAACTCAGAGAGCTAAAGAGTGATTATATGCTTTCTATGTGTTCTGCTTCCTGTATCTGACAAAGTGGCCATAAAACCCCTAGTGAAATATATGTCATAGCTTCATGTCCTTACTGGGAGATAAAGATTTCTTTTTCTCATACACACTGTTAATGTGATGGAAACGGATTCTCTACTCAATCTGCATGTTTTATCTCATTCATTTAGTTACTAGAAGGCTTAATTTAGCCATGGATTGTTTAGAACTCCACTCAAGAATATGTATTATGGAAACACAGCAAGATGGGATCAGTTTCCTGACTGGTGTGAAGCAATGTTCCCTCTATGCTGTGCGGGTGAGCGTTGGTGCAGCAGCTGCCGCTCACCGGCACAGGTAGCACTCACTCCCATGCGAGCCCCAGACATGTTTCTCCTGGCCCCACACCTGGGGGCTGAGGGTAGGAGAGTTCAAAATCTCCTGTCCTGATGCTCAGGGGGAAGGACTTAAAGGGGAAGAGGGGAAGTTATGGGGAAAAGAAGAATTTGGGCAAGGGGGGGACCAGGTTGTGCCCCAGTGAACCTGGATGGGAGTGGGGCTACCAGACATCCAGCAAAAGGAGGACATATCCTCCTTTTTGCCTTAATGTCCCCCATCCTCCAGGTGCTTTTGTCCGACTTTTTATGGATCAGGATAGAACGTTAAAACCCCTCTAACAGCTGAGTTGAGGAGCCGGAGATCTTTCCTCAGTTGCTGGAAATTGGCGCTAGTCACATGCACACACTGCCCAATCACAGCTCGGCACAGAGCAGGCCGTTTCACTAAAAGCTCATGTATCCTCTGACTCGAGACTATTTTCACAAAAGTGCCTGGGTAGCTCAATGGGTACGAAGGCTGCTTTTTTTTAGCCTTGGAGTGGTGGGTTCAAGACATAAAAAGCACATTTATTTTTGGCCCTTGCTCCCTACAAAACAGCTAAATTGGGGAGAAAAAAAGAGATACTAATAAAATGAAGGAAAATAAAGTCTACCATAAATAAAATTAGTAGCAAGGACCAATTAAATAAAACCACTAACGGGACAGGTTTGAACTGAACAAAACAATTTAGGACTTTTTTTAAAGTGTAAAAATGGGCTGCTATGAAAAATGAAAAGTGAATTAACTGAGTTTTTTCTGTTTTTTTTTTTTTTTTTTTTTTTAACTTTTTAAGGTACTTTTCAAGTTTATATTTGAAAATTTAGTTTAACTTTAGTCTCATGAATATTATGAAAGGGTCATGAAAAACTCATTTAATGAAAAAATCCAGTTTTTGGTAAAACACATTTTGGTAATTTTCTTTATTTTAAGAAAATTTAAAAACACATGACATTGTACAATTTTAATGCTGCATTCATTAATCATTACCCGTTTTCCATGATATAATATGGTAATAACAGTTATATTAAAATACTACATTTTCTCCATGTCCTCCAATGTCCTCCTTTTCGTACCTCCCTGTCCTCTTTTCCATGCTTTCGTATCTGGTAACCCTAGATTGGGGCAGCTACAGGGAGGAAAGAAGGGGTTGGGCAAGGCAGAAGTGGGGACTGGGTCGCGCCATGGGGAAAACCAGCAGCAGGAGGGTTACAAAAACTCAGTTCCCAGATTCATCTCCCAAAAAAATCTGAGGACATTCAGAGTGAGAACAAGAGTTCACAGCTGGCATTTGTTCTCTGCACCAACATCTCAAACTGAAACTTTGGAGTAAGTTATATCAGGATGAAGTCAGAGCTAGAAACCAATCTCATCCAGGGAATCTCTCACGAATTGTTAGTTCTCTTTTGCTAAAAGCATTTCAAGTTGAGTGGCAGATTTTGTTTGAGTACAGAAATTGCAGCAATCAAAGGATTTGAATCAAAAGTGATTGACAGGGGAGTCCATTAGCAATGTCACAAAAAAAACCCAAAAACACCAAACAACCCAAAACTCACAAGGGGTTTTTTTTTTATTTATTTATTTACACAGTTGCACTCTTTCTGTGGCTTTTGGCTAAGATCAGCTAATATCCATTGAATAGTTGAGATATCATCCTCTCCCCTGTTCTTATAGGAGGAATGACAATTATCTGGTGTGTCTTTTCCAAGTTTAGTATGCCCACCTTAAATGAGAAATGAATAAAGATATCTAGAGTCATAATGAGAACAATAGCTATCATTTCAATGGCTTGTTGTGTCTCTATTGATGCTTTTAGGAAAACTGGTTGGATTTGTTCACATACAGTCCAACCAACCCAAGTTATTTATCACAGGAGAAATTATTTTATCATTCAATGGCTTTTTCCCATTGTGTTTCCTTCCACTTCTCACATGTGTGGGGCAGTGGAGCCAGAAAACCTAATAATTTTAAGAACTGGAGTGGGTTACAGTAATACATTACATTTGTATTCAATCCCGTAGAGGGCAGAAATTTTCATGATTCGTTCTTTTTCTGTAGTGAGGGAGTGATGACTTTTCAGTTTCATAGCAAAGCAATGCCCTCCCTTCTCAGTGTTCCCTATAAGCTGATGATGCAACTGAGAAAGTTATGAAAGCACCTGGGGAGCCAATGGGCAGTGGGGAAGGGAACTTGCTTAGCTGCCTCCTTAACTTACTCAGCTGCATTGTCAGCTTAGAAGGAACATTGGTGTTATCTTTTGGTTACTTCTTGTAGGCATTGTTTTTGAGGTGGATTCAGTACTGCATCAATCCAGATTTACACCAGTGTAACTCCATTGACTTTTAAATGCAAGACAATGAGTCCCAGTGGATAGGGCATTGTACTGGAACTCAGGAGACCAGTTTTCTTTTCCTGATTCTGCCCCTCATCTTCAGTGTGATGTTGGTCAAGCCATTTTAACTGCTCCATAACTCAGTTTCCCAATCCATAATATGGGGATAATGATATTTACTACCTTTGTAAAGTTCTTTGAAATTAGTGGTAGAAAATGTCTATATGAGAGGTAGGTAATAATGGATCAGGAATGAAATAAAACTATAATAACCCAGTGGTGACTTAAGCCAGTTATGTCTATCTTTCAATTTCTCTGGAGCGCTGAAGTGATACAGGTTGGATATATTTACGTGAGCATGGAAAAGTCTTTGATAGTATTTTGAGGCCTTGCTATGCATTCTTGAAAGGGCCCATCTTCCAGTCCCTGGGTCAAATTGCACCTTCACATGGCAGATACATGCAAAGGGGGAGGGAGAGAATAGAAAATTTGAAATGTATCAAATTCCCTTCTAATCTTCCATTTGCAAAGCAGAGGTGCAGCCTCCTAATGCAAGAGATGCAGGGGACTCCACAGGAAAAGGCCCCCTGCTGCATGACTTCTTTGACTCCTTATAAATCTGCTATATCAGTTGTGCTACCATTAGCTGGATACAATAACCATTTCCCCTCTCAGTTATTGTACAGGCATGGAATATTTGTTAATACAACTGTATTTGCTGTACATCACCTTTGGATGGCTGATCTTTCCTCTCCATAACGAGCACCGCAGAACCTGGTCTCCATGGGGCACTGCGAGGTGCAGGGAAAGTCATGATAATGCAGAGGACTCCATACTTCTCCACCCTACTTCTGGTTCCACCCAGGATTACTGCCAGACTATTCTTACACAGGTGACTAGAACCCTTTAGTTAGGCAAAACTTCTAATGAAATCAATGAGAGTTTCATCTGAGTAAAGACATTAGGACTTGTCTGTATGGAATTAGCTTTGAAGTATAATTGTCTTTAAAAAGGGGGTGTGTTGACCCTTTTCCAAAGGCAAGAGTACAGTTGCCTATTATTTTTAATTATGAAAAAGAAGCAAGGAGTCCTGTGGCACTTAGACGATAAATAAATCTGTTAATCTTTGAGCTTTCATGGGAGAAAAATCCCACTTTGTCAGATGCTTTGAAGATGGATTGAAGAGGGATTTTCTCCCATAAAAGCTCATGGAATAAATAAATTTGTTAGTCTTTAGGTGCCACAAGACTCCTTGCTTGTTTTGATGACGTAGACTAACATGGTTGCCCTTTTGGATCTTTTTAATTATGGTGTTGCCTCATCATATCTCAGAAAAAAATGTGGTCTTCCTCCAAGAAACCAACTGTAACTGCTTGAGAATTGAAGCTGAATGAGACATTAGCTCAGAATATTGGCCTAAAGGAGTGAGGTCAAGCAAGACAGGAATTTAATCACTGATGTCACACTAAAGCCCATATAATTCTATCAGATCTACTATGCAGATTTGTGAAATTTGGCACTAGCAAGACATTGTAGATTCTGACAGCAGCCTCCACAGTTCATTTTAGCTCTTTGCAGCTTATTGTTAATATTCTCCTTAGTTAGAATAACTTTTTAGCATATGTGTTATCACTAGGGAGCTATGGGTATGTCCACACGTCACTTTTATTTCAAAATAACACTGGTTACTTCTAAATAAAAAAAGATTAGGTCCACAAGATGTTTTCTTATTTCAAAATGACAGGCTCTGTCATTTCGAAATAAGAACCGTCATTTCGAAACAGCTTAAACCCCATTCATTTCGAAATGGCTGTTATTTCAAAATGGTTATTTCGAAATAACACCATTGTTTTGAAACAACATGTCCAAATGGCCTTATTTTGAAATAATCATTTTGAAATAACAGCTGTTTCTAACGCAGGCTTTCCCTGAATTTGAATCAACTTATTTTGAAATAAGGGATTTATTTAGAAACAACTTATTTTGAAATAATGATGTATGTGTGGACATAGCCTATCTGATTATAGGTACCCTTTCCTCCTTGCTGGATGTCTATTATTAGTGATATTACAATACAACCTAGAACAGTGGTTCCCAAACATTTCCCCAGAATGATCTCCTTTTCAGATGTGTTATTTCTCTTTATCTCAGTCAGCATGGAAGTTACTAATTAAAAATGGTGTCCTCCTCTTTTCTGATTGAATATTTGCATTTATTCCACTCAGTCAAAGTTTGCTGAAGGAAACACAATTTCCATATTTGGGATATTATATGATATCCGTACTGCCTGATTCAGAGAATTTTCCCCTTGTTTCATGAAAATTCATGAAACTTCCAGGACTCCAGGATGAATTCACATCGTATTGCAGGGGTTCTCAAATATTTTTCTGGAACTGGTTTTTCAAATATTTCAGGCAAAAAAGTGACAACACCCTAATGCCATCCCACCCTCACTTCTGTGCTGCTGCTAGGAACGGGACTGGCTTGAGAGCACCCAGCCAGCGCTCACTGCTCTCTGGCTGTCCAGCTTTGGTGAGCTCTGGCTGCCAGCCATGCATGGCACTGACAGTGGCAGACAAAGTGTATGAAGAGGCTGACAGTTCACATCGCTCCTCTCGCATAATAATCTAAAAAGGTTTGAGAACCCCTGTTCTATTGGTAGTTCTTGGAACAGTTCTCAAATTGTACTAATGATACATAACTGACCATACATGATCTACATCCAGCACTGTGACGTACACATCTAAAAAGCACACGTATTAAAGCTTATTAGTCATCAAGTTTGCTGACCTGATTTCTTTATCCACCTCTCTTTACATTGACAGGGTCAGATTGCCTGCTCAAACTAATTAGCAGAAAAGTGAAGCAAATTAAAACAAGAGTTAAGACTTTGAGAATACTCTGACTCTTCTGGTGTGAAAGCAGGGGAGAGGGAGTTACAGCAACAACTGAAGAATTAGGGCAAATAAAAATTATACTTAAAGGGGAAAGATGATTGTAAAAAATTTTTAAAAAATAGCATGAAACAAAAGCTTGAATCACCCAGCTAATTGTGATACTGGTCATTCTTACTCCCTTTCTTATATCCTACACATATCTATGCTATCTTTTCTTAATGCAATCTGAGGACCGAAACAGCTGTTTTATTCAAAACAGCATTTTGCTTGCAGTTGCTACTTTACAGACAAAAATGATCCCTTGTCTTTTTGTGCTTGTCTAAGCTGCTCTACCCAGAAAAAGTTTTATACAGAGCAACAAGAAAAATATTAACTGCAGTGGACTTGGCTGTCTTGTTACCAGTTACACTTCTCACACAGACACAATAGAGTTTATTACACTTTGAATGCTCCAAGTGAGCATGACTATAGAGGGAAGAGAGACAGGAATGCACAAATCCTAGTAATCATCCTGAGGTTGCTTACCATTTTGATTATTACTCGATCTCATACTGCTTTCACTGAAGTCAGTGGAAAACAAAGTTGACAACAATGGGAGTAAAAGCTGATTCATTTTTATTATGACTATTAATTTTGCAGACTATTTGATGGAGAGATGCAGAGATCCTAGGACAGGCTGCCAGACACCATATAACTAGAAATATTTCATTTCTGAATGGGGGGACAAATGGCAATTATTTAGTTTTGCTTCAGGATACCTATCTTGAACTCAGTATGTCCAGGTTTATTTGAACTGTCTTAACCGATCTTTTCCTAG
This sequence comes from Podocnemis expansa, assembly GCA_007922195.1. Lineage (NCBI taxonomy): Eukaryota > Metazoa > Chordata > Testudines > Podocnemididae > Podocnemis > Podocnemis expansa. Next base: position 178,988 of record ML682059.1, read on the forward strand.
TCACCATTAAAGTATTAAATTGTTTTAATTATCTTTTACTGGGGAAAAATTGCAAAGTTCAGCTTTCTTGATTAAAAATATTAGTGGCTGCAAGAAGCAAGTCTCTTAGACACTATTATTACAACATATAGGACTATACAGAATGTGGGAGATGAATAACACTATTTTTGGGAAGCCCAATCCACAGCCTACTGAACTTAACAGGAATCTTTGGATCAAGCCCATGATGAATGGTCTGAATATTTTCCTATCCCTAGGATGTCAGAGTAACCATTGAATTGTGAGCCTAAGTTGATGTGCTCTGAAAATATGTGAAAGATCAAAAAGAGCTATAAAATAATCACTTTTTCACCTTACATTATCAAAAGAGACAGCAGTCTCAAAATTATGAGTCATGTCTTCATCTCAAGCAGAAGCTCTCCTGTTTGAAAAGAGAAAGTTGACTTATCTAAAACCAAATGTGGTATGCACAGTCAAGTGATGAAATGTCTAGCACAAAAGGCAACCAGAGCCCATAACTGAGAATTGGTTTATTCCATACTCTGACATCCTTATCCTTACCAGTCTATCATTCAGCCATGTTACATAATTGACAACATGCCCATTAACGCTACCAAATGTTACCTTTCACATTTCTAAACACTGTAGACTCCTAAATCCTGTGCCTCTGGTATCAACAGCAGGCTGTCAACCATCATAAGGAATCTTGACCCTCCAAGCGCGATACCCACCCATTTAGTAGGTGAAAATCTTCACATTTTTTCACTGTACTTTTCCTGTATCATGCCACATACATCTCTCTATTGCATTCAAACATATATGTTCTTAATACCTGCAAAAGGTCAACAAGATACTCAAGCATACTTCAAACACATGCCTACTATCCTGGTCAGCGTCCAACGGACCTCAATACCTTTCTTTATCAGAGCCAAGAGGTGTGCGTTTTCTTATTTGACCTTTTCTGTATTGTGTTAAGATTTAGTTTTTCTAGTCTCTGAAGTATATTTCTGGACATTAACACAGGAAGACAAAAGAAATAGGGTGGAGTCACCTTGGTGTGCATTGCAGAGTTAATAAGACAACTTTGTTTCCAAGTACTTTTCCAGGGTTTCAGTTTGTATAATTTGTGGTATGTTTAATAGACTCCATTCTGGCTTGTTCTAAAGGTGCAGATACGTTATTGCTCTGAAGATGGAGCTAAAGATTTTTGCAAAGATAGCAGATGTTACCCACAAATAAACCAGCTCAAAAGCTTGGTTTTTCTTGTCAAGAACTGATAAATAAGCCATGTTTTCCTGAGTGCAGCTTATGGAGTTGGACATCTGTAGTTCATTAGTTGTCTACAACTGTCATTCATATAAATTAATTGAAAGAATTAGGTGCTTTCTAAAAGAGGGGCAGAACAAAAATAAACTCACTTTTCTCCATCTTCTTTTAAACGTTTCCCTGGTATTATTTTTTACTAAGGACAGCTATGAAAAATAATTTATTCTTTCACCTCTTTTATGTTTACTTCTTCTTCCTGTTTCCTATGTATTAACTAGCATTTTGTTGGTACCTCAGAATTATCAAGCATTTTTATTCATACCCACTTATGATCTGTTTTGGGTAAATACTATATACTGTGATGGGTAAAAGGACTGTTTCATACTTTGTAGAATAATACTATGACTTGTTATCCTGCTGTTTATTGGAAGAGCAATCTATCACATGACCACTCTAGATTTGGTCATAAGTGCATAAATCACTTCTCCATGCTTTTCTATGGCTAGTGGTAAATGAAATAATATGTGTAAGATTATGAATTTCAAGGAATTTATTATAGGCAAATCTCATTCACCTCAACAGATAAATGTCCTAATATTTTCATTAAAAAGATTACAAGAATCCTTCATCTCAGAAATTTAAACATCTCTATTGTTTTTAAACACATCTTTGATATTTGGACAAGACAATGTTATGGGCTAGAGACACACTTTTTACTTGTCCCATGAACTTCCATTTAGGTTTAGTCCTGTTATAAGCTGCTGAGAATCACAGTTTCCCTTCTCTTGCTTGAGTGACAACAGGAAATTTTGGCAGCCTGCCAAAATAATAATTGTGCAGGAACAGCCGAAAGAGCTGAGCCCACACTGTTTCCAAAGTAGCAGATCACATTGCACAGGAAGCGCAGGGGAGTTGCTGGCACACCTGCAGCAGGGGGAGAGCTGGGGAGAGAGAAGTAGGCTGGGCAATATGAAGGTTGCACAGGCAACTATAAATCTAGCATTTCTCAGCATTTCAGTGTTTGACCTAAACAACATTCTTCTAATATATTTTTGGGTGATTGGTTTATTATTATTTATAATGTGACTGTGCCCCACTGCAATTCTAGCACTTCCGTTCTATGTGGTGTTTGTTCGTTTAGTAAAATACAATTCCTTCCCTAAAGCCCTTAGTCTAAGGCTTTTCTACATGGCAAGTTACTGTGCAGCAGGCCAGAGTGTGGATTTACAGAACACCAGCTTACCATGCAGTAACATCCTTTACGAACCCTGTCTGCTACAGTGCACTGAAAGCCCCAGACTGTGGTTTGACAATGGCATACTGTTCCATTCTGTAAGTTCACCCATCTTCGAAGCATCTGACGAAGTGGGATTTTCTCCCACGAAAGCTCATGTGACAAATAAATCTGTTAGTCGTAAAGCGCCACACGACTCCTTGGTTTTTTTTTGCTGGACTAGACTAATACGGCTATCCCTTTGGATACTGTACCATAGTCTACCTAGAGCAGTACTGTGCGGTGATAAAGATGGACAAAGGAAGTTGCAGCTCTATATTATAGAAAGAGAATTGAAGACAAGGGGATCAAGTGCTTTGATCAAAATCATATAGGAAGTCAATAGTAGAACTGGGAACTGAACTCTCTTGTGTCCCAGCCCAATGTTTTGGTCACAAGGCCACCAGATAACCAAGAGGAAATGCCTATACAATAAAAAGCATTGAAACTTTTCTGATAAGATACAATCCTATGAAGTGTCTTCAACTCCGTAAGGACAAAAGGAACTGAGATTGTTAAATGCTCATCAGCTCACCATTTTTAAGGATCAGGACCAGACTGAACTGACATGAAAATATTATATTGCTCCACTAGTTTATCATTTTGCAGTGGATCCACTAGCATGTGGAGATTTTTGCTTAGGAACAGGTTCATAAAGATTCATACTAAAAAGATGATATATCATAATGTGTAGAAAAACAACCCCAAATCAACAACAGAGAGCTTGAAAAATACAACTATCTTTTGTACAATGAATTTTACACAAAGGACAATGGAGACAATACACAAAAGAAAAGGTGCAAGTATATAGTGAAGAAACAGATAGTCAGAGGACCATCAACAGAGGGAGATGAGAATTTAAAAGACACAAAGGGGAAGAAGAAATATCTTTTAAGACTCAACCACCTACATATGTCTTCTGAACTATTCCACCTCGCCCTTCATTGTTTTCACTTTCACCCCCAACTCCTTTCTCCTCTGACAGCTAATTAACACTTTCCCTGCTGTAGTCAGCTAGTCTAGTGACAAATTCCAGTGATTTGATGCTTCTGGCTGTGTGAAAATCCATTCCAAAGCCTTTTTTGAATTCACTCTCTCTGTTGGGTTTACCCCATGAATTACCTCTTAAGTTGCACTACGATCTTTGCTGGGGTAGGATTTTATTTCTTAATTCCCATATTTGATACTGAAAAGCAGCCAAAAGAAAAAAAAAGAAACAGTGTGAGTTCTTACCTTTTATCTTTAGCTCCTTGCTTGTGCCTTTTCTTCAGCAGGTTATATTAAAGCAGAATGACAAGAGAGGTTGCAAACGTGGTTCAAGAAATTATGGATTAAAAAACAATAAGGGGAAAAGTATATGAAATCTCTGTGGCCCTAGGAAGGAGCAGGATGGGAGAGAGAAGACATCGTGCAGTCTAGTTGTTAAGATGCAATGTAGAAAAAGAGGGGTCTTGGTTCTGTCTGTAAATTCTCTAAGGCGGATATTAAATTTTATGTTTCTGTTCTTAGGACAGTGGGGCAGAACCTCTGATTGGGGTCCCTATACTGATCAACAGTGGATACCTTTTATAGTGTAGACAAGGCTAATTTCTCTGTTCCTCAGTTTTCACGTCTTTAAAATGATAACAGTCCTGACAGAGACAGGGAGAGTGAGGGAGTATCTTTTATTGGACCAACTTCAGTTGGGGAGAAAGTCAAAAACTTTTAAGATTACACACAGCACTTCTTCAGGCCTGATCCGAGACCAACACGAGTAGAACAACACTGCATACATGGACAGAATAACACTGCATTCCTACCCATCTCACAGGAGTATTGATGTATTAAAGGCTTAATTAACATTTTAAAATGCTTCAAGACCCTGATAGGAAAGACACTAGTCAGATGCAAAATCTCTCACTATGAAAAATTGCTACAGAAGTAACAGTTGTTTGGGTCTTTCATACAACTACATTTGTGCCTCTGATTACCTGAATACATTACTGCACCCTTCATCTTCAATACTTAGCTTTTACTGTAAAGCATATACATATGATATATTCCTGGATATTTCCTTATTTTTAAAGTTAAGCACAGACTCAAGCACCAGTTGAACTATATCACTGCAGTCTGAGTCCTGCAAGACTGATCCCAAAGCTGCCAAATTTGCTGGGTTAGGTTTAGAACTGATGGGGAAAAGGGAGGAAGCATTACTGAGGATGTGAAAGGCACTTGAGAGTTGGATACCCAAATCTGCAACTGCTTCCAAAAATTGGGCTCTGTATGATTTGATTAGAGCTGAAACTGGTTTCAGGAGTCCCTTGCTCTCAGTCCCACGTTAGTCCACCAAAACATAAAGCTTTTTGTTATTACGTTGCTCTTCCATATGGCACAGATGATTGCTACCATTTGCTGACTGGTCAACTCGCAGCCACGAACTCTGCCTGTTCTGTAACAAGGGGAGACAGGGGGGGAAGCTGCCTGGGGCACCCCCAGGGCTCTGTCCTCCCGCCTGGACTGTGGGGGAGCTGCTGGCCCCGCAGCCCAGTCAGGGGGACTGCAACCCCCACAGGGTGGCTGCTCCAGGGGCAGCTCACCCCGCCACTGGGGCTGCCCCCAAGCCTGGGGCACCCCACCCCCAGGGTTCCCTGGCGCCCCCCTCCAGCCTCCCCCTGCTCCTGCCGGGGGTGGGGGCTCCCCCAGCCCTCTGCCGCTTCTGCAGGGGGCTTCCCCTCCTGCCCCGCCACTTCGGCCATGGGTGGGAGGCTTCCCCTGCCCCCCCGCGGCTCCTGCTGTGGGTGGGGGGGGCTTCCCTGGTGCCCCCCCACCGCTTCTGCTGCGGGCAGGGCTGGGGCTGCCTCCCACCTGGGATTCCCCAGCACTCCCCCACCCGCGGGGAGGTGAAAGGGATCCCCGGACGGGAGGTGGCTGAAGCAGAGGGGGTTGCTGGGGAAGCCCGCCTGCCCATGGCAGGAGCTGCGGGGAGGCAGAGGAAGCCCCCTGCCCCCTACAGATGTGGCAGGGGGGCAGGGGAAGCCCCCCGCCCATTGCAGAAGTGGGGGGGGGCAGGAGAATCCCAGGGGCGGGGCATCCCTGGCCCAACACAGGCCTCCCTGCCCCTCCCCTCCCCTATTTCGAAATAGCATGTCACAGTGGACATGCTATTTTAAATCCCTCTTTTTTCCTTATTTCGAAATAGCTTTTTGTTATTTTGAAATAAGGTGTTTCGAAATAAGGCCTTTATTTTGAAACAGCTTGTTTCGAAACGGCTTGTTTCTAAAGAAGGGCTTGTGTGTGGACATAGCCATCAAGACTTCAAAGAGAAACTGCAGAATTGGAATTAATATGCAGATTTGATTGTGTAAAAACAGGATTAAATCATGACTGTGAATACTTTTCCCATTACAACAGATGATTTGACCTCACCTTCCTTTATGTGCTTTTTCTCAGTGTTTGAATCTTAACAACTGCTTGGATTTGCTGTTACAGTATGACCTGATCCTATGACTTACATTCCCCAGCATTTATTTTCCTCCCATTCTATACGTTAATAAGAAGGGAGAAAATCTCACATGAAAGCTCATGGGGTAAATAAATTTCTCAGTCCAAGTGTTGGACGACTGTAATTATTAGGTAAAATCTAGGATTTAGTTTTGAATTCTGCTGAGCAATTTACATTTTCAAGACAGATTCAACAATGAACAGGACTAAAAAGTGCTAAAATGAAAATTGAGCTCAACCTGATAATTTTGGTCCTCCACAGGTTTTGATATAACTCCCAGAAATTCTACTGGCTCTGGGGGCCTAGTAACATTTCCTGTTCTCCTAATCTCTTTGCTTGTCATTTGCAAGGACATTTGAACTGTGTTGTGATTATAGATCTTAAAAAACAAGACTCCTTCCTGAATTTGTAATTTGAGTGATGCATTTCTCCAATTCAACATGTCCTTTCATCAGTGGCAAATGGGAATGCTGCCAAGAATACACTTGCTGCAGGCTGCCTTTCACTTACAGACATTATACTGCAAAAGGGATTACAGTTTCATCATTTTCTTTGCAAAATAAATGAATGTGTCTACTGTTTACATTCTATATTCAAAATCCATTACAAGTAAAGAAGAACATTCTGACCCAAGTGTGGTGTGAACCAGAAATGTAACAGGACTCTGCTATGCAATGGCCAAATATAGTTTGGTGGATTCAGCCATAACTTAATCACAGTTCAGCATTATGAAGACACTTTTCAGGAATGTACAGCCTGATCTAAAGCCCGCTGAAGTAAATGTGAATCTTTTTGATTTACAGTAGTTTAGGAGTAAGCCTTTACTGATTGATTAGAGCAGTAAATAGATTCTGAGTGTCTAGTTGGCATTTAGTACCTTTGTAATGAGCTTTATTGTAAAAATATACAGTAAATGTGAAAAATCCCTGACCTGGTGGCCCAAACGCAAATAATATAAGGCTAACTTTAGTTAAAGTAAGGGTTTTTATAGATTCTGTAGCCAGAAATGATTATGATCATCTGACCTGACCTCTTGCATAGCACAAAGCGGAGGTATTTACCCAGTAATTCCTTTATCTTGCCCAGCAACTATTAGTTGAACTAGAACATCTTTTAGAAGAGAGTTCTACAAAAAGTGAAAACTAGAGCAAATCACAAAAGATGGTTATAAACAAATAGCACAGTTATGTAGGGGAAAATTCAGAAAGGCCAAGGCACTAACTGAAATCAAACTAGCTGAAGGCATAAAGGGTAACAAACAAGCATTTTTTAAATACATTAGAAACAAGAGAGACCAAGGGCAGCATAGGTCCAGTACTTAACAAAGAGGGAAAACAATAACAGAAAATGTGGAAATGGCAGAGGAACTAAATGATTTATTTGTTTAAGTTTTTACCAAGAAGTTTGATGATGACTGGATGCCTTACATAGCGGAAGGCAGTAAAAATGGGATAGAATCAGAAGGTAAAAGAGCAAGAACAATTTAAAAATTATCTAGATGAGTTAGATGCCTTCAAGTCACCAGAGCCTGATGATATGCACCCTAGAATACTCAAGGAGCTGACTCAGGAAATACTTGAGCTATTGCCTATTACCTCTGAAAAATCATGAAAGACTGGAGAGGTCCCAGAGGACTGGAAAAGAACAAACTATAAAAAGGGAAATCAGGACAACCCAGGGAATTATAGACCATTCATCTTAACCTTTGTACCAGGAAAAGAATGGAGAAAATTAAGGAATCCATTAGCAAACATCTAGATGAAAATCAGGTACTAAGTGATAGTCAGCATGGATTTGTCAAAAACAAATCATGTCAGACCAACCTGATAGTTTTCTATGGTGGGGTAACAAGCCTTGTGGACAGAGGGGAAGCAGTAGATGTGGTGTATCTAGACTTCAGTAGGGCTTTTGATATGGTCTTGCATTGCTTTCTCATTAACAAACTCGGGAATTACAGCATATATTGAGCTTCTATAAGAAGGGTGAAAAACTGGTTAGATAACTTCTCTCACAGAGTAGTTATCAATGGTTGACAGTTATGATGGAAGGGCATAATGAGACAAGTGCAAAGTACTCCACTTAAGAAAGACTAATCCATTTCACATACACAAAATGAGCAATGACTGCCTAGGAACGAGAACTGCGTAAAAGAATCTGGATGTCATAGTGGACCACAAGCCAAATATGAGTCAGTAGTGTAACACTGTTGCAAACAAAGCAAACACCATTCCAGGATGTATTAACAGGAGTATTGTAAGTAAGTAATTTCTTTCTATTTGGCCATGATTAGACCTCAATTGGAGCATTAGTCCAGTTCTGGGTGCCTCATTCCAGGAAAGATGTGGACAGATTGGAGAAAGTTCAGAGAAGAGCAACATGAATAATTAGAGGTCTGGAACACTTGACTTATGAGGGAAGATTGAAAGAGCTGGGATTGTTTAGTTTAGAAAATAAGAGAGAGGGAATATGATAACAGTTTTCAAGTACCTAAAAGGTTGTCACAAGGAGGAGGGAGAAAATTGTTCTCCTTAATTGCTGATGATAGGACAAGAAACAATGGACTTAAATTACAGCGAGAGGTTTAGGCTGGACATTTGGAAAAAATTTCTAACTGTCAGGGTGATTAACGACTGAAATAAGTTGCCTAAGCTGGTTGTAGAATCTCCATTATTGGAAATGTTTGAGGAGGTTAGACGAGCGCCTGTCATATATGGCTTAAGCAGGTACTTGGTCCTGCCATGAATGCAGGGGACTGGACTCAATGACCTCTCATGGTCCCTTCAATTTTATATGATTCTATGACATCTGTCTTGATTTAACAATTCCAAGTAATGAAGTATTTACCACATTCCTTAGAAATCTGTTACAAGACCTAATTATTCCCACATTTAAAAAGGTGTGTTATTTCAAGTTTCAGGTTTCCTGATTTCATTTCCAGGCTATGGATATCATCATACATATGACTACCAGACTGTAGAGGCCTCCAGTATGAGGTCTAGCTTTGCATCAGCCACCTCTGGTGCAGAGGCATAAAGTATGGGTTGCTTCACCCATGTTTTAAAGAAGATGACAACCCAACTCCTAGCTCTCCACTAATTCCCCTTCTTAGAGATCTTAAGGTTCTTCCTGACTCTCAATGTCCACACTTAGGCAGTTAAATCAGCTGAAGTTAAATTGATTTAATAAAATCAGTATAAAAATCCTTAAATCCATTTAAGTTAAATCAATTTAATGTGTCCCCACTAGAAACTCAAATCGAACTAGCATGTCCATGGACAGGACTTGTTAGTTTGATTTAGGAGAGGGACACCATGTGAGGTGTGGCAACATGGCTCCCTAGAAGGGCCATGCCCCCACCTAATATATAGAAAAAGGAAAGCACCCTGGGAAGGAGAAGGGCAAAAAGTGTTAAATTGAAATAACATGTCCACACTGCATTATTTCAAAATAACAATATCAATTTAAATATCATTTCAATATAATAGGTTTCATTATATGTAAATTACTTTCCTTATTTCAAAATGAGGGAAGCTCCTTATTTTTAAATAAGGAAACATTGTATGGACCTGCAATGTTTTAAATTGGAATAGTTGAATCATTACAAATGCTCTGATTTGCTGTTGCAGTATGACCTGATCCCATGTTTCACACTCCCCTGCATTTATTTTCATCCAATTCTGTAAGTTCCCCTTCTTCAAAGCATCTGATGAAGTAGGAATTTCTCTCACAAAAGCTCATGCAATAAATAAATCTGTTAGGCTATGTCCACACACAAGCCCTTGTTTCAAAACAAGCCATTTCGAAACAAGCTTTTTCAAAATAAAGGCTTTACATTGAAACCCCTTATTTTGAAATAAGGAAAAAAGAGGAAATTGAAACAGCATGTCCTCTGTGACACGCTATTTTGAAATAGAGGAGAGGAGGGGCAGGGAGGCCTGGGCTGGGCCAGGGACGCCCTGCCCCCAGGATTCCCCTGCCCTCCGCCGGTTCTGGGGCAGGTGGGGCCAGGGCTGCCTCTCGCCTGGGATTCCCCGGCGCCCCTCCCCACCCACTCCTGAGCAGGTGGGGGGGCACCAGGGAACCCCGGGTGGGAGGCAGCCCTAGGCCGGCCCGCAGCAGGAGTGGCAAGGACAGGGGAAGCCCCCTCACCCCCTGCAGAAGCGGTGGGGAGCCACGGGGGGTAAGGCACCATGGTGGGGGGTCATAGGCAGGAGGGGGGCACCATGGAACGCCAGGGGGTGAGGCGCCCCGGGCTTGGGGGCAGCCCCTGTGGTAGGGGCCACCCGCTGGGGCTGCAGTACCCGTGACTGGGCTGCGGGGCCAGCAGCTCCCCCACAGCCCGGGCAGGGGCAGAGCCCTGGGGGTGCCCCAGGTGGCATCCCCCCACTTCCTCTTGCCGGGAGTGGGGGGGGCAAAGGGGGCTGAGGCACCCATCCCCCCCTGCTCCCAGCAAGGGGAAGTGGGGGGAAAGCCAGCTGGAGCACCCTCGGACCCCCTGCATTCAACTCAGCACATGTACAAACAGCATATTTTGCAACAATTGGTTTCAAAATAACCCTCCTTTTGAAAGCAAAGTGGTTTAAGCTGTTTCAAAAGGAGGGCTCTTGTTTCGAAATGAGGAGCCCCTTCCTTTCGAAACAAGAAAACGTTGTGTGGACATAGTGTTGTTTTGAAATAAAAGCCCTGTGTGGACATACCCGTAGTCTTTAAGTGCCACTAGACTCCTTGCTTTTTTAGATTTAAAGAACGAGTGTGGACATATTCTCACTGCTTAACTCAATCCCCTTTCACCAAGATGCATTCTTCTCAAAAGTGTGCTGGTATGGCAAATACACTGCAGCTGGTCTAGCTCCACCATACCTACAAATCTTTGCACTGAAGGCAGGCAGTTGGGAGCCAATCAAAGAGACTTAGCCCTTTCACTGCCAGCCTTTGCACGTCCCATCACAAGAAGAGAATCATTCCAAAAGGCAGACCCATTTTCAGGTTGTTAGGTTCAACAAGTCTGCCTGTAACTTGCAAATGGTTTTTCATGATGTGTGGCCTGAGCTTTTGTAGTGTAGAAGCTGAATTAAGTCCCTATTGAAATGGCCTTTTACTGTGAACTGTTACTAATTTTTCAGTTATGCTCAAGTCTACACTGATGGTAGTGACTTTTGGGCCATAAACACAATCTTTCAAGTTCACCGGAGCAGTCAGTGATGACACACACAGTTAATCCAGAAGCTGATGCTGCAAGTCCATCTCTCAGGAAGAATAGTCCTGAATCAAAGGGAGGGCATTTCTGTTTGACTCAGTGCAGTGGAGATGCTGTGGTAAGTAGGCTTTAGCAAACCAAAGGGAGATACAGAGGTTATTTTACACAGCTTGTGCATCTCCCTTCGTCTGCTACCGAATTCCACAGTCAGTGTAGATCTGTCCTAAATGTCTGGCCTTTCTGGCTTACAGTTTGCAGTCTAATAGAAAACCCACTGATTTCAATGTGAATTTTTATCCTGATTTCAGAGGGCTTTGGATCTGACTCTGAATGAATCAGTGATGTATTTAAAAAACCTGTTCTGAAAATTAATAAGTACTCTGTATAGCTCTACATACTCCTGTAAGCAAAATATGTATTTAGCTATGAAAGACTTGTCTTTTTCCATTGCCTTTGCATATAGATCAGTGGTTTTCAAAATCTTTTTCTTGGGACCTCAGTTGGAAAGAAGCCCAACAATTACACCTTTTAGCAATACATTTCAGTTTGGTGGAGGTAGCAGGGGGCTTCATGACCCAGTACCGGAGGGTCTGTGACCCACTACTGGGTCCTGACCCATTGTCAGAAAATTATTCATATACATGACCAATCTTTATTTTATTTGTAATTAGTTATTATCATTACTCTGTCATAATTAATGAGATTACTATATAATGCAATAATCGTTACTTCTGAATTTCAGTTTTAGACCATTTTAAAAACTACTATTTTCAATATGTGCCCTCAAGTGGAGTATTAGTACTGAGGAGGATAGGGAAGAGTTAGAAAACTGACAACTGTTTAGGAAGAGGGATCAATCCAAACTGCTTAAGCAGCAGAGCCATAAGAGATCTGAACCCTAGAGATCAGCTCAACTTTTGATTTCGCAGAATGCCAGTCAAACAACATAGACAATACAGTCTAGAAGATATCAGAACAAACATGGAAACACTACAATATCAGAACTATCGGTCCCTGACTATTCAGTAATCCGATTCATAAGCAACTTTCCAGACACTTTACAAATCAGGGCATAAAGAAATTGATTCCCACCCTCCTATTCCTGAACTCTCCAGTTTGTTTTTCATGAGTCCTCATCAGGGTGCTCTGTTCAGGGAAAGGACATGTTTAGGGCAGGCAGGGGATAGACTGTCAGCATTCTTCATACTGGAATCAGCAGCACTCTGTGGTGCAGCTATGTGGTAATTATGTCTGCATCTGAACCCATATTTTTATGTAACATACCAGTTTTTTTTTTAATTGAAAAACTAAAGCTAATATGTGACACATAAAAGCTAATAAGCAACACACAATAACATTATATAGACAGTCATACATTTTGGACCTAATCCTGTGCCCATTGAAGTCAGTGGAAAAGGGCTTAGGAAGCTCTAAATGTGTTAATCAGTTGGAATTAGAAAAACTCTATATAAACATACAATCAAGAGCCACAAATTCTATTGGTGGCAGTGTGGTGGAAGGGAATTTGGCTGTGGGATGTGCCATCTTTTGGGAAAAATGAAAAAGACTAATGGGCACAACTAGTAAGCACCTCAAAGATCCAAAGGAGTTTCTTGGGAAAGTGGGAACATTAGCCAGATATCAGAGCCAAATCCCAATTGAGATAATTGCATCATGCTAGTTTAAGGCCCTGATTGTGCAAATATTTATGCATATACTCAAATTTACATATGCTGATTGGGCCGATTGAAGTCAGGTCATTACAACATTGGGGCTTAAATTTCTCTCTCTCTTCAAGTACCTAACAGATATTATTCCTAGTTGCCTGTTCTCAAATATGTTGGGCAGCATTACTCGTGCTATTATGATGATTGCCATATCATTCCTCAGAAATGGCTGCATTTTAGTGGTGACCAAAACAGTTCAAATATTATTTGAGTCCTACCCACCACTACTTTACATCAGTTTGATGTTAATATAACTCAGCTGAAGTAAATAAAATTCCACTGGATTTCAACACACAAAGCTGGTGTAATACAGTGGTGAATCAGGCCCCAAAACTCTGTACATTATTTCATTCTGATATGTAAAAAAAAAAATTAAAGAATTAAAAATAAAATAAGGATTGAGTTGTCCTATCAGACCCTCTTAAGAATTAGCTTTCATTAAACACTTTAGAAATGTTTAAATTCCTATTTATATTAGTTTATTTACCTTTTTATTTCAGAACCTGGAACATCCATTTCATAAACAATACATGCAAAATGTCCATTTGATAAACACACAAAAAACATAACTAGTTACAATTAACTTAATTATTAAGAGCCTGTTCCAAAGTCCAGTCAAGTCAGTGGAAATCTTTATTTTCTGCCATTGGCTTTGGATTTGGTCCTGAAGAATCAAGACCATTGAAGGATACAGAAATATGAGTAAAGATATTTCTTGTCCTAATAGTATTCTTTCTTCACTGTCACTTTGTGTGATTCTGAAACATTTTCACATGATAAATACAGTTTTGCTAGTGAACTTTGTTTTTCTCCCCCTGGGAAAAAAAATTAATTGTTCCATTCTTCCACTCTCAGCTTTGATTTTATTTACTAGTGGATCTGTAGTTAATTTGATTTCTTTTAACATAATTAAATCTTGTACCAGGACCTATTTTCAATTTCAATCTTCAAATTAGCATCTGTTGTATGGATTAGTGTCCTATCAAATGAAGCACAAAATGAGGTACTAGTTGGTGTTGGATAAAGACCATCAAATCTCACAAGGGAACAGGACAACCTCCTCATTATGCACCCATCTGTAATGTGTCAGTAATAATTCTGTGTGATCATGGGGGACTTCAACCTGAGTGACATGTGCTGTAGGTCTCATGCTGTCGATATTAAAACATCACTGGAATTTCTAAATATCATAGATGAAGATTTCCTAACTCAAAAACTGTTCTGTAGTAGACCTTGTCTATCAGCTAAAGAGGAACTGATCACAGAGCTAAAACAAGTTTAAGTGCAAGTGATAATAATTTAATCATACATATAATGTGCAAGCAGAATAAAGACCAGTCCAGTAATATGTATATTTTGTACTTTATAGAACCAATTTCACAAAGCTGAACATAATTATAAATCAGAAAAATGTGAATTGGCAATCATATAAGAATAGCTTCTAGACACCCTAACTAGCCAAAAATGGGGAAGAAAGCTGTGCTGGTTAACAACTGACAACAATCACCTGGTTTAGAGGGGAAGTTGAGACACCTGAAAAAATAAAATAAAAATAATATAATACAACAAATGGAATAGAGTGGGAGCTGGTAGCAGTGAATATAAATTAGAAGGCAGGAATTGTAGAAGACTGATGCGGGAAACAAAGGAACTCAAGGAAACATCTGTGGCCAACATAGTCAAGGACAACAAGGAGTTTAAGTATATTAGGGACAAAAGAAGAATCATGATAATGATATTGGTCCATTACTAGAAGGAAATGGTAGCATTATCAATAATTCAGAAAAGGCATTTAACTTCTTTATTACTGATATGAGGATGACATAAAAGTTGGGGAAATGGTAAATAACAAAGAAGATGACCTCTGATTCCAAGAGAGCTGGATTATTTGCTAAAATCAAACAATATGCATATTAAGATGTCTATATATGTGTATACATTTAAGAACAAAATATAGGGCAGACTTAGGATGGGGTACTCTATCTTGACAATCAATGACTCCAAGAATGAGTCAGGAGTCATGGTGGATAATTAGTTGAACATGTGCTCCCAGTGTGATGCTGTGGCCAAAAGAACTAATGAGATCTCAGGGTTCATAAATAGGAAACCTCAGCTAGGAGTAGAGAGGTTATATTACCTCTATGGGTATGTCCACATGAGTCTTATTTTGACACAACACTGGTTGTTTTGAAATAAAAAACTGAATGTCCACACGACGTTTCCTATTTCAAAATGACAGGCTCTGTCATTTTGAAATAAGAACCGTCATTTTGAAACAGCTTAAATCCCATTCACTTCAAAACGGCTGTTATTCTGAAATGGTTATTTCAAAATATTACCATTTGGACATGTTGTTTCGAAACACCATTGTTTCGAAACAACTGTTTCGAAACAGCATGTCCAAATGGCCTTATTTTGAAATAACCATTTTGAAATAACAGCTGTTTTGAAAGCAGGCTTTCCCTTAATTTGAATTAACTTATTTTGAAATAATGATGTATGTGTGGACATATATATGTGGCACTGTCGCAGCTGCTGTTGGAGTACCATGTCCAGTTCAGGCGTTTGCAATTCAAGAAGGACATAATAAATTGAAGAGGATTCAGAGAAAACCCATGCAAATGATTAAAGGATTAGAAAACATGCTGAGTAGTTAGCTAAATAGAATGAGCTCTTTGGGTCTAAACAAATAGAAAGGCAAGAGGTAACTTGACTGACTTATGGTCTATGAGCACCTACATAGAGGGAAAACGATGGTAATGGGCTCATCAATCTACCAGAGAACAATATCATGTAATTCAATGTCTGGAAGTTTCAGCTAGACAAATTTAGACTAGAAAGAAAGACTAAAATTTAAAAGGTGAGTGTAATTAACTCCTGGAGTTATTATAGATTCTCCATCACTGTCAATTTTTTAAACACATGCTTTTCTAAAAGATATGCTCTAGGAATTATTTTTGGGGAAAGTTGTATGGTCTGTGCTATACAGGAGGTCAAACTAAATAATCACAATGATCATTCTGGCCTTCAAATGTTTATTTAGGAGAATTTCAGATTTATTCCCTTTGTTTTACAAATATATAATGCCCCAGATGGTTTTGAATGGTTTCTTCCACATTAGGGAACCTAAGTTCCAAAGGGGCAGCCGTGTTAGTCTGGTAAGGCAAAAAAAGATGCTGCCAGTGTACATGAGAACCTGATTCTCCTGTGTCTTACCTTATTTAGTTACTTATGCCTGTGCTCGTTATTTCAGTATAACATCTCAAACAAAGCTTTAGTATGTTTACTCCCATTTGGCAGTGCCTTACTTTAATAATTCCACATTGCATGGTGTTATTATGTACTGCTCTCTGTGAGCGAAGGAGAGGCAGTCCAACTCCAACATATTATGACTATTCATGTGAATCATGTGTAAATTTATACAAGTCATGCACTCTTTCATGAGACCTTGATTATTTATAGGAATTACACAGTGGAGTCTTTCCCAAGCACAGTAGAAACAAACAGGAGGACTTTTCATTGCTCAGAGATCTCCAATCCTGGAACTTCAGTGAACTCTGTGCCCAAAAAGCTAGTTTTTGCTTCTTTTCAGGGTCTCCCTCACAACTGCTTTTCCCCATTTTCAACTCTGGGACACACACATAGCAAAATCAGTATACCAGCCCCTGTTTTTACAGTCACTAAAAACTCAGTCCACATAATGGATTTTTGACCCTCTTCATGCCTTACATAGTCTCTAGGTTGTTGTTAGCCATCTCTATTATCTAAAGAGTACATTGACTTCAACATAACATGGCTTTATTTAACAGTATGTACTGCCTTCCTGAGCTGATCATCTTGAAAGTCATAATGCAACTATGTAGAATTTTTTTCTGTGTTCAATATTACTAGCTTGATAAGTCAACTGTGTATTTTTATTCCTCCTGGGTGTCTGAAGATGCCAAGATAGTAATTTCAACATGACAATTGTCTAATTATTAGATAACATTGCCATGTAGTTTTCAGTACAGGGATGTGTTTGTTGATAGTGAGTTTGAAGTGTGTTACAGAGCATTGCTCACTCACAAGGCTGAATGTTTTAAAGGTACTGGACCATGACAGAGGACACACAGCATTAAAGCAGTGTAAATCGGGTCACCTACCGGGTGGGCTGCTCTGGCCATCTGAGGGTGGCCGTCCGCAGTCCTGGCCGTGGGGCACCCACAACACACCCGGCCCCTGCCTCCAAGCCCACTGCAGGGCGAGGCAGCCAAGGCAGTCAAGGCTTCAGCCCCCTTACAAGGCAAGCACAGTTAGTATTGGGGTGTATAGCAGCAGGGGTCAATGGCAGAGGGAGACATAGGCCCACCCACTCCACTGCGTCTCAGCCCAGGGCCCTAATGGGTGGTCACAGGCCACCCGATAGCTAGTGGTGCACCTGCCAAAACACACTAGCCCTGCGGGGCTGTCCACACCCCTCCCCTGGGCTACTTCCTTCATCCTCCCTACCAAACCCCTAGGTACCTTCCCAGCAGTAGGCCAGTCAGGCCTTCAGCCTTCGCCACGGGTGGGTCCGGACCTCCCGCTATATCCTCAGCCAGCAGTAGCTCCTCCAAGTCACAGGTATTGAGCAGCCCTGGGTTGGCCACATCCTCTGCAGAGGGCAGCTCATCCAGGTCCTGCAGGCCCCGCTTGTCTCCTCCCCCTGGCAGCTCTTCCACCAACAGTAACTCCTCCAGGTCCTCACCCTGGGTGGGATTGGTGGGGTCATCAAGGCCCTGGTCCCACCCTCACTCCTCCTGGTCAGAGAGATCTACCTTCCATCTGGCACACCTTCTTCTCCTTCTCCCCTGTGGCTATTTGGTCCAGCCCTTTAAATAGTCCTCCCTTCCTGCAGCCCAGCCCACACCGGGTCCATGCCCTCCCCTGGCCAGCAGGGGGAGTACAAGGGCTCGGCTCTGGGTTGCACCTTGCTACAAGCACCCATTGTCTACACTGCAGCTGGAAATCCCAGGCTGTCCAGTGCTCACAGGGCTCAGGCTCCAGAGGCTATAAGGAGGCTTAATTCAAACTAACTTAGTATCTGCCTGTACTAGGCTTTCATTAGTTTGAATGCTGGGTTACCAGATGTAACCATCCCAGCATTACTTAATTGCACAAAAATAACAAAAGCTAACTAATGAGACAGGCACTAGCTTAATTGCAAGGACGGGCTGTTCCAGTACCATCACTGAGTTGTGGAAAGAAGAGACTGGGACGGTCAAGATCAGGGTTGCATATATAGGCGTGGTTGCAGTGCAGAGGGGGCACTGGCTACTAACCCTCACCTGACAGGCTAGGACCAAAGACCTTCCAGATCACCATGAGCTCTGGCATGTGGACACCTGCAACTGAAAGTATGTGAGCAGCCCATCTCAAAGAACTAAGGAATTCCTTAATTTGAACTAATGAAAGCTTAGTTTGAACTAGTAAGTCCTTAGTATTATCATTAGTTCAAACTAAGGATGATACAGACAAGGATTAACCCTTAGTTCAAACATAATAAGTTTGAACAAAGGACAGTTAGTTTGAATTAATGAAGTGGGCTAATTCAAACTGTTAGTTATCACCTGTTAGTTTGAATTAGTCCACACTGTTAATGCGAACTAATAAGTTACTAAACTAAATTCAAACTTATTAGTTCAAATTAACAAATTTGAACTAACTTTTCCTAGTGTAGACATAGCCTAGGACCCTGAGTATTGGAAAGGTTTCAGTCCAAGCCTGGGACTCTACATAGCAATGAAACAGTCTTGCAGCCTGAGCCCTGTGAGTTAGTGTCAGCTGTCATGGGCCAGCTGTGAGTTTTTAATTGCAGTGCAGGCAGTACAGACATACCCAGAGTATGATGTTGCAGAAAACTGCATCTCTAGTATCCCCTGCAGGTCAGCTGTCTCTGTGAGCAATTCAGCCCTCTGACAGAGACGCATCTAAGTTCAACACCTCTTGGGCAATAAAAGTGCAAACTAGTAATTATTTTCTCTCAATAAATCTACCCTTCTCTGGGCTCCATATTCAATTTCCTGCTTAAGCTACACTGTTGTTGTCTCCCCACCTTTGGCACTGAACACTGGCCCCTCAGAAGGAGTCTCTCTGAAGTCTCTAGTC
The DNA here is from genome assembly GCA_007922195.1 of Podocnemis expansa. Lineage (NCBI taxonomy): Eukaryota > Metazoa > Chordata > Testudines > Podocnemididae > Podocnemis > Podocnemis expansa. The sequence continues at coordinate 198,058 of ML682059.1, forward strand.
GCTTGCAGGCTGGCTTCTCAGGCCCCTTCACAAAAGTCCCTTACTCTGATTCCTCCCCTCAGACTGAATTCTCAGTTTCAGGGGGCCCAACCGTCCATTAAGTTATCACCTGACACTTCCCAGTCCCACCCTTTGACTGAGTAGTTACTAACTGAGTACATCTACTGTACTTGTATCATAATTAAACTGACCACTAGCCCATTTTCCTCCATTTCAAAGAGATGGGTATCAGGCAGGATTTTTAAAAAACATTCAACTTTAGAGTAATTCTGTTCTTTTTGAATGGAAGACGTTCTATGCAATTGTCAAACACTTGTGAAAATCCTACTGACCATGGGGAGAGTGAAGTGCTTTTTTTGCATTGTGAGGAAGTTCACAATAGCAAACTTTGACCTAAATTAATGCAGCCCCCCAGTGTGAAAATTTCGTATTTTAAAAAAATTACAAAGGTGGAGGCTGATGGATGTGCATGGTGTGATAAAGGGCTAGTTAGGTAGTAGAAAAAACAGATGAGATAAGGCCTGACATTAAGAACATGGCTAGATCAAATTTTTGAAAATAAACTATTACTATAGTTTTCTCAATTTTTGGATACTACACTTGAGACACATTATAGGGACCGAATTTGTAGAGGATGAGTATGCAGTACTTCCTACACATCAGCCCTTTTTAATGCACTTGAAAATAGCAATTTTCAGGGATTCAATATGAAAACATAAAAAAAAAAAATAAAGCAGTGCTATTTTCTGTCATCTTTCACAGAACATACTACTGTCCAAATGTGGATTCCTCATTCTTCTGACAAAACCTGTAATGGGAAGAGGAAATTGTAGAAGAGCAACTCATCCTCGTTATAATCATAAAATGCCATAGATCAGAAGGTATTTAATTTATATTGTCAGAGCTTGTCAGAAGGAAAAAAAAAGGCTCAGAAAGCTCTTTCAAGATTTCTTGTAAAAAATAAATGTCACACACACTGAATCATTACAACTACAATCCCAAATGTTTTTGCCAAAATGACACAACAAATAATACATGGATGGTTCTTTTTTTCAGGTGCAAAAGAGAGGCTGGAATGTATAACCATTCGCCTCAAATGTTGGTTGTGCTCTAGACTGTTTGCATCTCTTTTAATCCTGACAAATAATGATGCTGGCTCTTACACGGATCTTGGATCTCATGGCCCTTCTGCTCCCTATTTGTCAGCATTTAGGCACAGTGCCAGGTGGACATTGTTTATAAAGCATGTGTTTGTGTGATATTTCTTTCTTAACTGAATTTTCTTCTTATGTGAGATGCTGGACTGGGGACTGAAGTCCCCTATCTATGCACAGGAATGTAGGAATCACCATAACAGATCAAGCCTGTGGCCCCTCTAATCCAGTATTGAATCACCAGCAGTGGACTGCCTCAAATGCTTCCAAGATACAAGAAACCTCACAGCAGGAAGGTGTGTAGAAATCTACCCATTATGATAGTTTTATCCTAATCCCTCTTAGTTAGGAAAGATTCATTTAAAATTTGAAAATTGAGGCTTTATCTCCCCTCTAATACACTGGCTATTTTTGATGTCTATGTAAATAACCCTTCCCTTTTTCAGTCTAGTAGACTTATTGGTTTCAACAATACCCTGTGGCGGAGTTTCATGGTTTAGTCATGCTTTGAGTAGGTAACTATTTCTTTGTATCACTTGATTTTTCCACCTTTTGATTTAATTGAAGTTGCCCTTGTTCTTGTGCTGTGAGACTGAGATCAGGAAGTTCTCTTCTCTCTCTAATGTACAATTCATTAATTTTAGTATCTCTACTCTTATTCAGCTTCTTGATGACCAACCCCACTTTTTTCAAAAACTCTTTTCATTATAAGAATTTTCCCATGGTCTTCAGCTTCTCATAGTTCTTCTCTGAGCTCTCTCCAGCTCTGTAATATCATTTTTAGATAGGATTACCAGTACGGCTCACAATATTCCAGATCAGGCTGGATCATTTATTTCTATGACACCATAATAACTTCTTTTGCATGTTATTTTGTGCATCCAATTACTTATGCAACTTGGTATTTAGTGTGCTTTTTTGACCTGCAGCTGTGCACTGAGAAGCGATTTTCACAGAGTAATTTACAGGAATGCCTAGGTCCCTTTCCTGTGCTGAAACAGTCTATTTAAAATACTATATGGCATATGAGTAGCATACATTTTTCTATTTAACAACATTGAACTTTGTAGGCCATTGTGTTGCCCCATCATCTCACTTAGTGAAATGTTTCTGAAGTTCCTCACCATTTTTCTGGACTTGACTAACAAAAATAATTTTGTGTCAAGTACAGATTTTGTTACTTAACTGGTCAATTAATTTTCCAGATAGCTAAAAAATGTTAGACAACAAGAGACCTAATATAGAATTTGAGGCACTCTGCTGTTAACCTTTTACCACAATGAAACCTTCCCATTCTTTATTTTCTATCTCCCACCCTGTTTCTGATCCATGATGTTGTATTTACTCTCACCTCCTAACTAATCATGATAAAGTAAGCAATAGCACAAGCTGCATAAAATTGTCATGCCTGTATGCTACAAGAAGGACTTGACTGGATATCTTTTGAAGAAGGTATATGGGAGGACCCTAACTATAGTGATATTATACTGTAAAGCTATATAAGTAGAAATGATTTGGAACAATGTTTGAATACTTCTCTGTTTTTATGTTCTCTATGTATTTAAGAGACGATAAGGACAGAAATCACAGATGTCCCTTTAATAATGGGTTTGGGCAGTGGGTTGCACTATGTGGTGAGTTTGAGGGAGACCAGCCTGCAGTCTCAGAGCACAAAGCTTTTGGACTTAAGTCACATGGGTCACAAGGTCCCAGATGGGTGGGAACAAGCTTCACAGCATTATACAGGACAGTCAGAACTGACTTGGAACGAGTTCAGGCTGGTAGTTTAGTGGAAACTGCCTTCTCTGATGCAAAGATGATTTTCTGGTGTGGATTTGTTCTGCACACACCAAAAAATCCATCAAAGACTTTTTAAATGCTCAAGCTGCCTGAGTTAACCTTTGGTTGAACTCTGGGGAATTATTTTAAAATAATAAGATTAATTTGGACACAGTCACACATAAGCGAGGGCCTGACTTATAAACTCGAAGGTCAGAAGGGACTGATATGATCTAGTCAGACCTCCTGCACAATACAGAGCACAAAACCTCACTCACCCACTCCTGTAATAAATCTCTAACCTATGACTGAACTATTAAAATCCTCAAATCATGGTTCAAAGGTTTTAAAATACAGAAGATTCACCATACCCACACAACAGAGAAAGGCACCCCCCCCCAAGCTTTGCCAGTCTCCCCTTGGGGAAAATTCCTTCCTGATCCCAAATATAACAATCAGTTAAACCCTGAACACATGGGCAAGATTCACCAGCCAGAAAATCAAGAAACAATTCTCTGTAATAACTCTGAACCCACCCCATCTCAGTCCATTGGCATAGCCACCACCACTAGTCAAAGACTTAAGTGCCAAATTAGGCTGTCCCATCATACCCTCACCCCCATAACTTTAACAATCTCAGTTTTGAAACCAGTAAGGTTTTTTGCTCCCACAGCTTCTCTTGGAAGGCTATTCCAGAATTTTACTCCTTTGATGTCTAGAAATCTGCATCTAATTTCAAGTCTAAACTTCCTGATGGCCAGTTTTATGTCCATTTTCTCTGGTGTACACATTGGGTGCATCTACAGTCATTAGTTATTTCGAATTAAAGAGCCCTAATTTGAAATAACCTACTTCCTGGCCATGGAGGCATTTCATTAAATCAAATTAAGCATTTCCTTAATTCAAAATAAGGAAACCCTAATTCAACTTAATAAAAGATCCTTTTATTTCAAATAGATTCTTAATTCAAAGTAACCTTATTTTAGCTGGTTGTAGGGTTACTTCAAATTAAATGGGCTTCCTACCTGGCTTCCTGGCAGAAGAGAGCTGCCATGGAAGACAGTCAGAGGTGCTTCCTGGACAGGGGTGTCCTAGCCCAATGGGAGTCCCAGAGGTCACTTCTCTGGGGCTCCCTTCTCCTGGGGAACCATGGCTTCCCAGCAGAAGGGAACTGCGTTCCCTCTCCCCTGGTAGCTGGAGCTCCTTTTAGAGTCATGGGTCTCTTAGTTCAAGTTAGAGAGTTTAATGTAGACTCTCTAACTTGAATTAATAAATCCTACTTTAATTCCAACTAACAGTCTAGAGAAGACTCTCTAATTCAAATTAATAACTTCAATTTAAAATTGAAATCATTATTTTGAATTAACTAATTCAAAATAACTCTACCTGTAGACATAGACATGAGTGCTGAACTTAAATAATTCTTCTCTTTTCCTGGTATTTATCCCTCTGATATATTTATAGAGAACAAATATACGCCCTCTCAACCTTCTTTTATATCCAAGCTCTTTGAGACTCTTCTCATAAGGCAGGTTTTCCATTCCATGGATCATTCTTGTACCCTGGGCACTTTTAAGCAGGGACCTAGACTGTCACTTAGGCACCTGACATCCAGGATGCAGGACACTCTGGCATTTCAGAATTTTCCCTGACCTTGTATCCCTCTCTGATTAGCTTATATTAGCTCTTGTGCTCCTCCCCATAGCATCTGTTGCTCAGTTGCCCTGTTACTAGGATAAATGGTGGCATACTAAAATTTGCTTAGAAAATGGAAGTGTTGATTAAGTTGTCAAAACAGTGTGATCTAGAAGCTGGAGAACTAGACTAGAAGCCAGGAACTCACGCGTCCTTATCTCAACTCTTGGATGGTACCGTTTTGTAAGATGATGAAAATCATGACTTTGATTCATGCTGGATTTTATTTTCTCCATAAGCAAAATGGGGATGATAATATCAATCTATCAGTGGTTTTGGATGGACTATAAGTACAGTGCTTTACAAATCAAAAATATGACATCTAACTGGGTTTTTAGGAAAATATAGTGTGACATTCATTTAGCATTTTTTAAGTGTGAATTAGCAACAATTGTATTGGACTACAATTTTAAAGGGAAATCCTTCATGAGATGGTATGATTTCTTATTCAAGTTTTTCTTGTCTGCTTCTATTTGTTAGTAAAAACAAACTTTTGAAAAGCATTTCATAATGCTGACATGCATGTTTTTTCTTCATTGAACCATTCTTAACCAGTAAGTGCTGCACGTGAAAGAGAAGCACATGGTAATCTGAACACAGACAGTTAAGGGGTCTCAGACTCAGTGAAGGATAGCAAAAAAGTCACTGTTCAGGCAATCACTTCTACTTTTGTGCCTCACTTCACAAGTGGGTGAACTGAGGATAGCAATATTTACATCTTACACTTCATAGCATGTTGTAGTACAAAAACAAACAAACAAACAAAGAAAAACACCTTTAAAAGATGTGCAGTTTGCCTACTAAATGTTAGATTTCAGTTCAGATATTTTTACTGGAAATCTGCATCAGGAACTAAAAACATACAATTGATATGTTGCATCCCAATGGTGGCAAAACAGAAATGGTGGAATTAGGTCCATCATGCAGCACTAGTAAAGAAGTTTTCTTGCTTTGCTTGGGATCTCTCTCTTTTCATCTTGGTAGAATGATCTCTACTTTATTAAATAATGATTTCATCCTCCTTTTCAAATTCCTCAGTTGTGAAGGGAAGCGAGTGTATTTAAACTAAATTGAATGTCTTTTCAGAGGCCGGAACAAAATTGGGAAATACATAGCTGCTGGGTAATTCTCATTACCTGACATCCACAGCTGACATTTATTAGAATCCTCCTGCCACTTTTGCAGAATTCTACCGTGGCTCATCTGTGTGTGCTTAGGGCTGGCTTTCAATCACCTCAATAGGCTTTTATCCCTGAAGTGAATCAATACAGTGAGAGTTATTTTGAAAAGGCCTTAGTCATCTGTAGTCTATTTGTGTTTAGAATGTTATTTCGGCTTCTCTCCCACAGAGCAAATATCACCACCAGCAAAACCATCTCTTTTCATATCCACACAAAGAAAGGGAGAGTTTAGCACTCTCAGTAAAGATATAAAGATTTCGCTGGTTCAACTATTTTAAGAGAGAGAGAGATATATATATATATACATCTATCCTTTATTCTTTGCTTTGTGTTTGTTTGTGGGTGTGTATTCTCCAAGAAAATACAAAGCAAGGAATAAAGGACCAGAGCTCCTTGAACTTATACAAGGGTTAGCCTTTTCTAGATTTCCCACATGCAAGGGACATCTTTAGTATAAGATACACTAAGATAATACAAGAAATGCTTTGTGTTTCAAGTGTAGTTATGGTCATTAAAAATCTCTGTTATCTCTATTCAAATTTGGGATGAAGTTTACACACAATAGGCAATACCTATTACCTACCACTTTAGGAGAAAACTATGCACCAGAGATGAATGAATAACAGGAAAGATTTGATATGAATATTAGTTCAAATTCTAAAGTGGATTCAACCATGGTTGTAACCCCTTGCCAGTCACTTTTTGTGAATACTCATATACTAGACTTTTAGCAATGCAAGTACTTTGAGATAGTAAATTATAAAAGTGAATGAATATCTAAAAAAAACCCTCAAATTTTAAATCTGAATGCAACTTCCTTGTTTTACAGAGATATGATGATTTACATCCACTGAAGCTTTGGCCCTGCATAATAGCTTTTTTTGAAATCTAAGTACATTGATTTGAACTTTGACAGTTCAAAATCTATTTATCATTCAGTTACTATATAAATAATCAGCTTGTTGAATGAAAACAATGCTACATAATACATAAATGATTGGTACAACATGAATTTCAGAGGTATAAATCAAAATATACCTTCTTTAGTCACACAACTTACATGATATTGTTTATTATCTGATTGGTATATGACATATGATGTTTTAGCATTCATCTTGATTTGTGTTTTTGACTTAATAGGGCTACTCATCTTTATGAAGATAAGCATATCATGGTTTGCAAGATTAGGGCCTAAATGAAAGACTAGTGAAACTACAACATAAACCAAGAATTATCTTGTTACTTAGTTTAGACTAACATCTTTTCTTATGCCTCTCTTTGAAATCTGTGGGAGTTTGAGTAAAGGGTACAGGATTTAGCCTTCCTTAGTGCTGGCTACATTCTTCTCCCAGACATACCAGTGTAAATCCAGAGCCTCTCCAATTTGCCTTGTTAAACTGTCTGACTTACTCTAAATTCTGAATTACTATGGATTTATATTGAGGTATAGTTTTAAAATCTGCAGGGACAAGTCCTATGTCCAGTTACTATGGGTTTACGCTGAGGTGTATTTTTATGGTCTCCAGGGGTAAGCTTACTTCCATTGATTGGGAGTTTTTTCCCCTGAGTAAAGACAAGCTGAATGAAAATGATGTAAAAATGGGAAAAAGACCTCAGTAACTTGGTCCATATAGCTCAATAATGTTTATAATCCTCTTTTTATCATTTCTATTGTAAGGTAACGCAATAAGATATTTTTCATTGCCATTCTGTAGTGTCTTCCATTTGAGGATCTCAAAGTGCTTCAAATATAAAATCTCAATATCTTTAACTGAGGGGGAAGGAAAAGCACAGTAATATTAAATTGGCAAGGCTATATAGCAAGGATATACAATCAAAGTTGTCAGATGTTTGGTCCTGCACTTTTAGCAAAATTGTAATCCTTCCTGTGCAAGCACTTACCTTTTTTTTTTTTTTTTTTTAATACAGACCAATGTTTAACATCAGAGGTTAAAGTATAATTTGGTGGGCCCTAGAACTCTCCTAAATTTCCAGACCCCCTTCACACAGGTCTGGGCCCCCTTCACACACATGTGGGCTCTATTCACACAATGCAACTACTGCCCCCCAAAATGCCTCCCCTCAGCCCAGCTATTGTCCCACAAATCCCTTCCCCCAAAATGCCTGCTACCCCTCCTTTCCCATGTCCTCCTTAGCCCCAATCCCCATTCCTTAAGATCCCTGCCCCAATGTCCCCACTCCAGCCCTCTTAACCCTGTACTCTATAGCTCCCCCATCTTCACTTTACCCTCTTCAGGACCCCAACCCTCTGCACACCTCCCCAGCCCACCATCCTGACCACTTCTTCGCACCCCCCCACATGCTTTCCCTGCCAGCTGCCTGCCTGTCCCCAACCCTCCCCTGGCCCCCTTACCCACGTCAGAACCAGGCTGGGAGCAGGGAGGCTGCAGTGCCGGTGAGCAGGGGCATGAGCTGGAGAATGGGTCTGGGCTGTGCCTGCCTCTCGGGCACAACAGGAAGGGATGGGGCTGATGCAAGTGCAGGGAAAGGAGGATAGAGGTGGCTGGGTTCACCCCAGCCTTCAGCCCTTCCCTGAATCGGCCCTGGGAGGAGTGTGCCAGACTGCTGCATTCCTGCTCATTCATCTATTTTTAGAGGGGCCCCAGAATGCACTGTTCCAATGTGTTCACCTATTTTTAGGGGCCATGGAATGCTGTCCCCCTAAAAATAGGGAGCCCCAGAACACCATTCCGGTGTGTTCCCCCTTACTTTAACCACTGTTTAATATTCCTCCCATCCACATTTATTTTTCAGTGCACTGAATATTTCAATTATGATTCATGTGGTATTTCTATGCATTGAGGTTAGGATGTATTTCCTGCCTTGTATCAGAGAGATAAAGTGGGTGAAGTAGTATTTTTCATTAGTTCAATTTTTCTGTATACCCTAGGAAGCTTGTATCTCACCTGCAGAAGTTGGTCCAATAAAAGATATCATCTCACTCACATTGTTGCTTTAATATTCTGGGACAAGCATGACTACACCAACACTGCATTCTACCATGTACAAAAAGTACAAAGCCAAAGGTTTGCATTTGGACATTGTATTCTAAAGAGAGAAAATTAAAAAAAGAAAACTGTGAAAGACTGCTTGATACTACTACTGCATTAGTGCCTTTTAAATCTTCTATGTAAGGAATGACAATAGCAGGATCTTTAAAAGGAGGAATTACTACTACTAAACTTTTTTGATGCCTTATTCCATGGGCTTTCCCTATTTTACAAGAAAAAATTTTAGAAAAAGGAACTAACTTTACTTTTCTTACAGGATAAATGCTACAAATATAGTCATGTGGCTTCAGAACTGATGCTTCTGCTTTCATAGATTAATTCTTGCAACCATTATGTTTAAAGTTACAAATTTGTCATAGAAAATTAGGGAAAAACCACAGAAGTCATGGTAAAAGTGAATAAAATTGTAGTATGGTCATGGCCAAAAAACTGTAATTTTTAACAAAAAAGTATTACAAAATGTACATTTACACAGCCTCACCACCCTCAGGCACACACCACCCTCCCCCACAGAGACACTCACCCGGTGAACTCTCCTGCAGGCTGGCCTTGCAGTTAGATGCTGCCTCCTGGGTGCTAATGCTAGAAGAATTCCAATTCTATGTATGTTGGGTACACCCAGCATACATAGAAGTGGAAAGTCACCGGGAACATCACAGGAGGTCAAGAAAGTTGCAGAAGCATGGTTTCTGTGACCTCTGTGCCTTGGTCTAATTATGTTATTTATGGTTAATGATGAGGAGAGCCTGACTATATGTTTGTAAGAATCAAATATGCCCCGGCATATTTTTTTTTTTTGTTAACAGAATATAGGCTGTTTTAAATCATATAACTTGTGCTATTCAATTAGCCCTATGGGTCATTTAATTTTTTTGGACATGATTTTTCGTTCATATGAAGAGTGCATGGCTTGCTTGAACTTGTTGTCCAATCACACCTCTTAACAGTGCACCATTGCCAAAAGCCATGTAAAAAGGCAGCACCCAGCAAGGCAAAACAATAGAAATCAAGCCATCCTATTTCCTGTATCAGCTATACATCAGTTATTTGTTTGGCAGCAAGTGTAATGTCTTTCTGGTTGTTGAATCCATGGAAGATTGCAGATGACATTTATGAAGCACAATGGTATTCCAGGTGCTTCTTGGTGTTCTTTTATCAAAGGTGACACACTGATAACTTGTGGGTTAGAGTCAGGAAGGCCAGACTGCGCACTACGGACAAAAGAGGCACATTGATGAATCGTCTGACAAAGCAAGCCTGCCTGCAGAGAATAAGTCCAGGGAAGTGAAAACAAACTAGTTGCAGAAATCCAGAAAGAGAGGCAGATTAATTGTAAAAGGAAAAAGGAATGATATCTCTGTGCACGTAGTTCAGTGGAGCATATTATCTTCCTAATGACAAACTTAGAATTTAGAACATGAAAGGTTTGAGTCTACTGTAGGCTACGAAGTGCTATGTTGCACTTGCCAGTGGGTACTGGGTGCTGGCTCTGGTCCAGGAGTTTAAATTTACACTTAACCGATCACTGGCAGGGCAAAAAATCAGTAAGTCAGATGAAAAATCCTGATAAAAGGTCTGCTGCTGGGGTTTGCTGCCACTCTGCTCCTCTGGTTTCCTCAGCAGCTGGGCTACGGTGGCTCCTCTGATCCAGTGCAGTTCTCAACTATGATGTCGCAGTGGGGTCCCGGTCCTTCTCCTCCAGGTTCCTCTTCGGGTTCCTCTTCAGTGCAGCTTGGCTGAGTGCTAGAGCTTCATGGAGCCGCTTCGGCAAATGTCTCCCTTTTTATACCCTCAAGAAGATGAAATCATCTTGCTATTTTTAGTCCATGTCTTCTTTTATACCCCGCAGGCAAGGTGGTGGGTAGGTGAAGGGGGGTGAGTCATAGCCCTACATGCTCCAGCATGTGTGAGAGAGGGACCAGTTTTGGGGATTATGTCATTCTAAGGTGGGGGGTATCCAAGGAGTGGTTCTAGGTAGGGAAGGGCGAGTTCTAAGGAGCAGTTTTAGATAAAGAAGGGGCGATTCTAAGAAGTGGAGTGGAGCTTAGGGTGGCATTCTAAAATAAACTAGGGTGTAGGACTGACTGTACGGGGAGTCCTCCTTAAAAATCACGAAATGCCTGCCACTCACTAATCTTAGCTGAATGCTACATTTGTTATCTTTACTTATTAATTACTTCCTAAAATGTCCTACTTATACTTATTATTTTGTAATTAAGTTAACACTTGTATCACTGCTAACTAAGGATTAACCTAAGAATTTTAAAAGGATTTTTCCCTATCAATTTGCCTTCTACCATTTTTGTGTCCCTGTTAGTTTGCCTTCTGCCATTTCACTTATCGGTTTTAAATAGTTACGTGACACATATCCCTGGCTACAGAATGGAGCCAGTAGCTTGTCATCAAAATAAGGCAGTGGGAGCTCACCAGTGATACACAACATAGTTTGAAGCTGATCGCAGCTGCATCATGGATCAATAGAAAACCCCCATTTGAAGAAATTGATTGTACAACTGTTTGGACCTACTTGAAACTGGTTTAAAGTTGTCTACAGGTGCCTTGGCAAGTCAAAAGATGGCTGGGTCAGTGATGAGAATGTGATTAATGACTGATGCCACTGACCACTCATTATGCCAAGCAGATTCCATCATCATGTCTTGGCAACCTGAGTCAGTGTCTCTTACGGACTCGTCCATGGGCCTTCACCAATCTCTGACATCTCCCTGATACAATATTGGACCAGGAATACTGCATTCTGGGGTCCACTGTTTTTAAATGGTCGGCCTCAGAATGCAGTGTTCTGGCTCCATTTTCTATTTTTAGGGGGCCTGGAATGCTGAGCTCCATGTGTCTTGTGGCAGTGGAAAAACCAAGAAAATGGCCATTGATGGTATGGATGAAGCAGATGACTACTCATGCTACAATTTGGTAAAAGAGTGAGGGACCAATACAGAATACATAGTCTTCTGCAAGGCATGGTATGAATACCACAGTGGTGGTGTTTTTTAGTTGACTAATAAAAGTAATTATTATAGAAAAATCACTATGTAGTGTCTGTTTTACACTGTCAAATCCCCTATTGATAACCCATCTTTAGCCCCCAGGATCTGCTACTGTACTCACACAGATTGAAGTAGATATAAACCCTCACCTTAAGGTGGACAATTGGTTAAAGTAACCAGGATCCAATGGAGTGATCCCTTTTTCACACACTAACTCATTAGTTCCCCATATACTCATTAACATTTATGTCACCATAACACCATAGTCACAGCAGATCACCTCAATGAAGTCTTCAGCATTACACCCTGACTATGGCAGTCATTTTGTGGTGTCCACTGATGTCTTGTGAACATTATTATCCACACTGAGTTATTTTCAAAACATCAGTATATCTCACATACGGACACAAGCTTAGCAGGTTTATTATAAAATAACTAACTGATTCTAAATCCTAATGACTAATTTGGCTAAGAAATGTCTTTCAGGTCTGAGGCTCATAGATCCTATGCTACAACAATAATTAAATACTTTTGTTTCACTTCTGTATCCTAGTTATACATGACAGTGGAAGTGTAGTCAAGGATAAAAGCTGACTTCAACAAGAGCAGGATTTCACCAGTGAACATCTCCAACCAGTTCAGATGTGACAATGTTTGTCCTCTCCCTAACAGATGACCCTTCCAACATACCCCCATCCAATAATTCACAAATATTTATTTCCCACAGAATTTCAGAAATGCTGCTTTTATTTCTTCCCAGAGCTGGCCAAACAATCCTGGTTTTTAATTATGATGCCTTATCCGCTGCCCTGTACAGCTAGCGCTGATTGTTAAAGGTCTTGTTTCCTCTTTCCATGGTAGGGCATCCACACTTAAGCTTGACTGTGTATCCATTTATTTATACAAACACTACTTGTGGACTATATATTCATGATCAAGATATATCAAAACCAGAATCTCAGTTCGGAATTTCAGAGTCAGCAGGTCCAAACAAGAAGCACAGCTCCAAACATCTGAGAATCTTGGGTACCTTCAAACCTAGAAAAATTAAATTTATGGCTCAGGCCCATCTCCTGGTATTCTCCTGAAAAAACATACTAACAAAACAAACATTTTTTTCAGATAGGTCTAATTGTGGTGGACACAATGAACAGGGTTACTTGTACTTCTTTTCATCACACCTTCCTTCACCCCCCACCGCCACCCCATCATGGAATTAACAACTGGAGAGCCAAGTTTTCCCAACATGCAGCTCAGAGAGCCATGTTGCTTTTACTTCTGTGTGACCTCCAGGCACTATCTTAGGTAAGCATAAAAGTGACAGATGTCTGGAAGTCCAAAACTGAGAATAATTGTCCTTTGGCTGTTTGTTATAAAATTACAAAATAAAACCAAAACAAATAAACTTCAGTTAAAAGAAAGTCAAGATTGCAAAGTCAAGCACTGAAAAATGACAGGCTTAAAAGTTGCCTGTGCAATATTAATTTGCTCCCTTGCATGTATATATGTTATTAAATTAAGTGACCATATTTTTTCCTCACAGGACCCATGTCTTATTCAATGTACATTGGATGGAAAGATAATCAATATTTACTTTTTCTCCTCATCATTCAGTGAGTAGTCCCATGCATTATTTACTGCAACCATCCAAACCTTGCACTGAATACAGACCTATAGATTCCTCAGGGGCTTTTCTATGATGCTTTCATTGTAGGAGCTTGGTGCTTTACAAAGATTAATGAATTTATCTTCATAGCCTTCCTGGGAAAAATCAGTGATATCTCCATTTTACGCTTGGAAAAGTGAGGCACAAAAACTAAAATCAAAATTATCAAAAGTATCAACTAATTTTTGGTGTTCAGTTTGAGAAACTGGGGCATGATTTTGCAGAATACATGGCATTTTATAGCATTCCTGTGCTCAAAGCTCTCACTGACCTAAATCAGAGTCTAGACTTTAAAGCTGGGTGCCCGGAAAATGAGGCATACACAGTGGCCACCTGTAAATGAAGTTGCCTAGCTCACACAGGAATTCTGTGGCAGAGGTAGGGACAGAACCCAGTTTTCTAGGGAAGCATTCAAGTGCCTTACCCATGATACCATTCTTTCAGTAGCTTTCTTCTTTATTCATCACAGCCCTTTGTGGCTTCTGCAAATGAAGTGGGAGTCCTACAAACAACAGACTCCTTCAGTACACAACCTTGATTTATTCCTACAGAACAGTTCATCCTGTGTACTTAATGAGGCAGGGACCCTGCAGAAAATATGGTGTATGATTATGTAAATAAATGCAGATACATAAGAGGACTGAATTAAGCCTGAGGCAGATACTCAGCATGGAAAATTTTAGCTCAAATATTTTAAATTTGGCAAATGCTTAAGCAAGTGAAAACAAAGTTCCTTAACAGGAACTATTGGTAAGGCTGACCAACATTAGCACAGCTTTAGCTGCAATGGTCATGTAATGGGTATACTTAAAGGCTTCTGCGAACAAATATTCATTCCACTCGTGTCTGCCTGGGAAATATAGTATTACTTTTGTCTTAGGCAGATGCCCTGGACAAAGGAACTAACAGTGCAAGATACAACTTTTAATGGCCAAGAGACAACACTACAAGATTCTCCTAGTTAGTTAGACATATAAAAATCCCTTAATTATTGAATAAAAACTTGACTCTAGGTTTAGGCCTGTGTAGCCACTAGATCACCACTGAATTTCAAGTGTAGGAATTTTTGGCTTATAATGGAGTTTTATTTAACAAACATGCACCAAAATTCATTTGTTGAGTAAATTAAACTTTGCTTTGGGCAAAGATGGAAGTAATTTATAATCCAGACAGGGAATAGGACTAATCCCATGTAATTCTAGTAACAAATCACACAGTTCAGATATGGAATCCCGCATAGCCCATACTTGAAAGAATGCTCACAGAAGTGATTTTGAGCACTCTTTAAGCTGAAGTTTGCACAAATCATTAGTTGAATAATTTTAAATAAGGAAAAGGTGTTATAAAAGCTGTAGCCTGTTTGCAATCAATTCTCAATGAAAAAGGGCTAAACTGAAAAATACATTTCCAGTTCAGAATTGTTCACTATGCTCAAAGCCTGGCTGGACTGAACCTTTCATAATTTTATTTAGCTGATTTGAATCTCCCTATTCAATTCTGAATTTATGTCCATTCAACATTTTGAATAGTCCCTGAAAAATACCTAAGTTTGACTTCTGTTCACATTGAAATGGTGCCAAAAAAGTACACATCTTTTTTAGTTTGTGCTGACTGCCTGAAATTCTTCATACTTCAGGGCTTATGTTTTCTAACAAACATTTATATAAGGCAAGCCTTTCTTCTGGTGTCTGGTGGAAATTTGCCTCAGTGGCAAAGGTAATGGGGGCAGGAAGTATGAGAGCTGCTACAGTGGCCTTTAGGCATATGTTTGGCACCTTTTCAAGCCAAGAAGTATAACTGAATGTGGGATTACCAATGATCTATTGCCTCTTCTATGACTTTGCCACTGCTCAAAACCCAACTTTGCTGCTGCACCACACTCCAGGTTAATGTCATAAAGAACTGCTTGAATACAAGATGTCCAAAACAGTAGTAGGTGTACTCTAAAAATATGAGACTGGATCCAACACAATCCTTCCCAGTGGGCATTAAACCCAGGGTAGAAGCAGAACAAGTTCTCATACAGCTAATAAAGTGTTCTCCTATATAGTGAACTTACTAAGCACAGTGGATGTGCCTCTGGTATGCAAGAAAGACTCCTTCCAGCATAGGCATATTTTTAAGAGTAAAACTAGACAATGCTTCACAAGGAAGAATAGTGAGTGGACATAGTTTGAGAAAACAAACAAACAAACACACACTCTTAATACCTGGAGATAGTTACTTAGTGTTTCTGTTGGCAAATATATCCTAGAACTGGCATCTGTCCATGCTCACAAATGAAAAAGAAATGAAGCAGTGAGAGGATATAAACTGGCCATCAGGAAGTTTAGTCTTGAAATTTGATGCAGGTTTCTGTCTGTCAGAGGACTGATGCTCTGGAATAGCCTTCAAAAAAGGAGCAGTGGGGCCAAAGAAAAAAAATAAAAAGTTAGCTGGTTTTAATCTGAGCTTGACAAATTCATGGAGGGGATGGTATAATGGGATAGCCTAGTCTGGCAATTAACTGATCTTTGGCTCCTGGTGGTAGTATGCCAATGGGACGATTAATGGGATTAGTTCTGAGTTATTACAGATCATTCCTTCTTGGGTATCTGACTGACGAGTCTTGTCCACATATTCAGGGTTTAACTGATCACACTGTTCAGCTGAGGAAGAAGTATTCCACAAAGGCAAACTGGTAAAGACTCTATATTTGTCCCCTCTGACTATGTCTACACTAGGAAGAGTTAGTTCAAATTTGTTAATAAATTCGAGTTTAGTTCAAACCAGACTTACTCATTTTAATTAACAAAGTGGACTAATTCAACTTAATGTTAAGGCAAACTAGTCCAGTTTGTTAATTCAAACTAACTGACCTTAATTCAAATTTATTAAGTTTGAACTAAGGGCTAATCCTAGTCTACACAGTCCTTAGTTTGAACTCAGGATTGAAGTAAGGGCTGAGTTCAAACTAACAGGCAGGTTTTACTAATTTGAACTAAGCTTTCATTAGTTCAAATTAAGGAATCCTTAATTCAAACTAATGAAAGCCTAGTGTAGACAGGTACTAAGTTAGTCTGAGCTATCTTGCAAGCACAGACATACCTTCTTACCTTAGAATCTAAGCACAGCCTTAGAAGCACAGCCTTCAGCCTATAAAAGACCAAATGTAGGACACAGAAAACCTTATCAACAGATTTCTGCACTAAGCATAAGCAACATCGTCATTAACTCTAATTTCATACACTATATTCCTAGAGATATCTTGGCTCATCTTCCTTGATAAATTCCTAACCATGCTCACTAATGATGGTTTGCTTCCTTGCTGGGGACTCCTCTGGTACCAAATCATTTTGAATCACAGTTTAACAGCAACACAAAGTTTGCAACAGCAACCAAGGCTAGAAGCAGGCAGGAATGTGTTTCAGAAAAGAAAATAAAAACTGTATGTGACACAAATTAGATTTAGGCATTAAGACATCTGAAATTCTGTGAGTCTTCAAACCAGTCGTCTGTGGTGAATGCAAGCATTGGTGTCAGCTTTACTGGAAGGAAAATACTGAGCTTAAAATAAACATGAAATCTGGAAGTAGAAAGTTACATTTCTGCAAGGGGAACACAGGGAAAATAGAGGTCTATGGGCTTTTGAAGAATTATTTTCCTTTTAGGTGGACAGTGATAAGTTTTCAAATTTTGAAAATGTTATAACAGACTAAGAAATGCCCATCATAAACGCCTTTCCGCTAATTGTATGCATTCACAATATTTCTTCAATTACCAGATATAGTTCTTATATACTCTGTCTCTGATTCGCACTCACCATCTGGTAACATTTGAGAAACTCGTCTAAAAATGTTACTGGGAATAAATGTCTATGTCACATTCAACTTTAGAGGCAATTACTGGAGAAGGGGAGATAGACTTGAACAACAATATGATGGATTTGTCAAACTTTACTCACAAAAGCTTAGAGAATTTCTGGCAAAACTCTTTAGAATGAGTGTCAGCAACATTGATCATGGGCATTTTCTCAGAATGGCTTTTGTGGGGTGGCGATTCAGGTACATAGATTTACATGGAAAGCAATGTAAGTTTTTGGTTTCTATATTATATGTCAGAGCTTATACGTAGAGATGCATGTAGGAGAATTGTCTGAGACTATTCATGTGAACTGAAAACTAGCTTTGATTTCATTTTATATCCCTTTCACATTCATTTTCCAAAAATATCCAATTAGCTCTCACATGTACTTGTGTGCAGATAAATCTTAAACTTGAGGGCTCAAACATTTGTCAAAATCCAATTTTAGATTGTGCTTTTGATAAAATTCACATTGAATGCTCTGTTGGCTAGTTTCATAAATCATTCACCGAGATGATCATATCTGAGATCATGCAAGTTATGGCTTGCAACTGAATCTTAAATAAAGGTCAAGTACAGAAATATGCAGTGTGAACTGGGCTAGTTAATCTTGTAATTCATGTGATATTTTTTTAGAATTCCCTTATTGGATGAGCTAGGAAATTGATCAATACAGTATGCATTTCCAAATGTCAGGTGAAGTAAACAACCAAACCTGCAGTAACAGAAAAGGCACAAAGCACTGGGATTTACCTGGCCTAGCTATTCATCCCAAGAGGTAATAACATGATAGATATATTTTACTAATATTGGGAATTAGGGAATGATAACAAGCTGATTGACTGGATCCTCAGCCTGCTCCTAGAAAAAGGTTTAATAATTTGATTAAATGCACTACTACTCTCAGACAAGGGATACCTGAAGCTGCAAAGTTGGACTGATATCTCCATTTCCCAAAATTTGTTTGGATATGCAGGATTTTAATTCAAACTTTACATTTCAGGTGAGTGTACTTTCAGAAACAAAACACTAAGGCACCTTTGTGGTGATTTGTTTTAAAGAGTCATAAATTAGTACTGCAAAAACCAAAACCACACAATTAAAAATCAATGGTATCCATGATTTAATAGCAACATGCACTCATTTTTGACAGTAGACATTCCTCCCCTTGTAACAGGGCATAATACCACCACCTTCTCTCACCTGTTAGTAGTGTACAAATAAATTATTTGTAGTCCCCTTTGCCCATCTTTATATAGGTTCCAATTTATAGCTCCCATCCTTATTGAATGATATGTAAGCCAATAATGGGGGAATTAATACTAATTAATACTGCATTCAAATATACCAGTCCGTTGGGATGTTTTGAGGTACCCCCCATCCATGCTTTGTTTTAAATTTCTGTTCAAATCCATTTCATGTTCTCATTTTTAATGCAGACACTGGGTTGCTCAAAGTTGATCAGCTACTACTAAGGAAGATTAACCCTGAATACAACAATGGTGAAAAAGACCTTATCTCAAACCATTTCAGGGTGGAACCAAATTCATCCCAAGGATCTAGCCTCCATCTTTAAAACTGTCCCCAGAAAGTAATTTGATTCTAGAAGAAAAAAAGAGTTTGATTTTATCTCTATAACCATTTTTGTAGTCTTTTCAGAAGCTTTGTTCTACCTCTCACATGTTATCTTGGAGAGAGAGAAAGTATCAGTGTGATCACTGAATCCCTGGTGCACCTGACTCATTATCCTGCGAAACATATGGGCTCTCTTCATCAACATTAATGAAAATTATGGATTTTATGGATATGCTGCAAGGCCAAAGACTACAGTGTTTCCCATTGTAAATTCAAGAGCACCAATTTTTATGCTAAACAAATAGATGGCCACTTACACAGCTATTCAGAAACAAATCCTTCTTCTGCCTTTTCTATCTAATTTCAGATACATTAAGAATATTTCAATATACAGAATATTGAAAATGATTAACTGCTCAATGTGCTTTCATCACTCTACAATATTTCCAATGCCCCGCTTTCACAAAGCACAGGTGTCCTATTATTTTATATAGTGTCTAGCCATTATACCACCTTAATTGGCTTAAATACAATGATGTCACAGAATGCTAGCAAATTCCATAAAACCCCTCACCAACCTATTTACCCTTAACCCCACCCCTGAAGCAAACAAAAACAAACATCAAAAAACCTTATAACCCCCAAAACATTCACTTTTAATTCAAAGGAACCATCAGATGTTGAATTGGTACTGAGGTTACTAAAGTGGTTTAAAATCTGACTAGTGATCAGATAACTATAGGTTTGAATGTCCCACATGGAAGAATGGATGCAGAGGGAAAGGTTGCAAGGACACTTTAATCACATTGTGCAAGATTAGGGATCAGTTAGTTTCTACACTAATGGATGCAGATGTTGTTCTCTACCTGAATCAATCTATTTGTTTTCTGCATTGAAAGGCTTAGTGCATAGGCATAGACGCACCACATGACAATTCAAATAGCAAAAAGGGTTTCATGGTGAAAAAAAACATCTCCTCAGTGAGTTATTGACTACACAATTTCTGCTTTGGATTTGCCAAATTATCTGGATGAATGCCTGCAGCACTTTCAATGAAATTTAGCATACTGTGCTAATATTTTTACTTTTTACTTGCATAAAGGTAAGCAGACAACAAAATCTTATGATATTACCACCTTTGTTTTGGCCTATGAGAGTCATTTGCTGTAATTTATCCCATAAGCTTTTGTGGAAGAAAATCCCACTTCGTCAAAAAGCGGAACTTACAGAATGGGGTGAAAACAAATGCAGGGGAATGTGAGACATGGGATCAGGTCATACTGTTTTACACTCCCCTGCATTTACTTTCATCCCATTCTGTAAGCTCTCCCTCTTCAAAGTATCTGATGAAGTGGGATTTTCTCCCACAAAAGCTCATGTGATAAATAAATCTGTTAGTCTTTAAGTGCCACAAGACTCCTTCCTTTTTTTTTTTTTTCCAACTAAACTAACACGGCTGCCTCTTTGGAATTTGTTGTAATTGTTGTTAATAGACTACTATAGGATTTCTTTTTGGAAAGATAGCTTCATTAAACAGATAGACTAAGTCTAACATTTCACGATCTGACACAAATGTTGGGAAGCATTAATAAACTCTGACCAGAAAATTTGTTCTAACAGAGAGGGGAATCTAGATTTTACCTACAGTAGAAGTAGAGAGGAATATAACCAAAAATCTAGATTACACAGGAGCACTGATGATTTGAGCAGGTGAAGAAAGGGCTGACTTCACTGAAGTTAAATCAAACCTCTTCTCCCCCAGCCTTGCCTCTCACATACTTGCATTTGTGTAAGATTCTGATGCCTTCATTCATATTGGGCTTGATCCGGTCACTGAAGCTCTTGCCATTGAATGCTACGGATTTGTTAACGGCTGTTGTTAGAGATGTATCTGGGACATCAAGACTTCAAAGAGAAACAGCTGAACTCAAATTAATATGCAAGCTAAATTCTGTGAAAGCTGGACTTAATCGAGACTATGGGTTCTTTTCCCATTACAAAGGGTAATTTGACTTCAGGCTTCCCACGCTTTGAGCCTGTAAACTGCTCTGATTTGCTGTTACTTTATGACCTGATCCTATGTTTTACACCCCCTTGCATTTAGTTTCATTCCTTTCTGTAAGTTCACCCATCTTCAAAGCATCTGAGGCAGTGGGATCTTCTCCCATGAAAGCTCATGCAAAAAATAAATCTGTTAGTCTTAAAGTGCCGCACAACTAAGTCCTTGTTTTTTTCACATAAAGTCCCCCTGAAGTCAATGGACCAGATCTCTGATGGGCATAAATTGGCATAGTGCCTTTGAGGTCAATAGAAATATACCAATTTCTGTCAGCAGAGGATCTGGGCGATAGGAGTATTTGAAGAGTAAGATATCGACATGGTTATGGGTCTCACAATCTAGCCGTTGGTTCATCACTACTCTTCCCAAACAAAACAATAAAAGCAAAAGCACCAGGGGAAAATAATGTTTGCAAGTACAAAAATCATCCAATGAGACTTCGGATTTTTTTCTCATTACAACAGGTGATTTGACCTCAGCTTCCTCTGTATGCTGTTTCCCAGTATTTGAATCTTAACAGCTGCTTTGATTTGCTGTAACAGCATGACCTGATCCTATGACTTATACTTTCCTGCATTTATTTTCCTCCCATTTTGTAAGTTCCTCCATCTTCAAAGCATCTGATGAAGTGGGATTTTCTCCCATGTAAGCTCATGTGATAAATAAATGTTAGTCTTTAAGCACCACAGGACTCCTTGTTTGCTTTGCCGAACTAGACTACCATGACCACTCCTTTGAATCAAGATTGAATCAGTGTTAGAGTTTTATTAGATTAAGACATTAGTGAACATGAAGAAACTAATAATGAAATTGTAACAGAACAATTAACTTTAAAGGGAGAGTTTAAGGTTGATTTTAGAGAAAGAAAAAATAATGTTATTAATTCAAATCCCTCAGTAACTGTATGTTTTGATAATTAACTATAGATAAGTCTAACAGAACAAAGAATTTGATTTGTGGGAATTTTGCTTTAAGATTTCTGGAGTGATTTTTATGCGGTGCTAGGATTAAATAGGATGAAATACAGTAGTTATTAACTGTTTATGGGACTTACACAAAAATACAGAAGAAACAAGAAGAAATGGTATGTCCAACCCTGTGTGCCTTTCTCATGTGAGTAGTACTTTTGAAATGAATGGCATTATTCATATGAGTAAAACAAACAAGACTCCATACAGATACCACCACCTAAAAATGCTATACATAGCTTTTACAACAGACAAGAGCCTCACTGAAGTCAATGGAGACCTGTCAGTTTTTAACAGCTGAGGAGCTGGTTCAACATTTCTATTCTTCCTTTCACTAATGCAATTTCTGTAGAAGCCCTTAGTGGAAAATCTACTTGTGTTGGTATTGCTTCAATACTTACTGCAAGAAGTTTCTTGGACTATACTCAAACTCAGGCTGCATGTTTCAGAAAGGAATATTCTCTGTAGCCTGTAGTACACAGGTTTAATATAAGACTTTTAGAGGAGAGCTTTATGGCTGGCAGAAATGGTGAACTCCCTGTCAGTGTGGGATATAGTTAACTAATCACAGGTACGTATTTGGTTGCTAGCATCTAGCCATGCTGCTCTTGTAGCTAGAGAGATATAATTACAGACCTAATGACAAAACAAGGCATTAATTGTCTCATATATGCTTTGAAACTGCAGCCCTGTAAGTGGCTACACTTTTGGCCCTCTAGTTTTAGATACTCAGTGGGCACGTCTACACAGTACTTTTATTTCGAAATAACACTTGTTATTTTGAAATAAAAGAAATTAGGTCTACATGACGTTTTCTTATTTCGAAAGGACGGACCTTGTCCTTTCGAAATAAGAATCATCATTTCGAAAAAGTAAAATCTGCCCCCCCCCTGAAAATGGCTGTTATTTCGGAAGAGATATTTCAAAATAAAGCTGTTCTTTTGAAACAACACTGTGTAGACCTTTTGTTTCGAAAGAGCTGTTTCAAAAGAACAGGTCCAAACAGCTTTATTTCGAAATATCCCTTCCGAAATAACAGCCATTTGGATTGCAGGCTTTCCCTTAATTCAAATTAACATTTTGTTAATTCGAATTAACTTATTTCGAAATAAGGATTTTATTTCGAAATAACTCATTTCGAAATCCTTATTTCGAAATAACAATGCATTTTAGACATAGCCAGTGAGTAAAAGGATCCGTAATTAATTGCCAGTTGACACTCCTGTACAGACACTTCCAGGAAGAGGGTTTCCACAATATGTAGGTTTGCTGCTCCTTCATTTTGAGGTTGGATTTTCTTGTTAACCTCTAATGGGCCCAAGCTGCACAGACCATTTTGCAGTTCACTATCCAGGATATAGGTCTGAAAATACACCAAACTTCTTCCTCTCCAGGTTACTGGCTTTTGTGACTCTGCACCCTTCATGCATTCTGGGACTAGGCCAGCTATGAATTGTAATTACTCTTGTTTGTATCAAAAACCATGCTTGGAAATAGAAATTTTGGAGCCCTTCCAAAGATGTGGAGGTACTTTATACACTTCTCTCTACACTGACATGAACACCATTGAAGAGGACATCATCACAGCGCATATATAAGAGATAAACACTAAGGGCCAGATTCTTCAACACCTACTCATATTGAATGGTAGTTCAATATAATGGTAGTTCATATAATTGGTCCTACCGAAGTGTGAGTAAATGCTTTACTTTACAAATAAGGGTTACAGACTCTGGCTTTATATGAACAGAATGTCTTCAGTTTTAATACTGAAATATATTCTCTCCCCCCATCTCCAAGAATGACTAAAAGCTTTTTTTTAAAGAAGCATGTTGTATAGGAGTTACCATGAAAACTTTTTGCCTCTCCAGTACTATTTTGTAGCCCATTGTTTAAGCTCTTTTCAGTTTGAGTCACTGTGCATTGCATTTTAAAGAGATACACTATTCTTCATAATATGCTCAGCCAGGTAGGAATTTGCTGCAAAATCTGGAATGGCAGTGGAATACCTTCCACCAAATCATGTCTAAATTTTATTTTCAAGATGCAAAAAGGCTTTTTCAATCACCGAGCTAGTCATTTTTTTTTAAAGCATCCAACTCATTTTTGAAGGGAGACTACAGATAAAAAAACAGCAGTCAGCCAGTTTGCCCAAAGTTAAACGCTCTTATAGCTAAAATAAAATTTACAGTTATTTCACCACTCCAACACACTCATCGAAAAGCTTTTGAGCACACATTGAAACATAGCATAGAAGTGAAAGGTAGGAGACCTAGAGTCTGCTCTTGGTGAAGTACAAAACTTGCTGTATGATCTTCCAGTTATCTAGCTTCATACAATGCTTCGGACCAAGAGTTTCAAAAAGGCATGTGAAGTTTGAATGAGCCAAAAGTGCTGAATATTCAGTAGCTTGCCTAAGCTCTTAATGGGTGCAGCATTTCTGAAGAATTAGGAAAGTGATTTGGGTGCCTAAATATGGATTTCTGACCATAGCTTAGAATCATAGAAGCTGCAAGGGACCATGAGAGGTCATCGAGTCCTGTTCCCTGTACTCATGGCAAGACCAAGTTCCCCCATTAAGCCATCCCTGACAGGTGTTTGTCTAACCTGCTCTTAAAAACCATTCATGTAAAAGATTCCACAACTGGCTGAGGCAACTCATTCCAGTAGTTAACCATCCTGATAGTTAGCAATTTTTTCCTAATGTCTAGGCTGAACCTCCCTTGCTATAATTTAAGCCCATTGCTTCTTGTCCTATCATCTGTGATTGAAGAGAATAATTTTTCTCCTTCTTCCTCATAAGAACCTTTTAGGTAGTTGAAAACTTATCATATTGCCTCTCAGTCCCCTTTTTTCTAGGCTAAACAAACCTAGGTCTTTCAGTCTTCCTTAATAGGTCAAATGTTCCAGACCTCTAATCATGTTTGTTGCCCTTCTCTGGACTTTCTCCAGTTTCTCCATATCCTTTTTGAAATGAGGCACCCAGAACTGGACAGAGTACTCAGTCTGAGGCCTAATCAGTGCAGAATTCTAATGTCTTACTCACAATACTTCTGTTAATACAGCCCTGAATGGCATTTGATTTTTTTGCAACAGTATTACACTGCTGACTCCTATTTAGCTTGTGATCCAAGCTAGTATCTTATTTTGGATCCTATTTGGGAAAACATTGGGCTTAGATGAAAACCTTAAGCTAATAACTATTATTTTTAAAAAAAGAATGAAGGTACTTTCACGAAATGTAGCAAAAATAAAAAGGGAAGTAAGGAACTCAGTATAAACATGCAGACTCACTGCAGAGCTAAAGACGATCTTCATAAACGCATCTTCCCATGAATGGGACACAGCAAGATGGTTGAAATGTCCATCAGTCAGAAGAGCCTGGATAATTAACCCGGGCCAAAGAAGTACTCTATATCTGTTTGATATGAGCCACCTGGGGCCTATTTAGCATATGCCCACACATAGCACTGTATGGACAGTTAATCATTTGATCAGATTCGGTGTGCTGCATTCTTTCAGACATTAAAAATTGGGCAGGAAGAATGGGACTCTTAACAGCCACTAAATGAGAATGCTGGTCAGAGTCTGCTGGTGATTCATGCCTAACTTCACACTGTCCGTTGCTGTGGATTACTTGGCTGAGCCAGAGAAGTGCAAAATAAGCAGGCCTCTTGCTTACAGCCCAGCACAATGGCTAAGATAATGAAGGAGGCAGGGATTTGTTTGCCAGCATTAGCCATACAATCTAGACTCCCAAAACCATACATCAGTTAGACAAGGTGAAGGCCTCATATAATCAGCAAGAAGATGGTGAATTGGCAGCAGAACCCATACCCACATGTTGGCTGTGACTGAGCCTAATGTGTGCCAGCAGGAAGTGCAGAGGTTGTCTAAGAATGGACTGGGGTAAGTAAGGCATGTGTGTGGGGACCAGGGCTACCTGGATTCCAAGTGCAACTGTTCATCATTTACTCCTGCTTCTCTTCTGGTTGACAGCTCTTGGAGAAGTTCTCTGCCAGCTACCATTCACAAGAAGAAGGTTGACTCTTCTTCTTCCCTTCCCTTTGCAAGAGGAGAAGGTCTGACCGGAACACGGACTAGTCTCTCCGGCAACCCCTAGAAAAATCAATTTTCAGGACTCAGCCTCAGAGTCCATTATCCACTTGCTGGGTTTATTTTCTACCCTACTTCCTGGGATGTAGTGCTTTACTATTATTCACAGCAGCTTTGGGAGTGATACACCTCATAGCCATCTCCTCCTTAGCTGGAATTGTCTCAGACCTTCAATCAAGTCATACAATCTAATATGGATGAACAAAGCATCCTAGGCATTCAAGTCCAAAACAGTCTTCCAATCCCTGGCTCAAGCTAGACATAGCCCATAGTGTCTTCTCTCTTTTGGACCCTCTTGGGCTCCTTTGAATCTAGCCATTGACTCAAGCGTTTAAAGGCAGCATATCCCCTTCTCAGGGTTTAGTATAGAATCATAGAAAATGAAAGGAACCATGAGAGGTCATTGTGTTCAGTCCTCTGAACTCATGGTAAGACCAAGTACCCTCTTGAACCATCCCTGACAGGTGCTCGTCTAGGCTGCTTTTAAATATCTCCAATGATGGAGATTCTGAAACCTGCCTAGGTAACTTATTCCAGTGTTTTTTTATCCTAACGTCCAATCTAAATCTCCCTTGCTGTAATTTAAGCCCATTGTTTCTTGTCCTATGATCAACGGTTAAGGAGAACATTTTTTCTCCCTCCTCCTTGTAACAACGTTTTAGGTACTGTGACAAATTTCCTTGTCTATCTGGTGGGTCCGATGCTGCTCTTGGTGGTGGGTTTGTTACCCTCAGGCCTGGGAAAGGTCTTTTCCCCCTCAGGCAGAAGTTTTTCCTTCCTCCAGTCTTTGTACCTCTGGGGCTCTTCCTCACCAGCATTCTGCTCCTCCAGATCTGCTGCCTTCCAACCACACATCATCTCCTCTCACACAGTAGATGTCCTTGCTCTCACACTCCACCTACACACTTTTTCTGGGTGGAAGGCTTTTTAATAAGTCCTTAATTGGTACTGACTGACCCTATTGTATCCAGACTGACCCTATTGCAGTACTTAAACTGTTATGACATCTCCACTCAGTCTCCTCTTTTCCAGACTAAACAAACTCAGCTCTTTCAATCTTCCTTCATAAATTAAGTGTTCCAGGCCTTTAATGATTCATATTGTTCTTCTCTGGACTTTCTCCAATTTGTCCACATCTTTCCTGAAATGAGACACTCAGAACTGGACACAATACTGCAGTTGAGGTCTAGTCAATGCAGAGTGGAGAGGAAGAATTACAGAGCCTATTGGAACAATTGGTGTTTCCTCAGCAGGGCCTTCAACCCTGTTTCTTAACTCTTTTAAATGTAGATCCATTTCTTAGGCTGATGACTAGCCATATCCCCTTTGCAGGGCTTAACTCACTTGTGTACTGGTTGGTAGGGTGGATTCAGGCCTTGCCACTCATCCAGGTCCCAATATAAGAACTCTATGACCAGTAGTCACACACTACTCCCTTTAATCCCTTCAGTTAGCTGCTACTTTTTTTCCTGGTACTTCTTCCCACAACTAGGTCCCTTCTCACTGACTCATTTCTATAGGGTTGTAGTTCTTAAGTCCCCTTTCTCCTTTCAAAATGTAAAATGCAGCCAGAACTGATCTTATTTCTCAGGCTTCTGTAGTCAGTGGGGAGCACCACCCTCATCACTCAGGTTTCAGCAGGAACTGACTTGCTAAGCCTCTGCCTTGCAGCTCTTTAACTAAACCAGCTGGACTCTCTTTGGCTGCTTCTTATAAGACTGCTGTAGGAAGGCCTGGAGGACTCAACTTCTCTGTTCCTCTCCTGGAGCAGGGTGTACTAGGATCCTGAGGCTCCCGTCAGCGGTTCTCAAAGTGTCATTCATCCCTTCATACTCCCTTATTATTAAAAATTTATGCCATTTTTCAACTGTATTTTTTGGGGGGGGGAAATGTATAACTTTCCAGGAGCAATTATCAATCCTATGGTAGATATGCCCTATCAACAAATGCTGACTTTGGTCTCATGAAACCATGTCTCCAGAAATGAAGATCATCGCACATTTTGCTATACCACTAATCGTTTCCTTCCTTTTTCCCTAATCACAGTGTAGTTCAGTCTTTCTGTGCAGGATTCCAATTTAAAACAATAGAATATATTTTCAGAAGTTTAGCTTTGTACTGAAACAAGAGACAAGGTAATTCCAATCTCTATTCAAACTCTCATTCCATTTTTCCGTGGCTAAAAATGCTGAAACAGAGAATTATTTTCAGACTAGACTGTTCCCTAAAGTCATTATAATTTTGAACTTTGTCTTGGATCTAACTAATCTATTTTAATGAGGTAGATTATTTGAGATTGAGTGCATGCTTTGCTATTTAAAAAAAAATGAAATACGAGGTGCACCGTTAATGAGATTAGTTTATCAGTCAACACTGCATTATTCCTCTGCTAATGTAGATAACATGTTTCCCTCTGTGCAAGTTCAAAGAACTATTACATTTGAGTAAAACTAATTGTGAGAAGGCAGTAGAAAACCCTACACAACAAATGACAGCCCATTAGGTCCTGGAAATGAAAAAGCTGTTATTCTCTTTCATTCTCTTATCAAGATAAACTTCCTTTGCCATCATGTTTAAACTGATACTGAAGAGTAGAGAGCCAGTGAAGAAGCTGTAGTATCCCAAAATTAAATTCTACATATTGTCTCAGTTATTAATTCATTTTTTGCTGGGGAAGCTATTGGGCAAATATGATTGCTAAAGCACCACAATTCTATAAATAAAATACTTTTCTTTCCCAGTGATGGGCAAGGGTCTATAATAAAAGCACAGATAGAGATGTTTGGAAAAATTTACACAAGATTTAGAGAATGTACGTCAGTCACTTAAGCACCTACACCCCTTTTTAAAACAGGACCTAGCCATTTAGGTGCCTACACCCTGGTTTGCACTACAAATTCATATAATTCATTCAAGGGTGTGAAAAAGCCTCACTCGCGTGAGATAATTATACAGATTTAGTATTGTCTACATTGGGGGTTTTGTCCCCCCTCAACATAGCTATCAACTCTTGGGATATGAAGTAGCTATGCCATCTTCCTTAAAAGCTGTATTTGCAGAACTGCATGGATAGATAAGTCTTATTGAATGTCAAAGGGGCTTTGTCTCTTCAGTCACGTTTAAACTGGGGTTTAGGTGCTTCTGAAATGTTTTTATTCTACACTGCTCAAAACCCAGGTTGTGTGTGTATATATTTATAAGTAATATTCAGAGGAGCTGGATTCTTGGTGCTCCAACTCCATTCCCATATATATAGACCATAATTTAGACTTGACCAAGATCAATGAACTAAGCCAGAGCGCCAGCTGGTATAAACTGATTTAAATGAAGTAATTGTGATTTATCCTAGCTGTGAATTGATGGAGGAAAAATCTCCCAAACAAAAACAACAAATAGAAATTGAGATCTCTGGGATTCTTTCCTTGTGATATTTTTAATTAGCTTATGCAAATTGCCTGAATTTAAGGGATTCTGAAGTGATTTGGAAGATAGGCACACCTATATTGATAGGATTAAAATCTAGTATTTAAATGTAATTTGCAATATTCCCTGATCTCCCTTTTACAAAGATATTAGACTCCCACATTTATTTATGTTTATGCCTAAAGTCAGGTGCATCAATTCCCCAACTAAGCACCAATCATGTCTCCTGAATATTATGTGTAATATAACACATGTTATGGAATGGAGCAGGCTTAGCTACTGATCTAAATAGGAGCAGTCTGCAACCCTGGCTGGTACATACTGCATACAAATTTGCAAATTAAGAGATTTGGAGATGAAGTCTAGTTAGCAGAGCATTATTGTTATTACTATTTATTATTTGCATACTCAACAGTATATTAGGTGTTCTGAGCATATCCCCTTGAATATGTTGTCTGCTAGGCCACTTTCCCCTACATTAAAGAGAGAAATTATGCCTTCCTTTTTTGCATGGGGGAAATGGAAGGAGAGAAGCACCATATGCCCTGTTCTTCCTGTAACAAAAGGGCGGGAGCTAGCCAGTGTGAACATAGCCTTAAAGACTAACACATTTTATTGCATGAGCTTTTGTGGGAGAAAATCCTACTTCAGCAGATGACTTGAAGACTGTTCAGCTATGTCCACACATGCTTCTTATTTCGAAACAACAGAGGATGTTTCAAAATAAGAAGCGGCATGCCCACACGACACACTGTTATTTCAAAACAATTGGTCCTGTTGTTTCGAAATGATGGTCGTTATTTCGAAACCGTTAAACCTCGCATCTAATCGAAATAGCCGTTGTTTTGAAATGGTTGTTTAGAAACAAGGCCATTTGGACACGTTGTTTCGAAACAACACCATTGTTTCGAAACAACTGTTTTGAAACAACATGTCCAAACGGCCTTGTTTTGAAATAACCGTTTCGAAACAATGGCTATTTCGAAAGCAGGCTTTCCCTTAATTTGAATTAACTTATTTTGAAATAAGGACTTTATTTCAAAATAACTCATTTTGAAATAGGTTATTTCAAAATAATGATGTATGTGTGGACATAGTTCTATGAGAGTGTCTGTAACCAGAGCTACATGAATGATATGACCAAGGTTGCTCCTTGGATAATTTGCTGTATGAAGTTTGTCTCTCTGCAAAAAGTTTACTTTACTTTTACCAAATGTAGCCATAGGTGATATACAGAATGATTTTTTGCAAATTGTACCTTGGCCTGAGACATTTTCTGCACTTTTGAAAACAAAAGATGTGTATTCACTAAGATGAAAATCGATTCCTGCTCACAAAACACTGATTTTCAGATGACATCACCTCTTATCTAAGAAATTTACCAATATCCATTGGTCCATGCAACACCCTTGTGAGGCACAATGATAATAAACCTAATTTATGATAGTCTGGCCCATGTGATATTTACTGTGTTAGCATGAGAAGGACTAGATAAAAGCTACACTATTAAAGCTACATTGTTATATGCACCTACCTCTTGTAAAGTATTATGGTCACATTACACAAGGATGAAACCTGACATAGATGTAACCCTTGTCCATAGCCCCCAGTAAGAAAAAGACATATTTAGAAATGCTGTTAAGGAGTTTCTTCTCCCCTAAGTGCTAGTCACTCTCTGGCCAACATAAGAAAATGTTTAAGTAAAAGTGTTAGAATTTTCCCCCAAAATCAAATGAAAACATGAATTAATGCATGTGTTTTCCTATAGTAGGAAGAAGTTCCCGCAGCTGCACTGAATAAAGGTGTTATATTACCTTTCTGTTAGTTCTCCACTTTCTTTTAGAAAACAATTTACTCCTACACCACTGCTTCTGATTCACTGTGTTTTTTTAAGTCTCTAGTTCTACAGTCAGGAGACTATCCTATTACCACTTTCCTTTGCTTTTTGAACATAAGGATTATGCAAGGCACGCTAGGAATCTCCTCCACTAGCTGAAGAGTCAGATAATGTAATAGTAGAAAAATTTCTTATATACCTGGTAATTACTGAGCTTTTCCTCAGATAAGCAAAGCTTCATTCTTATTACATTACAGCCTATGGTAATTTCCACAACAGAATTATCTAAGCATAAAGTATAGAGGCTATTTACAAATAAGAGTAAAAGCTATACTTAACACTATTAGGCTATGTCCACACATACATCATTATTTTGAAATAACCCATTTCAAAATGAGTTATTTCTAAATAAAGTCCTTCTTTTGAAATAAGTTAATTCGAATTAAGAAAACGTTAATTCAAATTAAGGGAATGTCTGCTTTCGAAATAGCCACTGTGTTGACATGCTATTTTGCTTCCAGCTTTTTTTCTTATTTTGAAATAGCTTTTTGTTATTTCAAAATAAGATGTTTCAAAATAAGGCATTATTTTGAAATGGCTTGTTTCAAAACAAGGGCTTGTGTGTGGACATAGCCTTAATGTTTCAAATATTTCTACTTGGTATCTTTCAAACTGCATCCCTATTTCCTTTCAGGCAGAGCTCATGCATCCATTTCAGCTAATTATTGTGGATCCTTCACCTGCCATGTTTTTACTGGTTTTCAGAAAAAAAGACATAACTCACTACCTTGAGAGCAAAGGCTTATACAGAAAGTGTGTTTATTGAAACAGTTTTTTTGCCCTCCAGGAAACAAGGTGTTTTTTCAAAAGAGTCTTTAGGTGAATGATGGATTTTCAGAAAAGGTTTGAGGGGGAATAAAAGACAATGTTTTTCTTCCTTTAATGCTGGTGCTTGTTTCAGTCTCAGTAGACCAAAAATGTGACTATGGTTTGCACAAGGGGGAATGAACACATTGTCATAGGGTATGTCCACATAAGGCTTTTAGTTCGAAACAACACTGGTTGTTTTGAAAGAAAACTCCCTATGTCCACATGACGTTTTCTTGTATCAAAAGAAGGGAGCTCCATCTTTCGAAACAAGAGCCCTCCTTTTGAAACAGCTTAGACCACTTTGGTTTCGAAAGGAGGGTTATTTTGAAACCAGTTGTTTC
The DNA here is from genome assembly GCA_007922195.1 of Podocnemis expansa. Lineage (NCBI taxonomy): Eukaryota > Metazoa > Chordata > Testudines > Podocnemididae > Podocnemis > Podocnemis expansa. Next base: position 230,599 of record ML682059.1, read on the forward strand.
GAAATAACACCATTTAGACATGTTATTTTGAAACAAGGATTGTTTCGAAACAACAAGGACCTTCCACCCAGGGTGCATAGCACCCTGGGAGGAAGGTCCCACCCCCCAGCTCACAACCTTGGCCAGGGATCAGCAACCTGGCCAGGGTGTTGAGTGGAGTGCTGGGGGGGCGGGGGGTGCCCCGGCTGGCTTCCCCCCCGCTTCCCTTTGCTGGGAGGGGGGGGGGGGTCGGGCGCCTCAGCCCCTTTGCACCCCTGTCCCAGGCAAGAGGAAGTGGGGGAAGGTGGCTGGGGCACCCCTGGGGCTGCACCCCCGGCCCTGCACAAGCCCCCCCCCCCGCCCTTCCCCTAACTCGAAATAGCATGTCCACCATGTGGACATGCTATTTTGATTCCCACTTTTCCCTTGTTTCGAAATGTTATTTTTAATATTTCGAATTAAGTCTTTTAGAAATAAGGGTGTTATAACCTATTTTGAAACAACCCCTTGTGTGTGGACATAGCCATAGATTCTCCAAATCTTTGGATCGTCAGTATCGTTTTTTCTTTTTTCTTTTTCTTGTGGGTGACAGATTTCCTTTGTGTATATTTTACAGACCTTCTCTGCCCTCCCACCCCCCGCATGCTGTTTGGTTTGATCTTTGATCCAGAATGTGGGTTTTTCTGGCAAATGTAAATCATAGCGAAGTTTCTTGTTCCAATTTTCACTCATATATACTTAAATATATTTATATATTTTTTTACAAAAGCTGAAACACAAACCAAGTTATTCCATAACATGTGTAACCAATTACCTGGTCAGCCATTTTTCAAGAAGAAAGCATTAAAATTTATAGAGATTGGTGAAGGATCACCTTTCCATAGAATATTCAAAACAATAAATGAATGATTCTGAATCAGGGACACAATTCACTACTAAATTGTGTAGAATTTTAAGCCAATCTAACAAGTAATATCCTTTAATAAAATCATATGAGTTTTAAAATAATGGTTTTGGGGCATGACTGTGAATTTCTGAAGCAGAGCAGTGGTTTCTGGAGTTTTACTTTAAGACCTACCTTCAGAACTCAGGAGAATCTCAGTTTACCTTAACAAGATAAGTACATTTCTAGCCTCATGGCTGTGGAGAACAGCCTGTAAACATGGTTCACCTGCACCCAAAAGACTCAACACAAAGATGACAAATGAGAAGCACTCAAAACGTATTACTTTGTAATAATGTAATGGCTTCTATGCCAATATCAAGATTTTCGGGGCCTAACCCATTACTTTTGAACATTTATGTATGGCAATATTCCATCAAAGAGACTCAAGCGCATCCCCTGTAGTGTGGGTTCTGTTGCTCTAGGTCAGAGGTGTCCCACCTTTTTGGGTGAGGGGACACACTGAAATTCTTTTCTCAGTTGGGGGGCTGGTGAGAAAAAAATTGATAAATAAGAAATATAAATTGATCGTATTAATACACTTCAATAAAATGATTAGTGTTATATTTGGCATTGATTTTGCTTGCGCTGAGTACAGAGGACAAGGGAGGTGGGGGTGCCTGTGTGAGTGGGTGAGGCAGGACAGGGGAGCAAGGCGGAGAAGGGGAGGGGCTATAGCTGTGCTGTGTACAGGGCAGGAAACTGACAAGGGCCCTGACCAACCCCCGCTCACAGGCTCTTGTGGCAGCACTCCACAGGCCGGATGAAAGCCCTTGGTGGGTTGGAGTCTGGCTCCTGGGCCGCAAGTTGGACAAGCCTGCTCTAGATCCTATTTCCTGTTCTTTAATCCTGTCTAAATCCACTCTCCACCTTCTGTCTTCTAGGAGAACCAACAGTGAGATCTCTTGCTCATTGCCTCCATAGGGAATGTGGAGGTCTCTTTTTCAGTTAAGTTCTTGCCAGTGCAGGTAAAGGGGAAAGAGTACAAATAAGAGATGATTTTTTTCTGCGTCTCTGCTTCTTTGTGATCTTAGGTAGACTTTTTGTCAGCCTCTCCTGGTCTGTGGAAGAGTCGGGAAGGGTGAAGGCTCTTCTATCCACGGAGGGACAAAAAGCCATCACTAGTGGTTATTTTACACCTATATCCAACAGCTAGAGAAGAAAGTGTTGTGCAGTCCACTCTCTTCTTCAGGTTATATGAATCCCTGTTACAGAGCCCATTACTTTTGTAGGCTTTGGCAATAATTCATGCACTAAGGAGGACAGTGCATATGGGAATCTTAATACGATCAAATTCAGAGTCTGTTTGAGGCAGTTCACATGTTCTGCATATCAGTAGGACCACATCTGAGCACAAATGCAGCTGAGCCCGCTAGTTCAACTTCTATAGTAAGGAAGGGAAGATGCTGCATGGTTCTTTTGGGCATAATTTTAGGGACCTAGTCACTAGTAATGTGAAACTGAGTGAAACTAATGGCACAAGCCTAGATCAGCTTACTACAGTTGTCTTACTTCTACCAAAACAATTCATCTCCCAACACTGCTTCATATCTTGAGGATAAGCAGTTAAACATGGCCATATAACCAAACTCTGCTGCACTGCCTCATAACAACACACACTATTACTTCAAACACAGAAATCTAAATCAGGATCCCTCAAATTCTCCTCCCAGCTCAGTTTCTTCACCTATAGTCTCGGGTACAAGCATATTGACAGATAGTGTAGCTCATGGAGAAGTTTTAAGAATTTACTGTTTAGTTACATATCCAAAATGCACTGTAAACTGCCATATTTTATCACCACACATACCCTTTCCTTACTTTGGCTATGACCCTCGCATTGTTCCATTTGGTCCTGATACTGCACAATGGTCTCCAAATAGAAAGAGGTAAATTACACCTTGGTGTGCTATATTAGGTTACTAAATATCAAGTTAATAAAACAATATCTCAGTCCCTCATTTCTTGAATTCTTTCCCTTGCAGAGCCATCACCTACAACCAAATTCCTGAAATGACTCAACAGGTGCTTCTTTTACAATATATTTTTTATAATATACAATATAGGGTATAGGAAGACTATTAGAAATATTAGTCCTGGATTCTTGTTTCATATGTTCAAGAGTGCTACTAGACATTTAGTTTTTTTTCATTTCTCTGCATCCTTAAATACACAATTAGAAAGTGGAAGCACAGTTCTGAAAACATTGCTGATTTCCAACAACACTTATTTTAGTCCCAGATTTTTCTATATTCTGCAAAAATATGGTGTCCCCTTTCCTTTGAGTACTGACACATATAAATATCAGAAATAGAGGAATGATGAAAGTAAGGTTAAGAGATATTTACAATAAAGGAATGTAACCCATATCATTTTAAGTTTTGTGAATGAATTTTTTTATCCTCATAATAATAACACTAATATTGAGTTCTTATCTAGTACTTTTTTATCAGTAGATTTTAAAGCACTTCACAGAGGATGTCAGTACCATTATCCCAATTATGTGGATGAAGAAACTGAATTACAGCAATAAATGACTTCCCCAAGGTCACCAGCAAGCTAGAAAAACTGGGCTTGCTATAGATTCACACTCACTCTTAGCATCTGTAACACGTACCTAGAATATCTGACAGCCTAGCTCCACCTGAGATTTGAGCCTTGGTGGTTTGAAATGAAAGAAAGGAAGAGAAATAAGCAAGAAAGACTAATGGCGTGCATGTGTGTGTGCATTAGTGCCCTGTAAAGGAGCAATAGAGAACTTTATATATTACTATGGTGATTTGCTATTAACTATAATGAAGCAGGGACTTTAGATTCACTTTTGAGCTTATGGAGTAAAAAGTTCTGAGATTAAATATCATTGTTCTGTCTTGAAATTAATGTCTCTAATATTACACAGGAACATATTAAAAGAATGAGCATCTGACAGATGTCTACCTCCCCGAGGAGACGTCACAGCAATATGAAGATAACAAACTAAACAGTAAAGTTAGTCATTTTGATGAGAGGCTAACCAGCCCAGAGAAATCATTTGCCAGGATTTAAAAATGTTAAGTTTATATAAAATTGAATGCAAAAGAGAAAAATGTTATTGCAGCAGTAAAATATACTGCTAATAAAATCCTGTAAGGTTTCAACAAACAGATTAGCTCAACCACATGGTATATTTTAAGTGTTTTCTGGTGTAAGTTTAATTGCAAATATAATACTGAATTACATATTTAACTAGAAAGTTCTATAATTGTATAATATAGTTGTGTTGGTCCCATGATAATACAGAGACAAGGTGGGTGATGCATTATTGTTAATTGAACCAAATTCTGTTCGTGAGAAAGACAAGTTTTCAGGTTTACATGGAGCTCCTCTTCAGATAAAATAAAAGGTGTAAAAGATATTCCATTTGGTGAATTCCCCATCTTCAAACATATGAGAAAGTGGTAATTTCTCCCACAAAAGCTCATGTGATAAATACACTTTTTAGTCTTTAAAAATGCCACAGAACTCCTTATTTGTTTTGCTGAACTAGACTAATAAGGATACTGATTTGGAGCTAGATCATAACTGTTCTTTTTGGCCTTAAAAATCCTGGCTGCACTGAAATCAAAGAAAGTTTAATTTCCTTAAAATGGAGTGAAGATTACACTTTACAAACACAGAAAACAATGCAAGGGATCTGTGGCTTTTCCACCTGCTTCCTTTCCGAGTTGACCCTACTTTTCTCCTGACTCTTGCTGAGGCATGGGTTGGTTTGTTGGTATAGTTTCAAGGAGCAGTTTGGTACATGTGTTTCATTGACTTATTATCATTCCCCCTTATGCAAAATGTCCGAGCAGCAGTCCACAAATGGCAATCTCTGTGAAGTCAGGCTAGACAATATACAGATAATGTAAGAAAATTCTATGATGACTGAGCATGATTTGAATTATTCTTTATATATTATTTTTGATGTTTCCCTTCAAGCCAAGGCACTTTCTCAGGGAGGGTGATATACATGCTAATTTTGATATTTCAAGCTTCATTTTACCTTATGAAATTTTCATATTTCAAGTTATCTTTATCTTATCTAATTTTTTTCCAGTGGGAAATGTGTATACAGTAGAGGGATGATAAGCAGAACTTCATCGATCCACACACTTAACATTCTACAAAAGGTTGGCTGTCACTCTGCAAAGATTTAAACTTAAAAGGATTAGTCACATCTTCCATTTCTAAGGTTTCATTAGTTTTACGTATTATTCTACAGTATGTTCCCCATGTATGCCATGAGGTATGATAATAAATAATTAGAACTAAATTGTAGTTGTCAAAGTAAATTAATGAAGTGTGGTTCATTTTGCAATGTGTTACCTTGTCAGTTGTTTGTTTACCTGACAATTTGCAAAATTCAGTCAGTCATTTGCAATGGGTTTCCCAGGGAATTAATGAGACTACATAGATGCTTTCTGATCAATCAAAAAGTAGTGAAGGATTTTGCTCAAACATTCAAGGATTTTTAAAGAAATCTTCTGTGGGCATTGACCAGATATGGGAAAATTTCAAACCAAATATATATGAATGTTCTGAAAAATTATGAATGTATGAAAATGCCTAGTTATGATAAAGTCTTTTTTGTAGCCTGCTAGCACATACAAACAGGCTTTCACCATAAATGTCTATTTTACTAACACTGTTTAATTCTGGCTGCTGAATGAGTAAAATGTCATGAAGCTGATTATGTGTTACTGTTTATAGGAACGTAAGTTTGAAAAGGGCAGCCATGTTAGTCTAGTTCAGTAAAACAGGCAATACCACCTCGTCTTCCTCTGATTGGCTATGTGTACATTGTAAAAGCTAAGTTGACTTTATTAAGTCAACTTAATAAAGTCCACTTAAAGTCGACTTTATGTAGACCTTATTAAGTTGACTTAGTGGGTACGTCTACACTATGTGTTTAAGTTGACTTAAGGGCCCTTAAGACGATTTAAACAGAGCCCTGTCTACACTGCAGGGCAATAAAGTTGACTTTAGGGTCCAGTAATGTTGACTTTATAAGGTGCACTTATAAAGTCGACTTTACCGTTAAGTCGACTTTATTAAGTTGACTTAAGGCAATTTGGATTCACTGAGTCGACTTAATAAAGTCAACTTAGTGCAGTGGTGCCATTAAGTCAACTTTATAAAGTCAACTTAAGCCAGGGCACCCATTTAAAGTCGACTTTATAAAGTCAACTTAATGTAGTGTGGACTCACTAAGTCAACATAATAAGGTCTTCTTAAAATCAACTTTAAGTAGACTTTATTAAGTCGCTTTAATGAACTCGACTTAGCTTTTACAATGTAGACATAGCCAGTGCAGCCTGTTCCCATGATTTACATTTCCCTGAATTTATTTCCTCCCATTCTGTAAGTTTCCCCATCTTCAACATGTCTGATAAAGTGAAATTTTCTCCCATGAAAGCTCATGCAATAAATAAATTTGTTAGTCTTTAAGTGCCACAGGAACATCACAGGCAGCTTTTATTAGGCAGATGAACACCACCATTGTTAAAACTAACAATTAGCATATGTCTAAAAGACATTGCATTTTAGAATATTAAATGAAAAGAATAAAAACACTAAGTTACTGTACTGAACAGCAGTAAAATAAAGCCCTTTTCCCCACAACTGTGAATGTGGGTTCTTATGACCTGCAGTGATGATTTATTTTTTTGTCATCATGTAGATTTTAGAGCTTGATCTTTCCCACTGAAATCAATGATCAATTTGCCATTGCTTTCAATGGGAGCAGGATTAGACCCATGTTCTACATCCGTTATATTTCTAGTGGCATTTCTACAGATATTACAAGTTATAATCACAGACAAATCTTTCATACAAATAGACTTTACTGTCAAGACCTGCTCCACAACCTAATACTTACTTAGACAAGCCTTACAGAATGCTTCTGTAAAACTGATCTCAGTTTCCTCTAGGTTGAGCTTCAGATAGTTAAGTTTCAGTGAAACCTAGGTTTACAGCTCAGGTGCGCAAACCAGGTCAGATGAGGTTGGAGACAGAAACAGACATAAACAAACTGAAAGCTGTATAAACAGTGTTCTTATTTACTTACCTGTGCTGCATGCCTTCTTAGAAATCATTATATTGAGTTTTTATTTTAGCACCTTGGCAGCAACTTAAGTTTTCTACTGAATAAGCATAGACTACTTAGAACTATTTGTAGAAATACATTCTGTAGGAGTGAGATTCTCTCACACACAATAGTTTAAGATGAAACCCTTATGGAAATAGCTTTCTACTAAAGCAGATCTATTTCTGAGTACTTAAATTTGTGAAGTCTTCAGTTCTATATAAGATGCTTGATTTTTCTTTCATTTCACATCTGTGTAACTTCAGATTTCAGTGAGCTGTAATACTTTGGTCTTACCCTGGTTGTTGAGTGGGTTTGGGAGTTGCTGACAGGTGATTAGTGGCTTGCAATATACAGGAGGTCAGACCAGATGATCATCTGATAACTTTGGCTTCCAGCTGCATGACTTCATGATTTACACCAATTAAAAAAAAAAAGGATAGCATTAGAATCAATATACATATACTATAGAACTTGAGAAACTTTGGTTAAATAGACATTCCATGGTAATAGTGTACTTTCAAAGACTTGCTGCCTAGACACTACAGTAAAGTTTGTCCTATCACTTTATATGCTGCATCAAAATCTATTTTCAGGCAGTTCTTCAGCTTGAAGAACATCTTGAGCTAAACTACATAGAAATGGAAGATAAAATTAAATCAGCATTGACCAGCTAGCTCTCAAAACCCCATAAATATTAAATGGAAGAAATCAAATAAGAATATATTTCAAACAGTTATTCTCACTACATCCATTGTTGAATATGGCCAGAAAGAACGGTAGAGAAATCATTTGAATATTATTTTGCCCCAAAGCTAATTAAAGCCATTTTGTTGCAGATATTGCCATAGAATGGAACAAACTTCAAAGAAGAAATCCATATGTTATTTGAGATAATGTTAATGGCATGCAAAACAACAACAAGAGTCTGCTAGAGGAGAACATACAGCATTTTAGTCTGCTGGTTTCAAGGATACAAGGCTGCTGGGAATAAGCTATACAATGAGGTGTTTGTAGATAGTACCTAACAGTTCAATTAAATAATAATGTTCAGTGATTACCAAGGACTAAATCCTGGCCATGGTCCATATGTGCTACAGAATTTGCATAGAATGGAGTCACATAGCTAGACCCCACATAATCATGATACCTTGTACATATGAGGGAAGAACAACAATTCTCAGGGCAACTTTTTATGCCTGCATGGTCTCCTACACACCTAACTAGAGTATCTGTAACTCCATCTTCCTGGTTTCCATTATTCCTTTTTTATTTTGAAACAATCTTGCAGAATTGACTAGGAAACTCCATAGGAGGGGTCAGAAACAAACAGAAACCTAAATACTATATAACTTCAGGAAAGACAGTGCTTCCCCTTGTTGCATGTTTCTATTTAGTAAAACACATGTGAAATATTTAACTCAGATGAAGCTTTAGTTGAATAAGAATTAAGCAATACTTAATATAGTGTTATACAGAATATAGGAAGCAAAGATGCATACCAGCTCCCTGTAACTGAAGAAATTATGGTAGTTTTCAGTTCACTTCTAACTATCATTCCAAAGTCCACCCTTTGTATAATGGTTTAAAATAGAGAAAATCCTTTCTCATGCTTTTTTTGCCCAGGATTGATTTTGCTTGCTTTGAGTGTTCTTAATTTAATGGAATCAATAAGATGATTACATAGGTAATCATACTTAGCTCTTAATGACTTAGAAATTGAGCAAGCCATCACATAATGGTTTTCTGTTACCTTGATAACAGAACACATCTGCTATACTGTTAGTTCTTAGTAATTTTATCAATGATAGTGTGTTTATCAAGTATACCACTTTGTCCATGACAACACACATCTGTAATAACAAATATCTCTTTATTTACTCTGGGGTGTTAACAAAAGAGAGACCAAGAATAAGATGACCTATTGAGCATGAAGCTCTTTTCAGGATATTTGCTTTACCAAATTGATACATTGAAGCATCTTTGGAATATTTTATTAGTCACAATAAACACTTTTCTGATATCAGTTGCGTTTTGGTTAAGTCAGAGTACAAGCAAAGTGGTTGATTAATCTATCAGTAGGGCTATCGCTGCAGCCATGCTCCTGATCACTAGTTTCACATAAGGGACTGGAGTTAGCTACATTTCAGCTTAGGGTCATTTTAAATACATGGATTATAAACGAAAAGACTTTGTTTCACCTCCAAAGTAGCAAAAGTTTTATGCATAGTTTGGTTCATTTACAGCATGGTTATTTTTCCAATGGCAAAATAGGACACCTTATGGGGCTAGTCCACACAGGGCTGGCCCAAGCTGCTTGCCTGAGCATTACCCATGCAGGACTGACACAAGTCACTTGTCTCAGCCCTGCTCTCCACTCACACACTGCCTGGCCCCTACCCAGGGCTAGTGTCATTGTTTGTTCAAGCTCTGCCTGCCCCCTGCATGTGGTTGGGGCTGCTGTTGCTGCTTGTCAAGTGGCCCTGCACTTCACTCTGCACTCCATTTGTTCGACAAATGCCCCCCTTTGCCAAAAAAGTCAGGATGGCCTGGAGAGGCTTAAAAAAATGGGATGTACAGTCACATTATTCATTTACTTTTTATTCCCCCACCCATGACAAACTGATTCACCTGGGAAAGATAATGTGGGGAAAGCAGATTGAACAACACTTCCCAACTGATGGCTCTGAAAGAAAACTGTGAGTCTATTTGAATTGTGAGCACATTTGAGCCCACCCTTCCCTTGCACTCTTTTGGGTGATCAGGAAAGGGGCTGAACAGCTTTTTGGGAGTCTTCTCAGTCCTCCTTGGATTAAAAATATCATGAAAACAAACAAACAAAAAGGAAAATGGAGTCTGTTTTATAGGTACACTTTATTGTTTGGCTATATAAATTATTTAAATTATCATTGCAAAAATGACATTGTTGGCCATTAATCAGTAAAAGTAATTCAAAGGTAAAATCAGGGACTGATTGGAAACTCTGACAATAATTCTCTGGTTTGCTTGTTCTGAATATGAAACTGTATAACATGCCAGTTTTATTTCAATCTAATGTATTGTAAGCTCCCTCTGCCATAAATTTTAAGAATAACATTAGTTTCTAACACAGAATACTGAAGTAGATTGACACAACAGTGAAGGTTTATAATGTTCACATTTATGACTGATAGATTTAGAGATGCTGTTTTACTGTGTTCTCTATGACTAGTCGTCTCTAAAATAAAAAGAGAGATACTATTGGGTTGTCCTTCCTCAGGCAGATCCCTTAGTGGACTCAATTTGAAGCCCAGGCCATAGGAGCCTCAGCAGTTCCACTGATTTTAGCGGAGGTACTTGAGATTAGTACTGATGTGAATAAGAGAACAATCAAGCCTCTGGTTGTCCTTGTGATGGATAGGTTTCTATGAATAACAGAATTTTCAAATGGGGAGGTGAACAAATCAGAACCAATTACAACATGAAAATGCAGATTCTAGATGAAATGCGTCTGTTTCAATACCCTGAATCTGAATATCCCTGGATTTTAGTGCAATTCAGAATGCGATTCACACATTGTTAACTCAAGAAATGGGCAAAACTGGCATCTCACATTAAAACACAATGTTTAGTCCAAAGCCAGCTCTTGAACTTTATGGCTAATTGTCCACCTTTATCTTGGGAATGTGGACACACTCGTTGAATCCTTCAGCTTTACAATTTCCACAATTCAGCTCTGCAGCTACTTGCTACCAGTTTTTAAAAGTTGAGCAGTACTTACAATATGAAAGAAAAAGTGGCAACAATCATCATTTGTGAAGTGAGAATTCAATTTCTGCAGAGGAATTTAAATAGTGAGCAAGGATAGTTATCTTTCTGATATTTTGATAAATGGGGAAAAGATTTAGTTATCCTGAGGTAAGATTACTTTTCAGAGAGGATGTCATTTATTACCTCAAGGACATATTTCCACAAATCTCTATTCTTCATTCAGAGGTGAGAAGTCTGTTCATTTGAGTAAAAGGCAATTGCATTATATTTTTGTATGCTTAGATGGTGGTGGGCAATGATAGGTGCTGATTTTTGTTTCTGCTAGTGGGTGTTCCTCTCCACCTCTTCCCCTGAGGCTCCTCCTTCCCACTGCTTTTTCCTTTTCGCCCCTATCAGGCTGTAAGGATAAGGCAACATTTGGAAGAGTGGGTGAAAATGAGTGAGCAGCAGGTGGTGGGTAATGAAAGGTATGGAGCAAGGGCAGGAATAGGTCCAGCCTTAGAAGAAAGGACCAAGGGGGAGTGGGACCTTGGGGCAGAAGAAGAAGTGGAGAAAGGCAGCAGGTAGGCACACCTCCAAATGGAGGTGTACTGCATCCAGCATTTCTTGCCCTGTTATACCTGCTACCCTTTCTATGGCTTATAAGGGCTGAGCACCATCTATTTTTTTCAATGGGTACTTGAGTCCAAGAGCCCTCATGGAACTGGTGCCCAGAAAACACAAAACTTTGCATCTAACAGGAAAAAAATAAAAGTTGAGTGATATCAACAGCCCCCCTCTGCCAGCCCTCCTCAATAAAACCACAAAAATTGTCCATTGTAATGAATGGGAAAATTTCTCTATTTGTGTGATGGATGAAACGAAAATCACACATTTTCAGGATCTGAAATGATACAGTGTGATTAATACACTATTATTTCACCAGCATGTTTTTTTATTAGAGTCCCATATTTGTGCATTGTGTTTTACACATAAATTCTTTGGGATTGGGACCTAGTGAGCTCATTTTGCTGGGCTTAGGGCAGCCAGCTTTAAATTCCCATTATGGAACCCTGCAATACAATGAGCCAACAAAGCACATCTTCCTCCCAAACTGTACTGACGTCTCTTCCACCAGTGCTCGTTAGCTTTCAGGCTGTCTTGACTTCTAATTGTCTACTACTTTTTTCTTCCACAACTTCCCCTGCTGGTTGGTTTTCTGCTATTGGAATCCTACTGCCCTTATTTCTGTTGATAAGTGGTGGTGGCATAATCCCAAAGAATAGGATGGAATAGAAGCAGAAATAAAATAACCACAGAGATGAGTGACAAGGAAGTATACATTGAATGGAGAGTTAACTGCAAAGGGAAAAGTTTAGCCAGGATACTATTAAAAGCAGTGAAATATGTCAGAAATTCTAGTGATGCTGAGGCAAGTCTAACAGTCAAGTAGATCTAGGGGGGAATTTTCTAATGATTTTTTATTCTTCCACTAAAAATGCCAATTAGTTGAAAACCAAAACTCTTTCTGAAACTGGGCTATATTTGACAAATCTCTCAACTCAAATGCTTGGATTTTTTCTAATTGTCAAAAGATCTTGTCAAAATCAAAATGAGCTTTCAGTTGACTCACATTGGTGTTTTTGCCTCTATTTGGTGGTTCTCAAAATGTTTTACAATTTTACTTTGTCCCCCTCTTTGGGACACAAAAAGTATTGAAGTCTGAAAGTTCCTTATGGTTTAGGAAAATTATTTCCCAACCTGCCCTAATATGAAGCAGGGGTTTTCCTGAGCAGCATGGTTTTAGGGATTGCCTGGAACCAAAACTTTCTGCTAACAACATAATCCTGTAATTATAGAGAAGGAACTTCATTGTGTTTCTTTTTGCTGGTCTCATTTATGAAGCTTTTTTTCCCTAAAATTTGTTGTTAAAGTGGTTAACTATTTTTTCATAAGTACATATACATTATTTAGGATCAAGAGATTGTTTTAGTATTTCAAATTAACAACTTGTATTTTTTGTATGCAATCATATCACCGTTATAAATTTTAGACATATTGTTTTCCACCAGATCTTAAAACTAATTTTCTGTTCTTGTGCATAGTGAGCTTTTAGCATTCTGAAAGTTACCTGTATACTGCAAATATCTATATCATACCAAGATAAGTTTTAAATATATTTATCCTTCCCTATTCTTCTCAATATGGATAATGATTATTTTAATAAAATATTATTACAGAAGTGACTTCAAGATTTTAATAAGCTAATTACTCTTCCAGTAAAATAATATTACCTTAAATTCATTTGGTATATTTGAATGTATTTAAAGAGCAAGCATACAAACTTCCAGTAATTTCTTTTTTAAAAGAGAGGGAGTAAGAGAACCTTGTTTTCTTTTGGAGACAGATGTTGCTCCATAACTAAATCTGTAACTTGCATTTAATTATAAATCATATTTTGACCCCTGCCTTAAAATTCAAAAAACCAAATCTAATCTTTGTGAAAATTTCTCACTTGAAGTTTCCTGCAGAATTGTTTCCTTTTGCCAAAAAATGAACAGAAGATATTTTAGTTCTCTGAGCATTATAAAAAAGAATAAAACAAACAAGGAGTTGTATGGCACTTAAAGACTAACATATTTATTTATTGCATGAGGGAAATTACAGAATGGGGGGAAATAAATGCAGGGGATTGAAAGTCATGGGACAAGTCACACTGTAACATTTACACTGTTCCCATGACTTACACTCTGTGCATTATTTTCACCTGATTCTGTAATTTCCCTCATCTTCAAAGCACCTGACAAAGTGGGATTTTCTCCCATGAAAGCTCATGCAATAAATAAATTTGTTAGTCTTTAAGTGCCACAGAACTCCTTCTTTGTTTTACTGAACTAGATTAACACAGCTTTGGATCTTACAAAAAGGAGGAATCTCTCTTCAAAAAGTCTTAGGAAGAAATCTTGATTCTGTTACAGTCATTTGGGTTTTTGTCATTAGGGATTTCAATGGAACTAAGGATTTCAGCCTTTATTAGGGTGGATGGTGCAGGAGAGAATGAGCACAAGAAGATTCATTATATGGATCTGCAAAAGGGTATAATTGTTTCCTAGACTTAGTCAGTTAAAATTTGTAAAATGTTTTAAGATTCGGAGAAGGAAGGTTTTATAGACTGTAGGACAGCTTCATTCTTGCTGTTATCTCACAAAGTCAAAGTTACAGCAAGTATGACTACAGCCCCACAAGTGCAATTGAATTATTATTTATAATGCAGTCCACTTTTTGAACCTACTATGCAAAGTACTATAGACTTTATTTCCTCATTCTTATTTATGGATGATAAACTATATATATTAGGGTTTATATTTAAGTCTTGAATAGTTGCCTTATTTGTGCATTTATCTTCAACTGTAAGCATTCATGAGATAGTTAAGTCATACTGTGAAATATTCTTCAGTTAAAGTGGGCTACCCTTTGATGGATCAATAATATTTGTACTGTGTATTATTATCTCTTCTTAATAAATCAGTTTTCTTCTCCCCAGCTCTTGTATGTGAAGAGATGTATTTACCTTCTTATATGTGTATTATATTGGCACTAGTAACTGAAGACAGTTCATCACTTAAATATTCAAGTAAAGTATGTTTGTATACAAGTGTGTGCCCACATCACAATTATATATATCTATATATGCTATCATGAAAACCACATCATGAGTTGCAAAGGTATGTCACAGACGGCATTTGTCATGCCTCTGATCTATAGTATTCAGCTACTCCCATCCCACTTTTCACTTTTGCAAGTAACTAGCAGCCTGCATATTCATAAGCTGTCTCCATGTGTTCATGTTGACCGATAAGAATACAGAAGCTGAGATAACAGGTTAGAGATCATGGGACAGATCCTTAGGTGGGTTAAATTGTCATAACTTATTCCAGTTTATACCAGCTAAAGATCTGTCCTCATATACTTCAGATATGTAAGTCCTCCTCAGAATCAATATACCCATTATATGTTTGGAGTCTACCTCCCTATCTCCCCATTCTATTTCATATTCCTATTGCCTGAACAGGTTTATTGACTTTAGTCATACTGTTTCTTAATTATGTTTAGGTTTGGAAGGATTAGATTTTTGTCATTAAATTTCAGTACATGTTCATCTCATCACACAAATTGATGAAACATTAATAGCTACAGTGTATTTTCTAGTGGAATGTTTTGGGTGTCTGTCTGGTGAGTCTTGCCCACATGCTCAGGGTTTAACCAGTCGCCATACTTGGGGTTGGGAAGGAATTTTCCCTGTATGGCAGATTGACAAGGGCTCTTGCAGTTATTAGCCTTCCTTAGCTTGAGGCACTACTCACTTGATAGTGGATTCTCTGTGCTTTAAAGTCTTTAAATCATGATTTGAGGATTTTAACTCAGTCATAAATTTGAGGTTTATTACAGCAGTGGGTGAGGTTTTGTGGCCTGCATTGTGAAAGAGGTCAGACTAGATGATCATATTGATCCCTTCAGACTTTTGAGTCTGTGAGTCTATAAAAATAGTTCTACCAAATGTAATAAAACAATTTACTGATAGAAAAAGAAAATGTTCTGTTTGAGAAGTTATTAGCACTTGATTTAAAGATATTTACTTTGTATGTTTTGGTACATGATGCTCACAATATGTGTTTTAACAGTTAAAGCTTTAAGTTGTTAAATCTGAGAATTTTAGTAAATACTTGTTTGATTCTCCACATTTTCTGACCCATCCTATAATTTCCCATATTAATCTTACCCTTCCATAGGTTTTATACTGTCACTGATCATCTTTGTATCTGGGTGCTTTCTAGCTAAAATCAATAGCAACAGAACTTTCTATCAGATTATCAAGACTTTTTTCTTTTTCATGGTTGGAACTCTGCTTACAACTAAATTTTTGATTTTGTAAATGGGGTATTAAAATTTCCCCACTTTTGTTTGTTGAAGTTAATTGCGTCAGAGGGAGCATCTCACTATGAAGTTCAGCTTTTCTGGGAAGTTGGGGAGGATAGCACCCTTTAAGAGAGTTCATACAAAAGAAGTCAAATATTCTAATACAGATTGGACATAATTACATAGTCTGTGAACAGGAGCAGCAGAAATAATTTTCCATGAATTGCAACCATAGTTCACTGCAGAGAATATTAGCTTCTAAAAGGACCCTTGAGTTTCATCCAAAGCCTGGTGAAGTCAATGGAGAGGCCCCCCATCACATGCACTTCATTGGGCTTTATATCAGGCCCTTTGACAATACCAACTCTAATATTCCCTCCCCAGCAGAAAAGTCTTCATTTGTTTTAGTAACTGCTTAAACCATGGGGCCACACCACAAGGTGATTCAGTGGCTGGAGTAAGGAATCAGAAGTCAGGATACCTAGAGTGAAATCCTACCCTATTGAAGTGAATGAAAGTTTGCTATTTACTTCAGTGGGGTCAGGATTCATGCCTTCAGTTCTAGTCTTGTCCTTGCTCTTCTTTCACTCTGTGCAAGTCATTAGTTTCTTTGTTCTTGAGATCTTGCAGTGTTGTCAAGTGCTTTGAGATAATCACATGAAATGCACTGAATATCTTCTAAGTTATCATTGTTGTATTACTATGGGAAAATATGAAACCCACAGATCATATATAATTCTAGATGGTAAGGAGACTTCTACAGAAAAGACTATCAGCAAGTGGTCATCTCAGATTACTATCAAACTGAGTTAATGGAATTATAGACCATTATTGGATTGTCTCCCCATGAAGTGAGTTTTTTAGGCTACCACTGTCTCACAGGCAGATATAGCAGGTCCATCACAAGCAGATATAGCAAGTACATCACCATGTTGATATCAAGATCTGGGTAACTGTGCACAGTGATTTTGAGTAACAGCCTGGACACATGGTGGTAAAGGAAATAAATGTGTTCAAAGAGGATATGAAGCATGCAGAAAAACAGAGCAATTGGAAGGAAGAGTATTTATGTGGGGAAGTAAACCAGCATTTCATAATGGAATGATTTTTTGTTGGATTTCTGACAGTGGACATCTGTGATATGGGTCGAGTTTTGTAAAGCAGCTAGTGATTTTGACTACCTAACCTGAATAGTCTTGAAGACTCCTGTTTTTCAGAAAGTGCTGGTCACCAACACTCTAAAAATCAGGCTCCTTTAAGGGGTTTTGAGGTGAGTTTTCAAAAAGTTGAGGAACCTCAAATGACTAGTTATTTTTGGAAAACCTAAACATGAATCTTAAACAGGCTAACAAATTTACATTAAATGAAGACAGAAGTAACATAATACATAGGTCTACTTTGGCCTTCATGAAAGGAGGTACATAAAAGGGCAAACAATCAAATCTATGTAACTGAAGTAGAAAGGGACTGGAGATTGGTCTGAGGAAAATTAGTCAGAGTTTTGGTCAAAAAACCTCATAAAAAGTGTGAGGAATAGATTGTGATTCAGATCTGCATTTCTATATGATCTCTAATCTCATTTCAGATAGATAGATAGATAAAGACTAGTGAACCATAGGGGATCATTTTGAATAACTAGTATCACTACTGATTCATCCTAATTTATCTTGTGCTCTGCAAGATTATTAAATTGCTCTATGAATGAGTATTGCTGGGAATGAGTATTCAGGATCAGACAGAAATAAAATGAGCATCTGCTTAGAATTCTAATGAGTGTGATGCCCTTCAAGATTCAGCAAAGAATAAAAGAGTGAATAAGAGTGATGAGTAGCACCCTTAACTTGTGCCTTTGGCTAAGGAGAATACTAATTTAGGGCTGTCTTTTCATGGAAAGGACATAACTGCAGTTAACATTTTTGCTGTTGACCTAGGGACTGATCTTCGTACAAAATGCCCTCAATATCACTGGGATGTGAGAGCATTCATTACCTCTCAGTGCCATTCAAACCTTGCACAATCAAGCCCTTAAAAAGATGTGAAGGGACATTCAATCTAACCTTGATCACAGGTTATGTAGCACTCTGGGGCCATAAGCAGCCAAAAGTTGCCAAAAGCAGATGTCTATCAAATCAACCTTTTTAGGGAATGTTAGCTTGGTTTGTGGAGGTGGAGTGAAGGGAGAAATGCATCATGAGAGGGTGTCACAGGGCCACTTGGGAGTGAGAAATGCATATTAATGAGCTGGCTTGCTCTGCACGGCCTATACTTATATCCCCCAAACTCTGTTCCCTTATCTGGACCAGCTTCCTTGTTCATTATGGTGGAGTGATTGAGATCATAATTAAGGCTGCATGAGGGTTTTCACTTGAACAGGGTAGTGATTCATTACTATGTCCAAAAAATCAGTTGAGAATAAGAAAGGCCAAATTGTATTCAAGTTAGAAAATAAGATCTACAGTGTAGGGAGAGGCAGGAAGGTGCCATGCTCTCTCCTCTTGCCTTTAATTCTGATTGCCCTGAAAGAGTTATCTCCCAGTCATGCCTCCCAAAGGGCGTTCCACAGCTCCATGAGTCATTCACATGCCAATAAGAATGGGCTCTGAACTCCATTCCTGAGGAGCAGATGAGCACCAGTAAAAAGTAGAGACTGTCATCACAGAGGCAGATGTGTAGTCTGCATGGGCTCTGTTGGTGTAGAACCTCTCTGTGCTGATGACTGCCAAACTGCCATAAAACATGGAAACTCTAGTGTGCAGCATTGGACCATGTAATTACTTCCAAAAGATTTTGCTCGTTCTAAATACAAATGCTTCTGTCCATCCATGTATCCCTATGTGAGCCTCATCAATAGAATGCCTGGATGTCATTTCAGTTATGTACTCTTGATAACCATGGGCATCCTTCAAAGTCTTACTATTGTCTTTCTGAGTACAAACTATTTGCTGAGCAATTTAAAAGTAAATTAATAGAACAGGAAGCTTTGGGCGGGGGGGAATAGAAGTGTTTGTATTAATGACTGATTCACAGTTAATAATCAAAAGTTTATCATGAAAAAATAAAAATAAAACATGGATGGATAGGAAAAGATCACTTCTGATTTCATTTCATTTTCCAGTTCCTTAGTGCATAGCACTTCAGATAGAAGACTCTCCATGAAGAGTCAAGAATGATTTAATGTCCTCAATAAACACTAAAGGAGAATTAGACTTGATGCAAGAATTTCTGCATGTCTTTCCAAACCCACTGGATTTAACCAAGCATATCCTAACCAAAGTGACAAGAATTTTATGGAAATTTTTCATGGCACTATGATCCCCAATAAAAGTTATGAGCTATTAAAACTGAAGTTTGTAGTGTTTTGCCTCAGAAGTCATAATGCAGCTCTGAACTCCTATATAGTCTTTTTTTTTCCTTCAGTACCTTTATACTCTTACAGTAATTCCTTTGAAAAATCCTCCATCTCCTCATTGAGAGTTGGGGAGAAATGTGCATACACATTTTATATGTGAAACTGTGTGTAGGATGGATTGTCTCAGATGATTTGGTGAGCAGCTGTTTGCAGATGGAGCTGGAGCAAGGGAAAACAGTTTCTAATCTCAGTGCTGATTCCTTCTCTTGTTGTTATTGTTATTTTAATCCATGGTTTCTAGACTTGTAGATGCAAAGGAAAAAGAGTCATAGGCACGTTGGCTAGATGGTACCATTTCAAACAGTTTTCTTCAGAAGTGTCAAATATCTTCTTTAGTAACAAATGTTTCTAATTTAGATAGTTCAAATAACTTAAAATATATTCAGTAATTGAAGATGAATAAGGCTATCTCCCAACCTACTGCTGTCCTTACTGTGGCGTACTCTGAGATGGAAAACCAGAACTCTGAGTTTCTGTGCCTGAACCTGACATCTGTATTTTGTACACTGATAGGCACATTCTTCCCTAGAGCAGTTAGTAGATACAATTCACTTGAAGGCTACATTTACATTTTGATCAAGGGGTGTGATTCCCCAGCTTGCGTTTGCATACTCTTTCTAGCTCCCATTGAGCATGCTCAACTGTATTGAGTACCTATTCTCTTGAACCCCAAGGGCATGTACTCAGCATGGTTAAGCTATGCCACCATGACTGCTACCTTTACTACCATTGCTGCACTGGTATTTATACTCACTCTAGTTTGCTAAGAGAAAAAGAACTACACCTGTGACTAGCAATGGAGACAGAGCCTTAGAGAAATACAGAGAACAATTCAAGCTTCTTCTGGGGCCTTTCATGCAATCTGTGGCTTGATTTTCCCCCTCCCTTGCACGTCTCTTGCACTGCTCATGATTAGTTAGTGAGTGGAGGGATTCCAACCTGAGAATCTAGACCCTCCCTGCTCCATTGTAAAAGATTGCAGAAGTTGCAAAGCATAGAAAGGAGTTGGGCATTATTTACCGCCAGAAACTCTGAAAAAAGGCCAACTTCTTCCACTTTGTGTGGGAGAATGCTTGCTTTTTAGCTTAAGAATAATATTTACTTACATAAAGACTATAGCAGCTTGTTAGAGCAAACCAGACTGAAATGCTGAAATGATGAACCAAGAACCTCATTCAGAATTTGGGTATCAGCACCTTTAAACTAGAAAACAACTGTAAAAGGTAGCAGCTTCATTGAAACATGAAGCTGAGCTCTTCAGATGGTTCTGGAGTGCTGGGTTAATGCTGATTTGCTATTCTCCCTTCCTAGTCTATGCCCCCTCTCGGGTCGTAAGCCCGGGAGGCAGCCGTGTACTTCTCCTTCTTTAAGTGACTGAGTTGACACTGTGAAACTTTCGCCTTGCCAAGGGGCAAAAGACTTGGCAATCCCGCCCTACGAGAAGCTGGGAACCTGAGTAAGCCGCCCTTCCTCCCTCCCCCCCCCCCGGATGTTGGGCAGCTTTCCTACACTGGGTTTCCTTGAGTAGGGGAATGTCACAGCAAGGCAATGACCCTTTAGCTTGATTGCACCTCAGCTGAATTTTGCTCCCACTAACCTCAGTAGGAGGTGCTGTATGCTAAGTAATTTTGAACATCCTTCCTTCTTTGTAACATCATAGCTTTAGTTGCTGAAATGACTGCTTTCTGAACGTTTCCTATTAATATCCTTTAAGGGAAAAAACATTTCTATAAGCTCAATCTCCATGCACGGTCACTTTGTATTACACTGTAGATGTCCTTGACCTGTTTAGTACCTATGCACTGTAAAATGCCATAGAAACAACAGGAATATGACTTGTGTAACCCATGTGCATAAAAGTGCAATCTCTTTCAGGGATCCTTTGTGGCTGGGTTATGTTGCTGGGCAGATTTTGCAGCCCAGAAACCAGAAACTTCTGGTAAGAGAGTGTGGGCGCACACTGAGCATGCTCCACAAGTTTTATTATTATGCTGGAGTTGCATGCCCAGGGTACTGGCATTTTCCTAACATTGTGGAGGACTTTGCAGAAGAAAGTTCTTCGAGTGAAGAATATTACAGACACAGAATATACATTTAGGAAAACAAGGCTGTGACATGCATTGACAACAGATGATTATGAACAAATGGATTGCCACAGGCCACAAAGAAGATCAAGAATGAGTAATAATCCTCTCATTTATTCAGGCTGGTTGAGAAGAAATCCCAAAAGTGTTCTTTCTTTCTCACTGTAACTTGTGCAGTGGTGACTGATTTGATTTTGACATGGGAGGTGTTTAATTAAAAAAAAAAATCACAAAATAAGAAACTGAAAGGGACCAAGAGAGGTCATAAAGTCCAGGACCCTGCACTCATGGCAGGACCAAGTATCATCTTAAACCATCCCTAACAGCTGTTTGTCTAACCTGCTCTTAAAAACGTCCAGTACTGGAGAATCCACAACCTGCTGAGGCAACTTATTCCAGTGGTTAATCATTCTGAGAGTTAGGAATTTTTTCCTACCGCCCAACCTAAACCTCCCTTGCTGTAATTGAAACCTATTTGCTTCTTGTCCTATTATTGGCAGACATGGAGAATAATTTTTCTCCCTCCTCCTTATAAGAACCTTTTAGGTACTTGAAAACTTATCATGTCCCTTCTCAGGCTTCTCTCTTACAGACTAACCAAATCCAGCTCTTTCAATCTTCCCTCATAAGCCAAGTGTTCCAGACCTTTAATCATTCTTGTTGCTCTTCTATGGACTTTCTCTAGCTTCTCCACATATTTCCTGAAATGAAACACCTTGAACTAAACACAGTTGAGGCCTAATCAGGGCAGAGTAGAGTGGAAGAATTCAAATAAAGAAGAGGGTCAAAGTTATGGAAACATTAAAAAAAATCTCAGAATTCCTGAGTATTGTATTATGTCCCGTTTCTAGTGCAAACACCAACAAAAAAGTTGGTAACAGTCTTTTTGAATATAGGAGTTCTGCTACAACAGTTATCCTTTGTCATCTTCTCCTAACTCTAATGAATTCCATGAATGGAACTTTGTCAATTTCTTTTACGTAATGTTTGAGACTCAGATTTCAAAGAGGTCTCACTGGCTATGTCTACACGGCCACAGATATTTGAAATTTTTTTTCAAAATAATCGAGTTTTTTCTTGAATTAAGTATTTTGAAATAAAATTATTTTGAAATAGGAGTCCAGGGAGGACTCTCTATTTTGAAATAAGTCTGAGCTCTTATGTCAAAATAGAGTCCTTCCCAGACTCTATTTCAAAAAAACAGGATGCCAGTACAACGTATAGTGCTACTGTTTTGAAAAAAGCCAATCACACGGTGTGAATTGGCTTTTTTGAAATACCTATTTTGAAATAATGACTATTTTGAAATAGATCTAGGTCTTATTTTTTTCAAAATAGCACTCAATTTAAAAAAAAACCAGCATTATTTTGAAAAAGTAAAATGCCTGCAGGGACAGGGAATCAAGTTTTTTTTAACCCCCCCCCTTTTTTTTTTTGAGGAAAAAAAAAGACTTTACAGTGTAGACATACCAACTGAGGTAGATCAAAGTTGCACTAATAGTCACTGGGAATTGAATGCCTAGATATTTCTGGACTCTTTGAAAATTCCATCTTGAATAAATGCAGGTGATGATCATTAGCAAGACAATCATTTCTGAAGAATTAAAGTTGGAGTAGTAGGGATTGAAAATAAAAACAATGAAAAATCCATTTTTCAAAGATCAGTGCAATCTTTGCCTTTACAATTAGATAATGTACTGTTAATCTAATTAAAATATCTGAATAATGACAGGACTCATTATGAAATCTGCATTTCTTCCTTAAATGTTGTTTGGTTATTACGAAAGCTGGTTAAACTATACTTCGGGCATTATGATTAAACAATCAGTTGGCATGCTGTATTAGGTCCTCCCCACTTCATTTTTACTCATTACAATTCTTTGTTTTTCATATAAAGTTTAAATTATTGTTTTCAAAATGGGTAGTCTGTTGAAGGCACCTATCACAGGGATATACATGTGCTAGACAGTATTCTGCAAAATGTTTATTGCAGAGAGTTAGAATTATATCATATAGCATTGTAGCTATTTAATAGGAATGTACATAAGTTTGCAATTGTAACTTTTGGAACTTCATTGGCTACAGGATGATAAAAGACAAAGAACCTATATTGTCCATGTGTAATATGCACAGGTGGATGCCAACTTTCCTGAATGAGTGGCTGGCACTTTTGCAGCAGTGTTCCCTCCTTCCCACATATTCTTTGGAGGACTCACCACAGATTCAAAGATCAAAAAATGGGAGCTGTGAGTGATGGTATAAAAATTCTATGAAATAACCAACTATGAGCTGAACTGTAAAAATGGATTGCAAATTCATGAGATGTCACAATAATCTACAACAATAAATGCTGATAGGAAAAGGTGAAAGAGGGACACTGAAGGACTGAATTAATACAGAACAGAAAGGCCTACTGATATAACAATGACTGACAAGGTGGGATTTTCTCCCACAAAAGCTCATGAGATAAATGAATTTGTTAGTCTTTTAAATGCCACCAGATTCTTCATTTATATGTTAAAATGATACCTCATAAAAAAGACAAATGCAGGACAGGAACTCACTGTGTCAGAAAGTAGGTCTAATGGCTGTTGGGAGTAAAGCAAAGCCACATCCAATTATTAATAATTTTTATCAGTTGAATCAGGCATAAAGCATGAGTAAAACAGAGCGTGCAGGATAGGATAGCGATCAGTTCCCAGTCCTAGGGTGTAGGTAGGTTATTTTTGTCATTATCATGCCCATACTGGTTTGGCTGTGGAGATCCTGCAGTACTGCTCCCACAGTCAGTAATTAAATAGTACACATATCTCTTTAATGCTTGCTGCCATTGTGGCTGCTACTGTTGGCCTTTTCCTGGTATGGATAACCTCTGCAGGTTGTCATCTCACTAGGCAGGTCTTCAACTGCTTAACTCACCAGCGAAGTCAAAGACAAAAAATGGACCGCTTCCAATGTAGCAAAAATCTCACTATCTGACTTCACCAGGGTCTTCAGTTCCATCTCTGGGCCCTTTTCATTCAGTCTTTCACCTGGTTTTTTAAGTGAAACTTGTCTTCTTTTCAGGGCTTAGGCTTCTTTCCACATGGGTTGTGTGGGAACCCATATTGGCTCAGTACTTTAAATCCCAACCCAGGGACCTTATAAACAGCAGCCACATACCACTTTCTCCAGTTTGCTTCAGCTATACCCTGGACCTGGGCCCACATGGCTCTTTTTCATTCACCCTTTATCCCAGCACTGAAGTTCTCGGATCCCCTTCCTGCTCCCTGAATGCAGATAGCACTAGAATTCATCTTCTGCCTCTCTTGAACTCCTGTGATCAACCAGGAACACCCTTTCTTGCTCCTCTGGTCCCAGCCAGGAAATTACCCACTCAGACCCAGCAGCTTTTGTAATCTGACCCTGCTAGGTTTTGACTGGCTGCTTCTATGCATGATCCTTCAGCAGGCGTGGAGGACAAACTTGCACTGCTCCTTTCCTGGAGTGGAATGTGGTTGGACAGCAAGACCTCCAGCAGAGGGCTTTGAATGGCCAGGTATATTCCATCACAAAACTCATATAGGCATATATAACCTCTACATTATACATGTGCCCACCTTGTTCTTGTATGTGTTAACTAACTGAACATTCACCAACCCCTATTTGGTATATTCTATGCTATATACAGATTACAATTTCCTGCTATACAATGGAAATTTTTTTTCTTTCTATGAAAGACTTTGTCATGCAACACTCCATTCATATAGTTATCTCTACAGCTTACTTCTTTGTAATAGAAAATTTCCTGTTTTTATCCAGCTGTGTGATCTTATTCATTTATCCCATCGCACTGACTCACTTTCTTTTCATACATAGCAGAATATTCACACAGCTTCTATTTACACAGTTTCTTTTATATTTTTTCCAGTACTTTGACTCTCCAAGATTGTGGATGAAAGAACAGAAGACCAACTAATCTGTCATGACTGTCTTGTCAGGTGTTTAAAGGAAGAAACATTTTTTGGGGGAAAACTAGCAGGGGCAGAGGCAGAGTTTGAGTGCAAAAACTGTGATGGAAAGAAGGAGAATGAGTTTCACCACTGTGAGTGCCCTTCCTTCTACCTATTGGGATCATCATTGTGCCTTCTCTGTCTTGATTCTAAGTGAGCTGACCAGAGCATGCCAAGAGAGGGATCCAGATGACATTGCCGCCTTCCCTGATTTTGGCTTCATCCCACCACTTAGCAATGTAAGACACTGTTACCCACTCCCCCTTGCACGTCAATTTTCTTCCTCATCTCCATCTTTGGAGGTGTTTAAGGCCCAGCTGGACAAAACCATGACTGGGATGGTTTAGTGGGATTGGTCCTGCCTCTGGCAGGAGGTTGGACTAGATGACCTGTGAGGTCCCTTCCAACCCTATGATTCTATGATTATTTCTCTTCTTTCCTCTCTCTCTCTCTCTCTCTGTCTCCCCCCCACACCCTCCTTTTGCCTTTTATTTAATAAGAATCTGGCTTATGTGGCCCAAACTGTATATTTTGCAACTGCTCTGAGCCTGTAACCAGAAAGGTAGTTAAAAGTAATTCCCTAAACAGACAAATTATGGTGCCATTTTGGCAGGTCTTGAAGAGTCTGATAAGACTGTGCCATGACTGTGTTTTTCCAGTAGTGGGACTACAAATGAGAGTCAATACCAGAGACAGAAGCTGAATTTTATCTCTCACTGGTTTTGATTCCCTCTTCTCTCTGTATTTGTCTTGCTTTGTATTCTAGGAAATGGGACTGGAGTCTAACAAAGACAACAGCAACAATAGTAACTCTAGCCCATCTTAGATAACCTCTTTTCCCCAAAAAGGACAGTTAATGCCATCTTTGATACAATCTAAAAGACTGTCAGACCAGGGGTTTTTCCTTCTAAAGACTTTCCAGCTAAAGGGAACAAGACATGCTGTTAAAATGAAAATCTTATTTAATACTTTACAGAAAAAGAAGGGGAAAAAGAAAAAAAAAGAGTTAAAGCCCATGAAACCTGCCTTTGTAGGCGATGTAAAAAGAGCTTACATGAGTTTTTCTACCAAAAGGCTACAGAAGATTTCCCTTGTCAAGAGTGGCTCAAACATTTTTTTCCTTGACTATTGTAAGTTTACTCTATTAACAATCATACAGGTTAGCTGCTTTTTTCCTCCTTCTACTGTTTTTACTGATATAGAACTGTAGACAAGTTTCAAAAAATTATATGTTGTGCCCTTGGACTGATGTTCCTTCCTCCCCCAAAAGCCTAGAGCATTTTCTACAGGTCAAAAATTTGTCACTCTTCCAAATGCCAGTTTTATTGTCTACCTTTTGTACCATACTATTTATTCAGTTTATCAAGTATTCTGATATCTTTTTAACATAGAATTTAGTTCACAAATCTGTTTTCTGTGTTAATAGTCTTAGCACTTCCAAATGGAAGAGTAAAATACAGATGAGCTGATTGCTTGAAGACAACATCTTCAAAGAACTGTTTTAGGATTATTGTAATATTATTGCAGAATTTTAAAAATGTCTTTCTGTGTGACAACTATCCTGTAGCAACACTAACTCTGTCTTTCTGAAGATTATTCTGATTAAGCAGCAACATTGTTTTGAAGTAAAGGTGATTGGGAGTCAGAAATCCTAGGTTTTATGTGTGCCTGCAATCACTACAGATCCCCCCATTGTATTATCCTACCTGTTGATGGCCTCATCATTATCCATATCAATGTTTAATTGTTTCTGAAGCCCACAAGCTCTTGGACTCCATGATCTCTTGTGGTGGTTAGTTTCACAGGTTAACTAACCTTGGTGTTTTAAAAAAAATCTTTAATTAGTTTTAAGTGTATTTGCCTTTTGATTTCCTTTACTACCTCCTTCACAAGAAGGGATAAACACACCACCCAATCTTTTTATTTCATTTATTTTATTTTTTTTACCCATTGGTTAAGTTACATAGCTTGATCAGGTCTCCTGCTATTTTTCTCCTCTCAATTTAACAATTCTAATATTGTCAGGATCTCCTTATTTGCTAAAAAAATAAAGTATTTTCATTACTCTTGGTTTTTCTTGTCATCCACATAAGGATTGTATCAATTTCTGTTACATATTTTTGATATGGGATGACCAGAAATAAGCAAGAATTCCAGGTGATGGTACAGCTTTGTTTTACATAGTGGCATTAGAATATTTTTACTATTATTTTTAAACTATTCTTTTTATAGATGTATTCCAGCAGCACTCACTTACTAGGCATGTCCCAACATGTATGAAAACACATTGTAAACACTACTAGGACTGTAAGAGGGCAAGAAATGTATGAAAGGTGGGAGATGACGATAGAATATACATATGTAAGTGTATGCCCCTCTTTCTCACTGGGGCAGACCCCCTTCATCCTCAGGTAGGGAAAATCAGTAGGGAATGGTTCAGGACCGCGCAAGGCTGGCAGTCCTAGGGCATTCCTGACACCCCTGGGATCTGGCCCCTCCTCCAGGGTAGTGGCCGTGGGAGGCCCTGGCCAGTTTTCTCAGGGCCAAAGCAGAAGTCCACTCTCACCCGGCCTGAAGGAGGGGTGGAGCTCCTCAGCAAGATGATGGCCATCCTTCCTCTTCAGTGTCCAGGCTAAAATGAGCTCTCTAGCCCCTCTTTTACACTTCCTGTCCTGCCTCCCTTCTTCTGGCTTGACAGACAAGTGCCTTCTGGCACCACCCAGCTGGGGTCAGCCAGGTGCTCCCTGTCCATCTCTTGCAGCATCCACGCCTCCTCTCTACAACATATCTTGTTTAAAATATATATATAAACTATTCCCAGCTGCCAATCTGCTGTGTCCTCATTGTTGGCTAATTTTTCATGTTGTGAATTTATATAAAGATAATAGAACCCTCAAAATCAAAACACTCCAAGGGAAAACTTCTACATTTTTTATCAAGAAAAAAATTCCCTGGTTCAGCTCATCTAATTCACTGACTTCCATTCTTCTAGCTTCCTTATAGTGAGAGAAGTGGAATCTCAGCAACATGCTTCCAAACCTATTATTTCCTATTGGTTTTGGAGGCAGTTTATCCTTCTAGAACTTCATTCATGATTGGATAGTCTATTTTCCATATGGGTCTGTAGGAATGGTCAAAATACAGTAGGTCAACTCCTTGCCCATTTTTGCAGTGGCAGGATTCTAAATGCTCAACCAGGTCCAATTCCTGCCCCTGTCATTCTGTGTTGCTGAGACAGTGATGAATACAGTAGGTGGCAAAAACAAATTGTGTATGTGTAAGTGATACATGGGCTGTGCTTTTTTAGGGGGGAGGCAGCTGTTGGGCAAATTTCACATAATGGTGTCACATTTATTTATCTGTGTGTTTCAGAGAAACTCTTTGGTGATGTAGGTGCAGTTTCCTTTGTAGAGTTCAAATGACTGTGTTTTCCATAATGACAGGATACCTGACTGTGAATCTGTCTTCTATGGTACACAACCAGTGAAATCAGCATTGCTTTTACTGGATGGGAAGATTACTGCTTGAATATTACAGGTGTTTTCAGATTGTCTATGGAGGAACACTAGAAACAGAAATACTAATTTTTTTTTAATCTAATTCCTGTGTGGGTATTCCATTGATCAGCTTAGTTGTAAACATTCAGAAAGGAGACTAGATCACAATGCCTTCAACTTGAGAAACAATGGTCGTACATGTTCTATAATTTTGAACTTAGGGCCAAATTCTCTGTTTAGATATAAAACTTTATCCCTTTACAAACATTAAACATCACAACCTTCTGTGAGATGATAGAATTATTCCAAATTATGGAAAATGAGACAGAAGGGCATGGATGGAACAACTCTTGCAACCAGGATTAGAATTTAGGATGATTTGGCTCCTAGTGCTAAACTAATACCAGTCACCAGTGGAGTTGTATGGAAGCAATGAAAGGCAGAATTTAGAGCTTAGTGGAAAACATAGCTGTTTGCATATAAACTTTTGATTACTATGTAAGAAATTTGACCATGACCACCATGAGCAATATGTTCTAAAAAATATGTGGGGTAATTCTGTAAACTGTATTTTTCAAGCCATAATTTTTTGAAGTAGAAATACTTACTTGTAAATGGAGGGGTCCGTGAACAATATGTTGGTTTAGAAGTTCCATCTTCCAACACCATTTTTGTAAAAATAAAAAGACAGGAACATATGCTTGCCCTAAAAATAAATTGACTGGATTGTCATTGAGTAGAGCTGCTTGATAATTTTTTGACAATGCTTTTTCTTGAAAATTTCTGATGTGTCAAAACCAAAATTGTTTGTAAATCTGGGTCAATTTTAATGAATGAATACCTGGATATTAAAGAAAATTGAAAAAAAAATCAAGTTTTCAAAATGTATTTGTTTTGATTTTTTTTATATGAATAGTTCCAGTTTTCCTGTTTGAAAAGTCTTTTCATTTAGAAATTTTAGCTAATTAGAAAGTTTTTAAAAATCCAATCAAACCTTTTCAGAATTATCAAAATGAAATATTTCAACTGGCCCAAATCAAAAATGTTTTCACTTTTTCAATTTATAATTTTTTCTTGGTGATTTCATCTTTTTATCAGCAGTGGTAAATTTTTTTGAACTCAAAAATACTGGGAAGAGGAGAACTACTTCTCAAATCAAGTTATGACTTCCACCCATATGAGCTAATGATATAATATATACAGTAAGGTTGTCAAATTTGATTTGTGGAAAGCTGTCATACAAAAGGATAAAATCTGTTGTACATTTAATTGGTGTAATTGCATGCTCTTTCATAAGCCAGTTTATTCTTATAATTGGAGCTTAAGTGGCCTACCTAGAACATTATTTTGAGTTACAGTGTAAATTTTTGGATCTGAGAGAGCATTGGTAATAGAATTCAAGTGGATTTTAAGTTAAAGATCTATATAAAAATAGACAATAGTTGGAGAGGCTTAGACATAACTTCTACATCAATCCCAGGAATCCCAGGAGAACTCTGAAAAGCTTGCTAGAAATATTTATCACTGAAAGAATGAATTAAACTGCTTTTCATTATTGGAGGCAGGCTCAATGGGAAGTCCAGCTGAAGTATTTATCATTCATACAAGCTTAGGAGGAAAAAAAAACTATTATCCAAAGATGAAAGAAAACTTCGTTATCCAAAGATGAAAAAGGTAGAATGAATGTAAAAAACACTTCAAATTTTTCAAGTTCTCACTTACTTTCCTTAATGCTTTTTTTTCCCCCCTTCACATCCCTTTACACTGTATTCTGCTCAGCTGGCTAACTAATGAACTGAAGATCTTATGAAACATAAAAATATGCAGTAGATAACCAGAGATTTTAAAGATATTTCCTACTCAAATACCCTGAGACTTTGGCCTAGAATAGGACATTCCTTATGTATAGGATGAATCCCTTTACTGACAAAGATGGGCAATTACATAGAAGTAGTCCCATTGAGCTCAGTGATATTATTCATCAATAATTGTCCACCAGTGTGAATACTAAATTCACAATCTGGTTGTATACATTTGTATGGTATCTAGGTCCCTATCTTCATTGTGTCCTGCAGGTGGTACTGTATGACAACTAAATGAGATTATAGATTCCTCAAGAAAGAGGGAATTATGTTAGGGCAAAAGGTGAACTGACTTGTTCTCATGTGATTCAATTATGTCCAATTTTTTAAAGTGCACACAACTTCTTGCATGTGCCTCAGGATATGTCTACATCACAAATTGAAGGTGTAATTTCCAGCTCAGTAAACACACATGTGCTAGGCCTGAGTAAGCTAGTGTGCTAAAGCCAGAAATGCAACTTCCCCAGTAGCAGAAGGGAGTGAGCCATCCTGATTGTAATCCCATCTGACACTGTGTAGCTGTGAACAGGGCAGCAAGCCCCACCTATGGCTGTGGTTGCACTTCTATTTATAGTGCACTGCAGGCAGTGTAGGCACATTGACTTTAGCTGTAAACTGCATGCCTGTGGATTTTGACTGTGTGTAAATCCCTTGATTTTCATACATATTTTGCAGTTGCAAATGCAACATAAGGGCACACGAAAATGTGACCCTCACCATTTTGCCCTAAGTTTAATGGGAACAGGCTTGGGCCCATTGTGAGGCAATTAATATGTTCCACTGTGATCATCATCCTGTCCATTTGGGGGGGAGACAGAGGATGCTCAATGCAAGGTCAGGAATTTTTGGGGAAATGATTACTTACCATAACCCAATTCATCATTATAACTGAGTGCTGCTAGTGTCCCTGGATGCAAAATCTGGTGATACTTAGATACTTACTCATACAAAAATGTGAAAATAACATTTGGCTCATTCTAAAATTGATGTGGACATAGGTGCTAAATTCTATTTGTCACTGGACTTTATTTACAGAGCTAAGACGTAGCTAAGGTACACTCAAACTATAATTACATCAAGTGGAACAGAGACATTAAGTTCTTATTTACCCTTTGGTTCTTTGCTGTCCCTTACATATTTTACATCAGATCTGAAAGATCAGAAATATAAGTAGGTCTGGGCATCAGTAAGTATGATTTTATTATAATAATACATCTTTTTGACACAAAGTAAAAATGGTCAGCAGGCCATTACATTTCCTTTATTTAATAAAGCTGCCTATAAATGGCATGATGAAGAATGGTTGTAGGCAAACGCTGTAAGAGAAAAGTAAAAGATGTTGGTAAATGCTCTCAGGCACATATTAGCATGCTGTTAACTAAACAGACATTTGAAAGTCACTATATAAAACCAAATTCCATTTAATTCCTTTTTATTTTCAATTCTGCCCCCAGCTTCTGCCCCCGTATTGATAGAAAAGGGTTCAGGTAGGCAGTGTTAAGATGAGTTGAGCTACCAGGTATTTTATTACTACAGTAGAATCTAAATGAAAGATTGAGTAATAATTCTTTACTTCAGTCAAAGTTTATTGAACCTTAGCAAAACTAGTGATACTATGCTAATCTTTTTACATGACTAGATCCTGATGCATGATTATATTTTAATCATCATGGATCTAGCTTTAGTAATTTCCATGATTAGGCTGACTTATCCAAATAAC
This sequence comes from Podocnemis expansa, assembly GCA_007922195.1. Lineage (NCBI taxonomy): Eukaryota > Metazoa > Chordata > Testudines > Podocnemididae > Podocnemis > Podocnemis expansa. The sequence continues at coordinate 262,837 of ML682059.1, forward strand.
ACTGCTAATACAAATACTAGTGCATATGTAACTGGACTTTCTGAATGCTACCTGCATATATCTCTGTATGTATAATATTTACATGATTATTTTCTTTGTATGGATTTTAAGTTTAGTTTACCAGAGCTTGCTTAGAGTGACATTACTGAGTGACAATCCCAGGTGTCCAGAATTATGAGACTGGCTTTAACAATTATTTATTGTTTTTTAAGTTTACCATTTGGTTAGTAAGCCTTATATAATCATATGAGTCTTGGAGAACCATGAAAGCTGGTAACTAATAGAAGTTTACAAAGGTACTCACTTAGTACCTTTATATCATCTACATAATTTACTTAGACACTTCTATTTTTGTAGGGGACTAAAGAGGTCCTACCCTGCAAGTGCTACCATTATACATGAGGATTGCTTTCATTGCTGGCAACATAGCCTTGGAAACTGCCCCACTAGAGTCCTCTACCATCCCCCAAAGGTTTCATTTCTTAGTTCCCTCCTCATTCCAACAGAACAGCCCAATTGTTACGCCAGAACCCCTGCATTAAACAATGACAGATGACTGCAGTCTTATAGGTGAGAAGAGGAAAAAATCAGTGACAAGGTATATTCTAAACATCAATTGTTTAATTTACGCTGTATTTGACAGTCATGGAACAGAGGTGGTCACAAAGAACATACAGGCAAACTCTTCCTTCAGAAGGCCCAGCCTTTTTGTTCATGACAGACACAGAGCTGTTAAAATATCTATCTATCTCAAGATTGCATCATAACACTCTTTGTTAAGAATCTGAACACAAGAGCCAAGAACAGGGAGAAAAAGAGCAGTCTGCTACCTAATGCAGAGAGGTGCAACTCAATCCACCATAATCTGCGCTCGCTTTTTGCAGACTACAAATTAAGGGCCCAAATGCTCAGCTTTCCTCACACATCCAGAGCCTGCCAACTGAACCTAGGAACTCCTTACGGTTCAGACTGATAACTTGTAATTTTAGCAGTTTCCAGTTCATCACATAAAGCAACGCCAATGCCTTGATCTTACAGAGTAATTTTGCCTAAGAAATTGATTCTGATCAGAGACCAAGACAGAGATTAAATGCTGTTGCTGATTGCACAGATCCCTCTCCAACACCACTACCTCTACTCAGAACCTTGCATAACTAAAAGCAAACAGTCTTCCTAAGTCTGTACATTTGTTTTTCTGCTAAAAAATAGAACTTGGAAGACAGCCCACCTAGGTGACACCTGACATATTAATAAAACTGATAAAAATATATTGTAGCAAACTAAAGAATAAGCCTCATTCTGGTATGAATTTAACCAATGGCATGGAAATAAAAGTAATGGCAAACACAGAGAAGCATGTTGTTATTTTGCAAGACCTTTAACAGAAGAACAGAAAAGGAGTCACTTATGGAACCCATACTGAGATGCTTGGTACTGGCAAGCAGATCTACAGGCTTGGATCACCCATGTATTTAGTTATTTATCTTTGCCCGAGTAATCCCCTTTAAAATCCTTTTAGTACAGAAATTAAGTCATAGAACCCTGCATAACCTTGCCTCAATAGGTCAGGGCTAAGAATACCAGAATCGGGGAAAACTGCTGATGAACAAGGCAGAATCATTCTAAACTGATAGTTATTGTTTCATTCAATTACACTAAGAAAGTAAACTACTGTCTTATGATACTAGTTATTAAGAAGTAATAAATAAATAAATTAAATGGAGCCTATGAATTCAAGAAACTCATTTCACCACCCAGATGCGAGACTTCATGAGGATTGGTTATTGAAAACCAGTTTAATCAAACAAAGTTTTCTTCTGATTTCAAAAGATCAGCCACACAGTCAGGTGAATATACAATTCAAATCTTACCCAAGAATTATGTTGTTGCCAATCATTTAATAACTAAAAGTCTAAAGGTTTATTTATAAGAAAATAGAGGGCAAGAGTTAAAAAAAAAAACAACACTACGTTCTTGTATTAGTTTTGAAGAAGTGATGGGATAAACTACTAGTTTGTAAAACTCTCACTGGAAATTACTCTGTCTTTGGGGTAATTAGTCCTTTTTAGAAATCTAGTCCAGAGACATGAAGTAGGAAATGAAGACAAAATGGAGATGTTTCCAGGGTCTTTTTACCCTCTCCCATATGGATGGGATTTTACTGTCTGAAATAAAAACCTTCAGCACACTTTCTGGGGAAGTATGAGAACAAAATGGAGTCGAGGAATCCTGGAAGAACAAAATGGAGTCCAGGATCACACTAGAAAGCCCCTCTTCTTGTCATTTGGTCCAGTGGTCATGTCTCTGCGGCCTTCCCCAGCAGGGGTATCAATGTCCTTGGGAACAAACTGTCCCAACACTTTCTGAAGGGCCCATGGTCCACAATATCATATGCCTGGCTGATTTTTACCTGAGGCTTTCCTATCTGCACCACCATTTGCCAGCCCAAGCTTCCTCTGGCCAGGGAGTAACTATAGACTACATTGCATAATATTCCCCACCTCCCCTTCTTTGCTCAGACAACAAATGCAGTTGGCCTTTCTGGAACTCTCTGCTGTGCTCAGCTTCCAGGCTTTATAAACCTGAAACAGCTCCCCACCCAGCTGAATTTCCTCATCGCATTAGACCACAATACTCCCTGGCTTTTATTATGGGCCATGGCCCCTGCAGAGGGGGTTGAGACAGTTTGCTCCCAAAGCCATTGGGTATGTCTACACTGGAGTGTTAGGTTGATTATGAAAGGGTAAGTCGACCTACAGACTCCAGCGGCCACACTGGACTTTTATTTAAGTTGACTTAAGCTCTTCCTTAAGTCAACTTAATAACACCATCTGTTAAGGTCAACTTGACACTTAAGTCAAACTTATTAAATTGACTTAAGGGAATGAAGATGGGGAAAGCCATTAGGTTGACCTAAATGGCCTCCAGGCACACTTCTCCAGTGCAATGTGGGGCAGCTACTCACAATGCACCACTTCTCCATTGACTTAGCACCTGCCAGGATGGACACAGACAGCCAACAGGAGTTTTCAATGTAGACTATCTAGGTCAACTCTACAAGGTCGACTTTAAGTTGACTTAAAGTTGATCTTTTTAGGTCGACTTAAAAGAGCCTCCAGTTTAGACACACCCAACGGTTTTCCAAAGGCTTCTGAATTTCAATATTTATGATAACTGGATGCCTGGCTACTTTTGGAATCTTTGATTTAAAAAACAAAACAAAACAAAAAAAACCTCTCCCCCCCAACAGTATTTGATCTCAGCAAATAATAAAACATCATGTGTTTGATTAATTTGTTCTGTGCACATATTTTTTTTTATTTGATTTGGGAGCTACATAAAAAAAAGATTAAAATTGATAAAAGAAATGCAAAAACCACTGTGCTGGAATCTATTCAAGGGCAGGATTTTTTTTAGGCTTTCTTGTTGAAGCTGTTCCAATATACTTGGCTCGGAGAGACATTTTGAAAGGGCACTCCCGTGTGAGGCTGGAGATCCAAGTTAAAAGCTCTGGTTACATGTCTTGACTCTGGATCCCCCACATCCTGAAAGATAGCCTTAACCACTAGGTTAAAAGGTATGGGAGGACTGGGGTAGCTGCACTGCCATCTCTTTTTTCCCTAGACACTTTGTGTATGTAGATGAACTCTGAACCCACCTTCCAGCTGAAGTCCCGAATGCAAACTGGAGGGAGAATGACTGGCTTATGAATACCGTTGGGGCTTAGGTCCGCTGCTGGGTGGGGTCAGGATGGTAGTGGTTATATGTATATGCAGCTGATAAAATCTAGGCAAATTGGTGACTTTAATGGCAGATATTTAGGCACCCATGTAGTTTAGACACCTATAGAGTTAAGCGCCAACTGAGGATGTGGTTTGTGAATGTAATTAGTTCCCAAACATTGGATTTAGGGACCTAGTGTCAATGAGGTGCCTAAAGTCCTCTTGTGAATCTGCCTCAGTTGAATTCACCATGATGGTGATTGAATTTCTGCCTTTATCATATTTGCTACCTGAAAATATTCTAGTGAATAAATTCACTGGTAGGAATACTTGCAGCAACAGTGACTACCTTAGGTAGATCACACTTAACAAACTTAGGTGGTGGGCCTCAGGGAGAGCATCAGGGGGATCATGCTTCTGAGACTTAGAGTCCTTTCCTGATGAGGAAGTGTGATGCATAGGTTGCAACTTAGCAACACTAGACTTACTCTATGAATGGGCATGGAGGAGAAGGAACTTTATAGCCCATCATCCTTCCGACCTCATTTTCAATAAGGGATGTACCCATGTGCACACTGAGGGGCCAGTCCCAATGTTTTCTTACACCCCTTAACTCCAATTGTGCCTCAACATTGAACAGGCAAATAGAGGGATGGAAAGCTATTAGAATCTGACCTAGCCTGGCCTTTTCTGAGCGTGAGAGAATATAGATAGAAGGCAAATTTTTAAATTCACTTTCAATGAAAATTTGTGATGGAAGCCTGTTTCTCAGGGTGTTACCCTGGAAAAGCAAATCAATTGATTTACTAATTTCTGGACTGTCCAGCAGTCTAAAATTTAATTTGAAAATTCTAAGGGGGGGCAACGAAGGAAGGGGACTGTTTTTCACCTAAATGGACAAATACCGACACCCCAGGGTAAATGTCCCGAGTGGGGAATACAGCTACAGCCCGCTGATCAAGCACAGACCAGAAGCAATGAAAGATGTGGAGCCAATAATTTGTCAAAGGCAAAAATCAAATTTATTATAATATATATATATATACTCAGAAAACTAACAGGGAACTTATATTTGTTTCATAGCAGCTTAACAGTACCATAACACATTAAAACTATTCTATACAATTATAACATAGACACAACACTTAGGTACATAAAAGAACATTCAGCAAGAGGGGATCAGGCACTTGCTGAATGGAGAGATCTCTACTCTTATTATTACTCCTTTAAATCTTAATCTAGGTTTCTTGTCTCACTCTTCCTAGGCAGTTAACTTATAATCATAAAGTTACATTGTAAGGCTTTGGCTTCCTAGCAGCACTAAAGTAATCTAAAAGGTCTTAAGGCTGTCTGCTAGTGTCCCTCCCCTCCTTGGGACCCTTTTCCTTACCCCAGAGATGGAAGAAACAAAATGTCCTTTTCCTTTGTCCTGGTAGCAGCAGGCTGGAGCTGGCTTCCTCTGTGAGGCTCCGCTCAGCTCTGATCTGGTTGCCGTGGAAACTGCTTGCAAGTGCAGTCTGGTCTGGTTGCCGTGGAAACTGGAACTCAGGCACAGCTCAGAATGTTCAGAGGCTTGCAGGTGCGGTTGCTAGGAGATCGGAGTTAAGCCCTTCTGAGACTAGATCCTGAATCCTGAGTCACCGCTCAGAGATCCAACCCTGTGCCTTTCAGAGACAGAGTCCGAAGACCCAGCTCCCAGGCTCCCACTAGAGACGTTGTCACTCTCTCTAGGGGTGAGTGTGAGTGAGACTCCTTAGTGCAGCAGGAACACAGCCAGAGGCCAGGGGAACCCAGTAAGGAGCAGGAGAGATCTCCGAAGCTCTGCTTTGTGCATCACCTTTTATTTGCTCTTCTGCCACTCCCATCTTCTCCCAGACCAATCTCAAAGGTGTGATTTCATCTCCATCCAATTGGAAGAAGGTGATTTTACCTGCCACCTGACCAAAAATCAATACTTTTGATGGGCCCTTTGACAGGGGGTGGACACCTTAGAATACTTGATGGGAGGGGGACTGAGTGAGTTCAAAAGTTCAGAATCTTCCTCCATCTTGACCTACGTAGATATACCTAGTGAATCTATGATCTCTCCATTTCACTTGCTGAATGCCCTTTTAAATACCAGCTTTGTTTTTAACAGTAATAACTGGTGATTTATAAATTCTGTACCCCTGATTATTGCATATTATGCTGTTTTTCCAGCTTTAACATAAAACTTCTGCTAGATTGCCTTACACTATTTCCTACCCATATTATTTATTTATTTATTTATTTATTTTTCTGTGATACTAAAGAGATGGCAAAAATCTCAGGCTACAAGGGTTATAATCAACCAGTCAGGAAGCAGAAACCTACCATGAGACTGAATACCTTGGTGCCTGGGATTCTGCTTACTGAGAATGCTTGCAGCCATGATTTTAAATTAGCTTCAGATAGATTAATTGGGCTTTAATGGTTGCTAGTATACATGAAAAGTCTGTGGTAAAACCGTTCTTTCTCTACTCAGAGCCACAGATGTTATTTTTACATTTCAGATAAGGGAAGAATGATTAACTTAAATCAATTCTTTTTTATTGGGAAACCCTAAATTTTTCCTCCAATTTTTTTGCTGACCTGTAGTCTTGTTATACCACATTGTTAATCCCTTAAGCAGGAAAATACAAATAACCTTTCAATCTCTAAGAAAAATAAAGATAATTATATACTATTTGTATTGGGAATGTTGCAGTGGTTCAGAGAAAAGGGAAGAAGGCTCATTAGCTACATTTCATATTAAATTGCATGCATATGTCAATGAAAAAACATTTCCCTCTCACTGGAAACATGTTGAGAGTTTTGGACAGAGGTGGAAGGGAATGGCACTTTTCTGATTCACTTTAGGAGCTCCACCATTTCCCCTACAGCTGTCTGTTTTACAAGATGAAAAGTCCAAGTTGTATTAATCTCTCACACATGAAAGCTGTTCCATACCCCTAATCGCTTTAGTTACTCTTCTCCACACCTTTTTCAATTCCAAAATATCTTTTTTGAGATAGGGCAACCAGATCTGCATGCAATATTCAATATGTGGTTGTACCATAGATTTATACAGTGGCATTATGATATTTTCTGTCTTGTTATCTTGCCTCTGCACATTGAGAAGATGTTTTCAGAGAACTATCCACAATTCCTCCAAGATCTCTTGCCTGAGTGGTAGCAACTAATTTAGACCCCATGATTTTATATCTATAGCTTGGATTCTGTTTTCCAATGTGCATTACTTAGTATTTCTCAATACTGAATTTCATCAGTTATTTTGTTGACCAGTGTCACCTTGTTTTGTAAGATCCCTTCAAAACTCTTCACTGCTTGCTTTGGATTTAATTATTTTGTGTAATTTTGTGTCATGAGATAAATCTAATAAAATGGCAGTGAAACATTTTTCAGTTTTTACTGTGGTGCTGCACAGGCCACTTTCCACCTCATGGCCCTCTCCCAGCTCCCATAAATTCAACCCCTCTCCCCTAATTACAATTCTGGGGGACAACACATATTTGGGCATCCCTAAACTGAAAACAGGGAATGGCAAAAAACCCCATTCCTGTACTTTTGATTACACATGTCACAACCATGACAGTATGTGTGGCACTGACAAACGCACAGTAGAGACAGGAAGCTTCTTGGGGCTAAGACTATCCAAAAATAGGCAAGAGAGAGAGAGTATGAAGGAGGTGAAATGATTTGCCTAAAGCATAGGAAGAACAGAACCAGAACCAACATCTGCTTACTAACAGTTCTGTGCACTGGGCATGAGACCTCACAGCCTCTGAAGCACTCACTGAGTCCTCTTTCCCCTGTCAATGCAAAATACAAGGAACCAAGAACATACCTAAAATGTATTACCATATATTCACTTAGCTTGGTGTGGAGCACACTGTTGATTTCCACTATGAGGGAAGCAATACTACTTGATTCTTTAAGTGGAATTGTTCAAAATGGAATAGGATTTTGGAGTGGTAACACAGTTATTATGTCATGGATTTCTCCCTCCAACTTCCCAAAGCTTAGAATGTCCACCACAGTGAATTCAAGGGAAGGTCCTCCCTTCGACTCATCACTACGCTACTTACCAGGTAGTCTTCAGGGACTGACTTCCCAATTGACTGAAAAGGTCTTCAGAGTGGTGATTTGCATGACATGACAACTGACACGCTTAGCCTTTTAGGTGAGGGTAATTAAAATCCATTAGTGGACATATCTAATGAGGCATTTGTCAAGAAAATTATGGATGGAGTTTTTTGTATCTGAACTGCATGTGCTGCACATTGTGAACACTTGAAGAATACTTGAAATAAAACAAAAACTAAATGGAACAATAAAAAGAGGTAAGGAAGAAAAGGGAAAAACACATTTTTACAAGAGGAAATGGTAGGCTGTTGTTCTCAGGCTGTTCTGCTGGGTGATAAGTTTTCTGGAAATATAGGCATATAGGAGCCCAGTGCTGCTACCACCCACATTTGGAACACATATGGAAGTCAATTAACTTCAGTCAATTAACATAATTATAAATGCCAGCCTAGGCCCTTGGCAAATAGTTGTTCCTGGTTTTGGCTAGACTGCCATTAACAATCGTGAAAGTTAAAAACTGAGTTGATTAGCAATCAACTAACCCAACTTCAAAACACAACTAAAAACACTAGACTAGATAGGTCCAATGAGAATTCTGAGTGTCGGACTGGGCCATCTGTTTCTCAGCTGATCTGCATCCAATCTGGTATTTTCCACACTACTAATGGAAGAATGGCTGGAACTGTACACAACATATTAAAAGTGTTGGCAGAGGCTGTAAATTGTATGAGATTTTATTTGATGGGTTAAGTGCATGATGGGTTGCCCAAACAGGTTATAAATAAGTATCCTTCTGAATTTCTCCACAGATAATAAGAAACATGTCAATAAGTGATGAAATTTAGACTTCCAATTATTTTAACAACAATAAACTGATTTTTCTGGATATATTTCTTACAAATGCTTTGTTATTTGTAGTTACAAGCATGGGGTGGAAAAGAATTAGTTGAAGGAGATTCCTGGCTGAACAGAAAACTAGACTGCTCAAAATTCCAGTCAGAAGAGGAAGACTTATGTTCAAGTCTTTTTCATTAGAAATTAATTCACTCATGTTGCTTTGCTCCTGCTGTTGTTTTTATCAGAAGAAAGCTATTTGGTGATATTCTGATGGAAGAAATTTGCAAGTCTAGTTTACCTGTGACACTGAAATAAAAACACATTTTACAATGCAAACTGTCTCCGATTTTTAATGCATTTAAGGACAAGATGAAGACAACCATCAGTTTCTGAAATGACATTAGAAGGGCAGCAATCAATCATTATGAGGTGCTAGAAGCTGACAGTTCTCCTATGAGACTGTCAGACTTAAAGTTTTTGTGCATTCCAAAGGAAATTTTAAAGAGCTCAGGTGCAGGAGAAAGCACACTAATCCACAAGTCTTGGAAGGATTTTTTTTTTAATGTAGATTTGCCGCATGAGCATATCCCCATTTTACGTTAATTGCAATATCCAATGTAATAGGCCAAATGCAAAATAATAGTGACTTCTTACACTAGAGGACTAAATCTTGAATGTGGAACTGTGAATTAGAAGTGGTGCAGCACATCAGAAGGTGCTCCAAGCAATGTGCTTATTCATACTTACTCCTGGACTTCTCCTTGAAGAAAATGCCACCCTTTGCATCTGGCCATTGTGCTACTGTCCTTTCCCCTAGGTATAAGAACCACTACTTACGCATATCTCTTGGGGTATATCTATACTGATATCGGCAAATTCACCACCATTAGTTCAGGCTTCCAAGACCGGATCATGGCATGTATGAACTCGCCACACCACTCCTGGAAGCTGACCCTGGAAGTCCTGGGAGTCCAGGTGTGTAGTGGAACGCTGACCACAAGCAATTTGTGGTTGGCCTTCCCCTAATGCAGGCTTGTCTAACATGCAGCCCGGGGGCTAGAATCTAGCCCACTAAGGGCTTTTATCTGGCTCACCAAGTGCTGGCTGGGGCTATCTGGAATACTCCATATTGCTATATCAAGTGTGCAGGCAGACGCTGACAATTTATGCAAGCAAAAGTAATGCCAAATATCACGCTAATCATTATTTTATTAAAATTTATTAATAAAGATCAATTTGTGTGTCTTATCTGTGTCTTATCTATCAAAAATTTTCTCACTGGCCCCCTGACTGAGAAAAGGATTGCAGTGTGGTCCCTCACCCAGAAAGGTTGGACACACCTGCCCTAATGTGTAAGGGTGGCTTACAAAGTTGCCACTGTTTACAGAGGGAATTCTATGTTCCTTGAGTAATTGGTGGTCAACTGCCACTGAAAAAGCCCTCAGTGTAGACTAGGGCTTACATGAAGGAGCAGACTGCCTTCAGCAGACTGATTTGGCTGACCTGGCAGCTAAAGAACTCAAAATGTTCCAGAGATGGGGGATCAGAGACAAATTTGAAAAGATTAGCCCTTTTTTTTCACTTTGGACTAATTCCTTTTGGGATAGGAAAAGAGGGGTTCCTTTCCTTTTATTTGGTTGTTTGCTTATTTTTGTGTATTTCCCCCTCAATTATACACACACACACACATCATGAATTGCTACTGTCTTTGTGTCTGAGGAGGGAAGCAGAATAAAGGAGAACAAGATAATTGAATTTTCATTTTATTGCATTCTCATTCAAAGAGAGACATGGTCTGGCCTTTTGTAGACTACACTGGGAACCTAAGAACTTATCAGAAGTATTCCATCTGATTGTTCATTGTAGAATTACGTTGAGCAAAATCCAAAGAAAAAGGTAGTGAGGTTTATCAGGAATGTGAATGGAAAGGAGTGGTCTCCCATTAAGAAAGATGCTGAAGAGAAGTACCTTTCCTCCATGTTTTGTTGATACAGTATTATGTCATGAGATTGTGAGACTGGGGAAAACCTGGGTGACAAAAATCAACAGTCGAAAGTTTTTGATTCCTCTTCCACCTATATCAATAGCAAGTTAGCCACTAACTTCAAGGGAAAAAGACTAGACCCTCAGAGAAAAATCCCCATTCAGGATGAGATTGGGTTCTTGGCTTTACTCTGATAAAGATGGCAGAACAAGTTGAATCATCCCAGGAACTTTTCACCTCTACCTTTTAAAAATAGGACATTTTAACTTTAGGATCTATGTTATTGCACAGAAAATGAGGATCTTTACAGTATTACCAGGACAAAGATGTTATGCTATTCTTAGGATTTTTTTTCGCATTGTTTGGGCTAGTAATTCTCTGTCTATCAGAAGTGAAAAGATTGATGTTGAAACAATTGAACAATTATCTTTTACTGAAACTTTGTAGGAGGGCCCAGGATTCAGCATGCACAAAGTGATGGGGAGGAGGAGGTGTGTGTGGGGGTGGATACAACTCACAAGAATTATATAGAGTGCAGAAATGTTCTTACTAATTAGAGATCCAAACACTAGAGCTGCATATTTAGCATGGTACCATGCTTTTTCTAGCTGAGTTGTGTCAGGAGGAGTTGGATCAGTATCCTGTTATTTTGAGAGTTTTAGATGACCAGTAATCAGTCTATTTGACCCAAGTAGAGGTTAAATTTGGGTAAATATGTTTTGAAATGTAGCTCAGAAGCATGAGATGGTGCCAAAAATCATTTAATGTTAAAATAAATGTGTTCTTTGAAAGCTGTATAGTTGGTTTAAGATCTAATTCTGTTTGGCTTCTAATTGCACACAAATGGATTGTACAGTCCCATGTATATTGTTTATCAATTGATTTTTTTTTTAAATATCTGTATTGAAAGTGGTGTGTTTTCTAGGATTGATGTTTTATGGAGTGTCCATGTTTTAAATAGATGCATTAAAACATACTACATTCATTTGTGCTTTTCTGTGATTCTTGCATAGTCTTTAGGTTCCTTTGCAGCAATATAAGGAATCAGTCTGCCAAAGATGAGAGAAACAACTGCAGTGTAAATCAGGCATAGCTAGGACTATCTAGAATCCTGGAACTTAAATTTCAAAAATACAAGTTTATGACACTTATGCTAAAAGAACACTGGGGAAATAGCCACCCTTCTTTTATCCTTTTTGTGGACCAGGCTGTGAACATGACTCTCAAACTGTAATACATTCCAAGACACAACTATAGGAATGAAGAATCCCAGCAGGAAGATGTAAGGCCTGAGAGATTTAAGAATGGCAAAACACTCTTCAGTGATAGCCACTATTCAGAATATAGAAGGGCTATGCTTTCCATTGTGGATCATTATTTTTCCTCTTAAACCAATATCTGCCAGTTCTCTTCTTAAACATCTATAATGCATATTATAAAGTATTACTATAAATATTAACAAGTGAGTCACCACCTCAGATGCTAAATGTCATCTCCTGAAAGGGACTCCATGTGATTTCTTTCTTGGATCTAGTAATTTATATTCCAAATATCCAGAACTCTGGCTTTCACTGTCTAAAATAAAGGGAAATCTTTCCTTTAAATATTGTTTGACTAATGAAATGTTACATTCTATGGAAAAGCTACAAGATTCATATCAGTAATCATGATGTAAGCCATGAAACAATTAGTGTAATGCTCTGTTCCCCTTAAATGGTGGCCACATAGAGATTAAAGAGCCTGTTTCAGCCTTGGAGGTATATGTATATATTAATATGCAGAGGTATCAGGTTCAATTCCTAATTTTAAAAGGGATAGCCGTGCTAGTCTAGTCCAGTGAAAAAACAACAAGGAATTGTGTGGCACTTTCAGACTAACAGATTTATTTTTTGCATGAGCTTTCGTGGAAAAAGATCCCACTTCCTCAGATGCTTCGAAGATGGGTGAACTTACAGAAAGGAATGAAACTAAATGCAATGACCTGATCCTATGTTTTACACCCCCTTGCATTTAGTATCATTCCCTTCTGTAAGTTCACCCATCTTCGAAGCATCTGAGGAAGTGGGATCTTCTCCCATGAAAGCTCATGCAAAAAATAAATCTGTTAGTCTTAAAGTGCCACTCAATTCCTAATGCCACCAACTTGCCCAGTGGTTTCAGCATTACAGTGCAACTTCTAAAGCTAATTACTGTGAGAATGCGGGGATTAGTATGCAGAACCCCTGGGGTACACCCTGGGAGTTGTGAAGCTAATGGGTATGCTTATCAACTATTTAACTTGAGGTGGGCTCTCCACCATGCTCTGGCTCATGTCACACAGTCAATCTCTCCAGACTCTGGTATCACCCAATCCAACAGCATTTGGTACCACATACCCAACGTAGGTCAATGAATACTTCCTGGAGCCACTCCTGAACCAGCAATAGAGAAACTTTAGGTAGCCATCCAGTCTAGACCTCCAGGACAGTTCAGTCTTGCCCTCGTTGAAAGCCTGACCTGTGAAGTTTGTTGTTTAGTCCACCATTTCCTCAAAGTGAAAGAGACCTACAACTGCTTTTGTTACTGTGCTGAGTTGCCTGAACCCTTCACTCAAAATACATTGGTTAATATAAAATGTTATGCAAGTTTATTAACAATGGAAAAATAGATTTTTGTCAATTATGAACTACAAATGTAAAGAGATTGGAAAGAGTTACCAAACAAACAAAAAAAAAAGAATACTATCTAAATTCTAACAGGATTTGATTCTAGATGCCTGTCATCCTGAGAGCTGGCATAAGCAGGCTACAGATTTTCAATTCACACAGGCAGATACTGCTCTCAGAAGTTTCTGCAGGTTTTTGGCTGTGGGGAAGTAAAGACAAACACTGATGTGACTTCCCACTTCTTGCTATCTATTTCCAGCTTTTTGGAAAAGTTAATACATGTTGTGTTGGGGCTACTCTTTTTTTTGTCAATGAGTACTCTGTTGTGAATGTGCTGTCTACCGTGAAGTCGTCACTGTAAATGTAGTGGATTCTTTTCTTGACAGCCCATTAGGCTGTCTGGCCACTTCACTGTGTTGCCTCAAAAGTTGGGTTGGCCACTTCAACCTCACAAAATATTTTAGAAGCATTTACAGAAATACTTTATCTTCTTAGTGATAGCATATGTAATCCAACAGAATGTTAATGTTTAGCAGATCAAGGCCTTTAAAATGATATCAAATAAGGCTGACTTTGTACAGAACATTTAGTTATATGACTTGGTTAATATTGGGTAATTGGGGTGTTGTTTTCAGACAGAGTGTCAAGGTTAAGTATAGTAAATTTGCCCAAAAAGTCCAGCACCCAATGCTCCCATGGAACAGACAAAGAAGCTGAACAGGGCTGCTTAACCCTGCTTCTTTGGCTGATGAGACAGGTACCCAAGAAAGCTCAATGCAGACTTCTATCTGCCAGCTCCTCTCCCAGAGGTAGGCGGGAATGTTACTTCAGCATGGGAGCTCATCCCTACTCAGGAAGAGATAAGAGATTGGTTACAGGTCCCAGGGTTACTGGTTTTGGAACAACTGAGTAGGTGGAAGAAGAGAGTGCCAAGAAAGATCTGAAGTGATGCAAGAAATATGTGTTATTGTTGCAGGAAGAGCAGGGCCCAAATTCAAGGCTGAGCTGAGGGCTACGTGTGCTCAGGGAGCACTGTGAATGGATACCTACATGCAGCATGGCAGAGAGATCTATTATCAGCGGGGGAAGTCTAGACTAGTACGCCAACTACAAAGATGGATGCAGTGGTTACCTGGACTAAGGGACTGATGTGGCAGAGGCAATTTGTCTCTTGAGTAAATTAAAGCTCCTTTGTTAAGAACCTGGGATTTATCACATTGCACTTTGAATGGGTAATTGCTGGGGTGAATTAACTATCAGTGTGAGTTATTTACTCTGACTTTTAAAGAGTACTAAGATTTCTAGCCATGCCTCTGAGATGGCTGATAAAATTATTAGAATATATTTATCTGTTGCAGAGGCTCAAGAGTAAATTACTGCCTTCACAAAGGCCAAAGAAGACTCTTTCATCCCAGGGTGAGGGAGTAGAAATTTGGAGAAAACAGTCTCATAGGGGAGCACGCCTGAAATATTTATAAAAAGTAGGACTTGTCTACCATGAATAAATGACATGGATTTAACGTAAATCAGTTTTTTAGCTCTGTATGGACATTTGCTTCTTAGTTTAAGCATGACTTTTTTGATTTAAATAGATTCTTAAGCATGAAAGCTAAAGTGAAATAAGTCACTTTTAAACTGAAATAAGTGTCCATAAAGCCTTTTCCAATGGTTTAAATAAATCAGTTTAAAATCACAGTTTAAGTTAAACTAGTGTAACTCTCTCATGTTCGTAAGCCCTTAAAAATGTGCAGATTTGCCTAACTGGTATATATTCCTTCACTCAACAATATTACACTTCAGCAGAACAAAATGATGGGAGAACTCTGCTTCAAATGGAGCTGATTTATATTTTCTATGCTGCCTTTCATAAGCTAGATGCAAGCACAGAGTTCAGACAAAGGCAAGTTAAAAAACTTTAGTAGCATGCTGTATGCTTTTCACTTAATATCTCTGGCCAAAATGTGAAAACTTGGTTTCCTGAAGTTAGGAACCTAAATCCATATGTAGATGCTTAAACGAAAGACCTAATTGTTCTGAGCTAACGAGAACCTGCAACAACCATTGACGTCAGTAGAGAGTCTACAAGTGTTCAGCACCTTTTGAAAAACTGAAGACTGAAAACACAACTTTTCTTCTTCCAGTCAGCTCCAATTGTGATAAGATAACCCTTAGTTCCTCAAGAACCATGTGATGCCCTGCATCCTCTCACACCATAGTTTCAAATGGTAATTATGTTAAATGAAAAAGATTTGTTTTTCTAGCTATAGTGAGTATGTGTTATATATTAAGGGGGAAAATAACCCACTAAAAAGGAAGGCCAGTTTAAACAGATGACTTATGTGTGATATGTGTGTGTGCACATGTAATTCATTGGTCAATGCATATTACAGGTCTTTCCCTGCTCATTCCCATCAATCCCCAATCCTCAAGTGAAATGATGTTCTATCCACCCTTTGAGAACTGTACCTCAGGTTGCAGCAGTTAGTGATTTTAATTTTGGAGAGTCCAATTCAGTTCCTGGTGTGCTGGCCAAAATGACAGTTGTCACGTGCAATTACATATACATAGATATAGAGATATGTGTTGTAAACACCAACATTTTCTTCATTTGTGTGTCTTTTTCCTGTATGGTCCTTTGTTCTCACTTTGTCTCAATATTTTCTAAACCCTTTCCATGGATGGGGCTAAAATATTGTTGCCCACCTTATTTCACTCAAGGGAAAGAAGTAACCTCTTAATGCTCTCATTTCTTGTAAACTGCATAAGGATTGGTGTTGAATTTGACCAGGAAGCAAAACTTCAAGAAAATGCACTGAATGCTGTATCCAAGCGCCCAAAGCATAAAACCACGTAAAATAAATAAATAAATAAATAAATACAAATGGAAAAACTTGGACTATAGACTCTTATTTTTCTTGCAACAGGATATGTTCCTAATATATTCTCAGCTGGGACTCATTGGCCTATACATGAATGGCACTGGTCTCTCCAAAACAGAAGTGAACCCAATGATTATGGGTTGAGTAACAAACTTCAATCTCACAGCGCTAGAGTGTTCTCAAAAAGAGAAACAACATATCTGTCCATCCATTTTTATAGCTACAGTTTAGCCCATTCATGATAAATTATTCCTATCACTCATTTTGTGACCTATAATTCTTACCATTCAGACTATCTGTTCCAAGATTTTATAAAGGATTTAGAATGAGCTTTCTTATTAACTCCGGCTTCTTGCTGGATGAGACTGTTACAAAGAAAAAGTCACAATGATTACAGTGTGTCAGTAATTATGGCATCAGCAATAGTGCTAGTTATGCAGTCAAAGGAAACTTTCAATGACGGTCATGTACAGAGCAAGCTAATGTAGCTGAACTTCACTGGCCTCTTCCAATTCCTTAGAAATTTAAAATTCTTATTTTATACCAATTGACTCTTTCAAAAACTTTAGCCCATGTTTCTCATTTCTGTGCAGTCCCTAGCTTAAATAGAAGAATAGTCAAAGGATGGACCAAAGCTGAACTCCTGCAAAAATTTCCACTGAGAAGCATGATCTAGGCCAGTGGTTCCCAACCTTTTCTCTGCCATGGCACACCTTGATACCTTTGATTATTTTGCGGCACACAGCCATCTAGTCTCCAAATGAACTCATGAACATTCATGAGCCAATTTAGAACCCTTCAAGTAGTTTTTCAAAAAATTCCATGGCATACCTGCTCAGGCCTGATTGCACACCCATGTACTATGGCACACTGGTTGGGAAACACTGCTCCAGGCTAGTGGTTCCTAACCTTTTCAGAAACACAGCACACTTCAATGTGACAAAATATTCGATGCCACATCCACTTTTTTCAGCTGTATTGATTGCTCATAAACATCACATTTATTACATTTACTTTGATCATGGTCTTACTAGAGAGGTTTGCAACATTGTGCATACAACAAACTAAAGAAGGATCAAATGCATTAATGTTTCAAATCCATTGGAAAAAAATGTATGTCATCTTAATTTTGCTCTTTGGTGTCCTGCGTTCGAAATGTTCACATTTTAGAATTGAAAGACTGATACCTCACTTTTAATTTAATGATTAATTTTCACAAGTTTTATGAGTTGCAACTTTGGTTGGATAGAATATTGTTTAAGATGAGATACTAGTTTACACTGATTTTCATTACCTTTTTACCAAATTTCACAGCACACTTGGACAGCTCTCATGGCACACCAGTGTGGCACACTGGTTGAACATCACTGCTCCAGGCTTGAAATTTCTTTAGATTATGTTCTGACCTAGATCATCAAACAAAAAATGATCTATTTTTCAGTAAAGAGAACACCAAAACCTCAAGATAATGCCCATAACCATGTGATATTTCCCAAAATAAGAGAAATAGTGAGAGAACAATTATTCTTTTGAGTCTTCTACCATTTTGCGGTTAGTATCTTAGAATATTCCTATACTATTGTATGTGAGTCCTGGTCCTGATTAGATATTGAACAGAAATCAAATAGATCTGACAAACATTTGTCAGGGATCGACTAGGTATACCTAATCCTGCCAAAATAAGGGGAATGGATTAGGTGACCTTTTTGAGTTCTTTCCAGCATTGTGTATCAAATCAAAGGAATTTTATTCTGGTTCAAACACAGATCTTACCTTATCGTGATTCTAGTCATACATGTCCTAAAGTAACTCTAGCTACTATATATGTGAATATTATTGTTTCATTTGTATACTGCACCTTTATGTTTCTATGAAGTTGCTTTTGGCAGCTACCTTTCGTGTGCAGTTGTAATGTTAGCTTTTAAAGAGGAGATACACATACTCTGTTCTCATGTGAAGTCTTTGTTCTTTCTTTTGTTACTTTTGGAAATGTAAAAAAAATAATTGGGACTGTATGTTGATTGTAGCTCTTTGTGTATGGAAAACATACCAATTATGTATTTTTTTATTGCTTGCCAAGAGGAGATTTAGAAATACATATTGTTCCTCTTGGCTATTTTGCCTTTTGCTGTTCAGATTCTGGCTTGTTTTTAAGGTGGGGGAAAGAATGATTATGGTCGCACTGAGCACAATGATGTGGAAATGAGGGGAAACAATAAACATGGTTTGCAAAGATGTGTATTTTCTGAGGCAAACCCACCTTAAATTTTGGCTTTAATTATTTTCATTGATCATTTTGATAGAATAGTCTTGTTAATATGACTTGTTGAACATGGTTGGATTTAACTGATAGGGCATTCCAAAGAAATAATGAAGTCACAAAATCACAGAAAATGGAAGGGTCTATGAGAAGTCATTAAATCCAAGCCCCTGCACGCTTCTATATCATCTTCAGCCATCCTTGACAAGTGTTTGTCTAACCTGCTCTTAAAAATTTACAGTGATGGAAATTCCACAACCTCCCTAGGCAATTCTTTCCAGTGGTTAATCACCCTGACAGTTAGGAATTTTTTTCCTAATGTCAATCCTAAACATCCCTTGCTGTAATTTAAGCCCATTGCTTCTTGTCCTAGTATGAGTGGTTAAGAAGAATATTTTTTCTCTCTCCTCATTGTAATAACCATTTAGGTACTTGAACACTGTTATCATGTCCCCTCTCAGGTTCATCTTTTACAGACTAAAAAACCCAATTCTTTCAATCTTCCCTCATAAGGCAAGTGTTTCAGACCTTTAATCATTCTTGTTGCTCTTCTCTGGACTTTTTCCAAGTTTTCGACATCTTTTCTGAAATGAGGCACCCAGAAGTGGACACAATCCTTCAGCAGAGTCCTAATCAGTGTGGAGTAGAGTGGAAGAATTACTTCTTGTGTCTTACTTATATACTACTGTTAATACATCTCAGAATGGTGTTTGCTTTTTTTTCAACAGTGTTACACTGTTGACTCATATTTTGCTTATGGACCACTATGATACCAAGATCCCTTTCTGTAGTACCCCTTCCTAGGCAGTCACTGCTCATTTTCCATGTGTGCGATTGTTTTTCCTAAGTGGAACACTTTGCATTTGTCTTTATTGAATTTCATTCTGTCTACCTCAGACCATTTCCCCAGTTTGTCCAAATCATTTTGAATTGTGATCCTATCCTCCAAAATACTGGCAACCCTTCCCAGCTTGGTATCATCTGCAAAATTTATAAGTGTACTCTCTATGCCATCATCTAAATCATTAATGAAAATATTGAACAGAACCCGGCACAGATCCGAGCCCTGTGGTGCACTGCTCATTGTGGACTTCTGGCATGACTGTGAACTGTTGATAACTACTCCCTGGGAGTTGTTAGCCAACAAGTTTTTCACCCATCTCATAGTAGCTTCATCCAGATTGTACTTTCCTAGTTTGCTAATGAGAAAGTGATGTGGGACTGTATCAAAAGCCTTAGTAAAGTCTAGATATACCACATGCACCATTTCCCCTCTCTCCACAAGGTCTTTTATCCTGTCATGGAAAGCTCTCAGGCTGGTTTGACACAATTTGTTCTTGATAAATCCATGTGATCACTTAATACCTTCTCTTCTGTATGTTTTATAACTGATTCCTTAATTATTTGCTTCATTATTTTTCCTGGTATAGAGGTTAAGCTGATTGCTCTACAATTTTCTGGATTGTCCTTATTTCCTTTTTTACAGATGGACACAATATTTGATCCTTTCCAGTCCACTGTCAATATTTAAAGCTGAAAACAATTGAGTGTATCAATATTTCAGGGGATTTTTTTCTCTTAATATCAAATCCCTGCTGGCGAAAGTAGAGGAAATCATGTTAGGATAGAAAAAAAATCTAAGTGGAAACATGGTCTTCTTATTATCCTTCTCTTAACTGCCTGAAATTTTTTTTGTCTTATCATTTTTTAATTCTAAATTTGGTATATGTTTTCTTGTTTGGCAAAGTATGTTGTAGTTGGCTAATTTGATTTAAACATCATAACCTTACTAAACACCTTATTTAGTATTGAGAAAGATGGTCTTGGAGTTAAGGGAGTGGACTGGCACTCAGGGGCTCTGAGAAAAATTTCTAGTTTTGCTACATTCTTGTTGTGGTTGGACAAGGCTCTTAATCTCGATGGGTATGGCTACACTTAGAACAGAATTCAAATTGACGACAATCAATTCAAATTTAATTAAGTGCATGACCACACTCGCTTTCATCAATCCGAACTGAGGAACTCCTTTGTTCGAATTGATGAAAGCTGACTTTGAAGTGGTCAGGCCTCATTTGACTTTGACGTCATGGTCAATTTGAATGCAGTAGTTTGAATTGAGGCAGTGTGGCCATGTCAATTCAAACTCACTGTTAGTTCAAATTGACACGGGTTGACCTTCCTCCCAGGGTGCATGGCACCCTGGAAGGAAGACCAGCCCTCAAACACCTGGTGCCAGCAGCCCCAAAGGTGCTTTCACCACCACCCAGCCAGATCGGGCTGGGGTGCAATGAGGTTCCTGTCCCTTGGCTGGGGAAGGAACCCCTGGATGCTGCTTCAGCCCCGCTTGCCAGTGCTGGGAAGGGATCCCTGCGTGGGGCTGGAGCGCCACTGGCTGCACACAGGGATGGTACCATGGCTAGAGCTGGGCAGGGGATGCTTTTCCCTGTGCTGGGCTCAGAGAGTTGGAGCCTGTCAAGGGATTGGGTGGTGGCATGGCCCTTCTTGGGGACGATGTTGCCACACCTCCCATGGTCCCCCTCCTCCAATTCAAATTAGCAAGTCCAGTCCATGGACATGCTAGTTCTAATTGGAGTTTCTAGTGTGGCCATGTTAATTCAAATTGACTGAATTCAAACTAATAATTATTAGTTTGAATTGATTAGTTCAAATTCAGTCAATTTGAATTAACACTCTTAAGTGCAGACATAGCCTGTACGCTTCAGTATGCCCCCTTAAAACAGGGCGAATGTTGCTTACTTTATATATGATTTCTAAGTGTTTGGGGGCAAAAAATATCAGTGCTCATCTAAACATGGATTTATTTCAGACTAAGTACTCTGGAATAACTTCATCTGTGGACACATTCCTTCTCCCCCCCCCCCCCCCCCGCCCTCAAATATGACTCCCTTTTCCTGGTTTAATTTAATTTACTTTGAAGAGAGTTAAGAGATTAACCTTAGGGTCTTGTTTTAGAAAATCTTGGTCAGGTATTTAAAATCCACTTTGAAAGATACACAGATAGAATTACTCAAGCATAAAATGTGAATATAAAACACAACTGCTTTCTTAATCCAAACTAATGTTCAGGTGTAGATAAAGCTCTTACTAAGTTTTGTATTGTGCCCCCATTTTGAGTGGTTTTGCCAGGTGCTACTGTAAAACAAATAATAGAATGACGATGCATTTGTTATTCTTAAAACATTATCTCTTTGTAATGAAGTCTTTTTGGTTTGTGACACCAGCAAAAGGACAAAAGCTTTTAACTAAGCTTTGTCAGTGTCTACTCATCATTTTTTTTACTGGATTTGAAAATCTACTTAAATGGTTTTTGATGATGTGATGGCTCGTGCTTTGTATGAGCTCATTGATTGTACATTGTTTAGTAATCATTTCAGTAAAAGACACTATAAAAACAAATTAGGATTAGACTGAATTATGCATTTCTTACTTCAGAGGGGCATTTCATTGCAGTATTACTGGTTAGTAGCATTTTGCAGATTGTGAAATCATTGTAGTGCATTGAAGTCTTATTTATCAATCTCGCTTGTCCTCTAGGAGGTTTATTTTCTTTTCTTGGTATTTTTATTATTATTTAATGAATAAATCATTAAATATATCAGTAATCTCAACATTCACAGACAGGGATAAGAAAAATTAAATAAAAATACCATATATACACTTAAAAGTTATAAATGGCCAACATTTTGAAAAAACAAACAAAGAAACAAAAAGGTGTCTAAATTTAGGTTCTTGGTTGCAGTTAAGCACCTAAATATGTGGGTTGAATTTTCAAAACTACTGAGAACCTTGCAGCTCCCACTGGAACTGGAAATCAGATTCTCAGAAACTGGGACGGGGGTCCACTTATTTACATGCCTAAATCTCACTTAAAGATCTTAACTTTAGGAAACCTTAACCATATGTGCAATATGAATTCAATATGAGTAGAAATTCTTAATGTTTTGGGAATAAGAAATTCTCCCCAAGATTACCTTCAGTATCTCATAGATCAGTAGTTCCACATGATTTTGGGGCAAATATGTGTATTTTCTGAATCAAGGTTCTCATGCACCAGAGAATTTTTTCTTTCTTCCATTCACCTGGGCATTCTTTACTTCTCTGATACCTTTGATTTTTTTAAAACATCACATTAAGTTTGTGGGACACCAAACCCCATTCCCAGCATTATTTGAATGGAAGTAAGTACTGGCTGTGGAGTGAGTCCCAAGATAAGAATTATGAAGTTTGGGACATGCTAGAGTACAGCCTTAGAATGCTGCAGGCCTGGGAGTGGTGAAGTAAAACAATTTTAACCAGCATATGTATTCAAGACTTGACACTATCTAAAGTACCTATCAGGACCACATTAATGTAATGTCTGAGTGAATTTCTGTTTTAAACTCTTATTTATCCTCACAACATTCCTCTGAGCTTCTGAAATATGGTTATACCCATTTTCTAGAAATAAGTAGAATCTATGTTAACTAAGGCTTGAAACATCAATGTTACTTGCCCACAACTAGAGGAAGCCTGAGATCAGGGAATCTGAACCCAGGGCTCCCGAATCCCAGTCTGCACCCTAAAGCAGCGAATTTTCCTTTCTTTTAGGGGAGCCTTGTGTAAGAGATTCAGAGCTCAATTGTCTCAGGATTTGGTCTGGCTTTCTAACCTACTGTGATTTAATATATAAATAAATAAACAACAAGGAGCTTAATGCAGCAAGCTTGTTTACTGAAACTGTAAATTATGCAAATAGATTCTGCTCTTGACTGCTGTTTTTGAAGTTTTTCTTTTTTTTCCCCCTACCAAGTAATTATGGAAAACTGGCAGCAATAGCTTCCCTCCCAGCACTTAGTGTTTCCAGTGGCTATTCATGGTTAGTGATGTCACACCTAAGAAAAAAATCATTCATGTTCCCCAGAAATGCTCATTAAACAAACTTTTAAAATGGTTATATTGTCTGAAGCTTGACTGTCTGTGCTGGACTTTGATGAATGTTGCTCATTACTTAGATTAAGCTTCCAGCATTGTGAACACTACTACATTGCCTAATAATGTGAAACATTTTACAATGAAAAGGAGTCATGTAGACAAATGATAGTATTTTAATCAATTAACTTAGCAGTGCTATCAAAACCCACATGAAAGGTCTAGACACATTATCTAATGTCACATTTTTAATAGTTTATAATTAACACTGGGGAAAGAATTGGTTTCAAACCAACTGAGAAGAACATGCCACAAATTACATTCTTTGCTGGCTGAAAAAGGTCTTGAAATTACATGGTGCACTTCCTGTTCTCTGCATACATTTTCTCTTGCTCTCTCTCCCTCAACTGCAGAAGAGTTTTAAGTCATGCAATTTCTCGACTGACATTTCCAATGTTGAATCTAATCTGAAAAATTCGGTTGTTCATTGCAAATCAGGTAGAACTGAGCCAGCCCGTGAGCTCTTAATTGGGTCATTAATGTGAGGAATGAAAACTATCATTTTAAGTTTTATAGCACAGAGCAAAACAGCATACAAGCTTTCTGCCATGTTATGTAAATAAATAAATAAAACAAAAAAATCTGTTTATAATTTCACACGCTGTGCTACTAATGAATGATAGCTCCATAACAATGTCCCTTTTTGTACAAACCTGCATTCATTATGCATTAATTCTTAGTAGAGACTCATGAACTGGTTCCAGCAAGTGTAAATACTTGGCAAAGAAAAATATTTAAGATGTCACAAAAAAAAGGCAGTGATTATAAATGTGAAAAACTGGGTCTGTATTTAAAATATTAAGCATTGCAGAAAGGGAAAAAAATGAAGTGGCTTACAAAGCTAAATAATATTCTTCTCAAGGAGGAACCTCAAGATGTTTGGAGTTTGCATATAGAAGGTTTGAAAAAGCATCTACAAGTTTGAATTCTTTTGAACAGTTAACCTCTTTTTGCTACAAAACAGAAGTAGAAATCTAGAAAATGATGTTTTCTTGCACATTTTTGGGCACTTCCTGTTCTGACGTTAACTGTAAATTTAAAGCAGAAAACAAGAGTTTTCTGATAACTTCAACCCCTTCCACCCTATCCCCCTAAACCCCTTGTTCTTAAAAATAATCAAATTTGAAAAGGGGAAGGAGTAGTGGGAAGAATATTCTTACTAGCACTTGTTGATACATTTTCAGTGAAACCGGGACTGCAGTTATCAATCAGTCAAATAAACTATTAGAAATTATACATATGATGCAATTATTGCAGCTGCATTAAATATTTTTACACTCTATGACTAGTTGAATTCTTTCCTTTTAATCAAAGGCATATTGCACAAGTATAATCTCTTGCAGTTGCAGTTTCCCTTATCTATAGTCATTCTGGGCAGGAGTCTTGCCTCCTTTGTAATTCTCATTGCCTGTTAATTAATCATAATTTGGTCTGAAGTTGCTGTAGACACAGTGGATGAAATAAATCTCTACATAACTCAAATGGTTTCAGTAGAGTTAATCTAGAGGTATATTTGGCTCAATAATAAAAGCATGGTCTCTGAAAATACAACCAACAATTTCTCCCTTAGTAAACAGCAAAAGTCTTTGGAAGAACATCTATTAATTTTATTGCAAAGCTTTAGGTTTATATATATAGAGAGAGACAGTGGGTTTTTTGTTTTTTTTTTGAATAAATGCCAAGGTTTTGAAAGGAATGTCAATATTTCTCATGAGTAATAGCTGCTTAGCACTAGGAAAGATTTCTTCCCTTTTTATACCTTGTACCAGGGTTTTAAAGTAAGCTGGAAGACCCTGGAACGCTGTTCCGGGGCCTATTATTTTTAGGGGCTCAGATTTCTGAGGCCCGTAAACTAGAAAGTGGAGCCAGAACTCTGTGTTTCAGGGCCCAGCATTTAAAAATAGCAGGCCCCAGAACGCAGTGTTTCGGTTCCACATTCTATTTTTAGGGGCCTGAACACTGGACCCCTAAAAATAGCAGGCCCCGGAGCATCGTTCTGCCGTGTTCTAGCAGGCAGGGCCAGGGCCAGGGCCAGGGGATAAGGGAGTTCATGAGGGGCTCAAGGCCCACCCCAAACCTCTCCCCTTTCCAAGCCCCGCCCCCAACCTGGGGCCTGTTGCCTCCACCCCAGCTGCACAGCTGCCAGGACCTGGGGCCTACCACCGCCCCCCTCAGCCGTGCCATCACCGGTGAGTGCAGGGTGGACCGACTGGTGCTGGGGGGTACTGGGGACAGGGGGTGGGGCACTGGAATGAGGGGGAAGGAGCTGGGGTCCAGGGGGGCCCACTGGTGTGGGAGCATTCCAGGGCCCCCAAATTATACTTTAATTCCCTGCCTTGTACACTGCAGTCCCCTTAAAATGGCAGTTTGAAAGTCTGTCTTAATTTATAATGTGTTCAGAACTGGAAGCCCAGTGAACTGTTCATCTGAAGTAGTAAATATATTTTTATGTTATGCACATATATGTGTTTGTATACAGACATTTGCAAAGCACAATTTTTTTTTTTATATCCAGGCATAATCATTGTACTTGGATCATAGAATCACAGAAACTGGAAGGGACCATGACAGGTTATCCAGTACAGTCTCCTACACTCATGGCAGGACAAAGTGTCCTCTTAAACTATCCCTGACAGGTGCTTGTCTAACCCACTCTTAAACCCTTCCAGTGATGGAGATTCCACAACCTCCTGATGCAACTTATTCCAGTGGTTAATCACACTGACAGTCAGGAATTTTTTTCCTAATGTCCAATCTAAACCTCACTTGTGGTAATTTAAGCCCATTGCTTCTTGTCATATGTTCGGAAGTTAAAGAAAACAGTTTTTCTCCCTTCTGGTGACAACCTCTCAGATACTTGAAAATTGTTATTGTGTCCCATCTCAGTCTCCTCTTTCCTAGGCTAAACAAACCCAGATCTTTCAATTTTCCCTCATAAGTCAAGTATTCTAGACCTCTAATCATTCATGTTGCTCTTCGCCGAACTTTCTCCAATTTGCCCACATCTTTCTCAAAATGAGGTGCTCAGAACTGGGCACAATACTCCAATTTAGGCCTAGTTAGGCCTAGGGTGGACTAGAGCAGAAGAATTGCTTCTCATGTCTTACACCTGTTAATACATCCCACGTAGCTTTCTCTTAAATATTGGAGTCATTATCCACATATATTTTGTCCTGCTATAGAGTATGGCAGTTGGTGGTTGATATGAGCAAGCAATAAAGATACCTGGATCCAGAGAAAGCCACTTCCTATGATTAGCCACAGTTCTCTTGATTAGCCACACTTCTCTTAAGAAATGTTTGGTATCAGATATATTAAAAAAAAAAATTCCCCTCTCACCCCTATGGGTGGTATGTGTCATCCTCAACCTCGGGTCCTCTACGAGAGGCCTGGGAGTTTGAGGGTCTCCCGTATCAAAGGGCATCGCTCTTAACCACTACAGCACTCTTAACCACTACGCTATCCAGTCACCTCTATAGCTATATCTATATCTATAGATATAGATATAGATCTATCTTTATCTATATATGTGTGTGTGTGTGTGTGTGTGTGTGTGTGTGCATCTATCTATCTATCTATCTATCTATCTATCTATCTATCTATATTGTGCCAAACTATATATTGCATAATGCTTTGGGACAAGAACAGCTCAGCACTTGACTTAGTCAAGTACAGTCTGTCAAAAGGTAGATGGATGAGGATTATGAAATAAACGGACAATGCGGTACAAGAAAATGAATGTCATATATTAAGGAGTCTCTTCATATCTAGAAATCAATATTCTAAAGAAAAAATGAGAAAGCAGAGCAGGGCACTAAAGACAAAAATGGCACAAGCTGGCCATTTGAACCTCAGTGACTTGAGTGCTATGCATCTTGTAAACATACTATAAAAGTGACTAGTTTAAGAGGACATTTGGAAAGCACATGTTCTGTGCAAGGTGAACTGAACACATTACAAGAATTTGCTTTCTGGGAAGGATTTGTGACATATTAATCTTTGTTTACTGTGTTGCTTTGTCATTAGATAATAAATTAGGCTGATGTTTGTTATTGGGTCTTTTGTGCATTCTTAATATCAAATATTTAGTATAGGCATTAGAAGTGCATAGAGGTGAACACCATAGGAAAGGGACAACAATCCATCTTACAGTTGTTGGCATACAGTGGCCTTCTCTTCAGCCTTCTGAAAAGTGGCTTTATAGGTCATCGGTAATATAAATAGAGGGAAGGCATAAAGCAGAAGCTGTAGTATGAAAACACTATGTGCAGATGATATATGTGGCTACTAGAAAAAGCCTTTGTCCCTGTGTAGAGACCCTTCCTCCTGACTCAGAAAGAGATTTTAAGACCATAAGGCATAGGTATTAGCTCCTTTCCCTAAAGTTCTGATCCTCAGATTTGACTGATTAATAAACAAAATAGAACAAAAATGTTCAAGATACAAACAATCCACTCTAAGACTGTCATTGAGTCTCAAATGACCTTGTGAACATTGCCTAGATTAGAGATATCAGGACCCATTCGTGGTGTAAGGGGAGTGTCTGATGACTAGGCCACCCCTGTAACCTGGCTGGGCTCAGCCCAAAAAGGTGACACCACCTGTGAAGTGAAGGGTCACATCAATGAAACTTCAGATCTCAGAGAAGAAAACCCCAGCCATAGTGTGTAGTTTTATGTGCTTAAAAGTAATTCAGAGTACTCAGTCTTTCTGGAGATGGTAGGATGGGTGCTCAATAGAAGGCCACCTACTGACTCTGAAGTCCCAAAGTAGGACAACAATGACAATGTGGGGAATGATGGATATACTTGTAGGGAAGTGTTAGAAGGAACAGCCTACCTGATCTGGACCCAAAGGTGAGTTGTTATTTGACTTATGTACAATCCATGACTAGCACAAAATGAAAAGTATATTTGAAAACAAAATTGCTCATAAAGCATACCTGGTAACAGAGTTTGGGACAAAGATCATTGATCAAGTTTATAGTAGTTTCATTGGACCTAAAACCATATGTTTTGTATACCAGGGTTAAGAGAGAAGCAGACCTGTCAAATGCTCACTATTGGGTAGTGAGTTGGATCTGATGTATGAGGATGCTGGTCAGATAGACATGGGAAACACAGACAGTGTGGGTAGCCTCAGAATATCTGGTGGAGGACTCAGTGTAGAAAGACTACTAGTTTCATTTCTAGAAGAACTTCTCCAGCATTACAGGTGAAATCATGGAAATTAAGTCTGAATGGACAAATGTTCAGGTCCTCAATTATTGAAGCAGCTACGAAAAGCTGTGGCCTGAAGGCAGCTCTTGCCTGTCATGGTGACAACACTATGACCTGCTATTCGGCACCAATGTTGAGTGTAGCTGTCAAGGAAAAGAAGAAAGCCTTTTGTGAACTATTCATGAATCAGTCTCCTGATACAACTGATAAGTACTGGCTGGATAGGAGACCTGTGACTGTGGCGGTAGTTGCAGCAAAAGCCTGATGCCGGGAGCAGTTTGAAAAGGCCGGGGAGAATGATTATCAGATGGCCGCAAAAATGTTCCAGCAAAACATTCATAACCTTAGGAAGGGTTGGCAGGACATTTCCCTGGCTGTTCTCAACAAGGGTGGTGAAACATTGACTTTGATGATTGTTGAGATCCAGAAGGAGCACTTTGAGGAACTCCTCTACCAGGTGGACATGCCCTCCTTTCAGGAGACTGTGCCAGAAACCCCCAGTGGGATTGCATCTGTTTCTGCTGATGAAGTTGCTGTGGCAATGAAGAGTCTCCACAGTGTAAAGGAGAACGGATGGATGAGATTCATCTGGAGGTACTGAAATCATTGTAGAAAGTTAGGATGTTGTGGTTAAGGCACCTTTTCAGTGTTGCATGGCTGACAGGTGCACTACCTAAGGATAGGAAAATAGGATAGTGGTCCCAATCTTTAAGAAAGGGTACCAAAAGGTGTGTTACAATTACAGGGGGCTCACATTTCTCTGCTTCCCTTGCAAAGCCTTCATGTATAGATCCCACTCTTTTCAGAGTGTTTTGGACCTAAAATTCTTCAGGATCCAAAGACTTACAATATTCTACAAAGAAACTCAGTGCCTACTAACAATGTACAATAGTTTAAATTAGAAAAAGGCCCAAAGCAGAAGTAGCCACAAATGAGATCTATAACTTAATTCAGCCACCATGACAAAAAAGCAAACGACCTCTGAGATTAATAATAATTAAAAAAAGCGCACGGGAGAGTGCTATGCATTTAGTTTGAAAAAAGCAATTAATGAGACCAGCAAATCTGAGCAGATTAGTAAGGTTGATTTTGCTGCTGTTAGTGTGTTGAGATATTACTTCCACAGAGCACTGAGTAAAAGAATAGCAAAGTGAACAAAAGAAACACTCGCAGCAAAGTCATATTGTGACAGGGACTATTAGCACACTGTGGTCGCTGATTTTGCTGTAGCAGGAAGAGTGTTGCAAGCTCAGTTATAAGAAATTAAAGACTTTATGCTAGGGAATTATGAGCACCAAGGTGGTAATCACTAGCCCAGTGATGTAATTTGAATGCAAGTGAAAGGAACAAGAAACAAACAGCCATCAGAACAGAACTCAAAGGATGAGCCTGGTCTGAGGGCTGACAGAAAAAGGGATGCCTCCCCTTGCTGTAAGCCAGTGTTACACTGAGCTAATTTGTAAGAAAAAGAATACATAGCCATCTTGGGGAAAGGATAGCCACCTAGTGTGCATTCATGCCCATGAGACTGCACAAACTGGCCAGCTAATGACTTACATTGGGTATTGATTGGCAGAAGTGCCATGAGACACACATACATAAAAGAAATATGTAAACCAAGGAAGACTGAACAGGAAGGAAAAGACTGAACAACATAGTAATACTCCAGGAAATGTTCCCAGTTTTATGCATGATCTAACCAAGCAAATTTATGCTGCACCTTATACCGTTAAATGTGAGGCATTGTCACTACTCAGGCAATATTAAATCATCCTTAAATATATCACTGAAATCCTCCAAATGACTTTGTATTTATGAAGAGACATTAATTCTTAATATCTTTACAAAAGTACAACTATCCCTATATATCTTTACTTGCATACACACACATGCACTCCCCCAAAATGATCATTCATAGTTTTAGTGTTTGATGTATCAATATATGAAAATGTTCTTTCACAGAAGAATGATGGCTGCTATCCATTTTCTCAGGAAAACTCTTTTGTCATCAGAGAGAAGTAATGTAGTAAAATAACTAAATCTAAAAGATGCTGAACATGTTACATTCCCAATTCAATGGGACTTGAGAGTGGTCAGGCCTTCTTAGGAGCATCAATAAGAATGGCCTTCAGTGACCATAGTGAAGTATGCGTGAAAACTTTTTTTGTTAAATGTGTATGCTGCATACCTTTCCTATTGTGCTGTTTGCTCCATTATTGCAAAGAAATAAGTTATTTAAGGAGTGTTTACACCATCCATAGGGAGACAGACAATGGTTGTACATAGCCCAGTCCCTGATATTTAAACAATAGACATCAAAGTCCTGATGTGTTTTATACTGGGGTCGACAACCTGAAAGATAAGAAGAGTCATTTTAAAAAATTCCTTACTAACCAAGGAATAACCAAGTGTTTTGAGAGCCACAGGGTGCTTAGCCTCCTGGTAGGGGGAGCTGGGTGCTTGGCCAGGGCACTTGCAGAAGGGTTCCCTAGAGGGGAAGAGGGAGTCTGGAACCCAGAGTGGGCCCTCTGCAGGGTCAGGCCACCCACAGGGTCTCCTGCTGGTGCAAGAGGGGCCTGGAGCCCAAAGCTGCTAGGGAGCAGCCAAAGAGCCAACGTGATTCTGGAGCTACAGGTTGTGGACCCCTCTTTTATACATGAGAGCCTGGGAGGAACAAAACAAATGGACAAACAAAAATCAATCCCAGTTTAATAAAGAACCAGGACTCCCAGGAAGACAGAGAAGAGTACTGACCAAAGACTTCTGATTTTCAAAAGACTGATCTGCTCACACAGAGGACTGGAGAATGGAAAAAACACAGGAGAAGGACAGGAATAGACAAGATGTCAGAATGTGTTATTAAAGTAGACCCTTTGGTGATGGAAGAGGATACCAGTAGGTAAATCTGGACAAGGAGGGAAATTGTTCTGAAGGTTGTAGGACCTTGAAGGATACGACAACCCATAAAGCTCTTGGTAGATTGGGGTGGGATGAGGAAACAAAGGCAGGATTTTGTGTATGGGTGTTTGTTGTTTTTCCATCATTAGGTACACACAGTTTGCTTTGTCAGTGAGTAAATGTGCTTGGCTTAAAAATTTCTTTGAAAATTCTGTGTCTTTTGCTTTAACAGTAACATACTAATAGTCCTTGAAGAGTTAAAACTTAAATAGAGCTTCACCATCATGGGTCCTTGGAGGAGATGTATGAGATTTAAGCAGACTTTCAAGACTAACACTAGGCTTGGGGTCTAGGGCAGCTGGATTGCAGTATTCCATATCTCAAAACAGGAGTGCAAAATGGGAGTTCTGTACTCTGGGAATGTGCTGGAAAGGCTAGACTGGGGGACAGTGTTTGGTTGCTGCTCTGATCCAGTAAGCTGAGAAGCATGCGGATCTAAAGTTTGGGTCCAGTACAACAGACTGGAGAGAAGGAACAGGGGTGGGGGTGGGGGTCTGTGTTGTAAAGCCAACACTAGCTGGTCCTATATTGTGGTGCTGTATGGTATTGCATCACAGGTGCTAGGAATAGTAGTAATGTTGGTATGCATACTATACAGGGACAGTTTATTGATGACACTTTTTGGCCCTTTAATATATAATATGTTGTTTCAAATGTGTTATTGAATGGGTATGTCTACACTTGCAAGTCAGTTCAAATTAAGGAGGCTTAATTTGAACTAACTTAGTAGCTGTCTACACTAGGCTTTCATTAGTTCAGACTAAGGAATTCCTTAATACGATCCAATGAAAGCTTAGTTCAAACTAGTACGAGTTAATTCAAACTAAGCCCTTAGTTCAATCCTTAGTTTGAACTAAAGATGATGTAGATGAGAATTAACCCTTAGTAAGTTTGAATTAATGGCAGTTAATTTGAATTAACAAAGTAGACTAATTCAAACTAACATTAGTTTGAATTAGTCCATTTTGTTAATTTGAACTAATAAGTTTGAGTTTAGTTTGAACTAAACTTGAACTGATTAGTTCGAATTAACAAATTTAAACTAACTTTTCATAGTGTAGACATAGCCTATGATTCCTCCAGTAATTATTGCTCCACTTTTAACTTATACCATTGGGGTGTAGAGAATGACCAAGGTACATGGTAAAAAATTTTGTATTCTATGTGTGAATTAATTTAGCACCACTAGCACACTAGCAATAGCTTTTAAATGTTATGTTGAAACCAGAATTTAAGGAACATCTCTGATAGACAGCCTCTTGTCTTAACCACTATTCCCAGCTTTTATGCTTTGACAGCTTTTAGTTTAAAAAATAAACACAAAACAAAAGACTTAAACTACCAATAAAAGGTGAAGTCAGTGTCCTGATTAAAGGCATACTTCTCATGTACTATGGGATTTTTTCAGCACAGATTTTTATTTTTAAATGTAACTGCTTGTTCACAAATTTATTTAGTACCCTCATACCTACCAAGAGAGGTGAGCTCTCCCTTGTCCCAAGTCAATTCCCTCAATTCACATGTATAGCAAAAAGTCTTAGTCCCCTAGTGGATATGCCTGGCAGGTATTAAAGCTGTTGCAAGTTATTGAGAATGTTAGTAACTGTTCCATATTTTAAACCCATCATTACATTTTCTTCTCCCCCCCTCCCCCATAAACTGGGCTAGAATGCAACATACGGACTGAATGGTTCTAACTGCTGCTTACGGGACATTGCATGCTACCTTTCTAATCCCTGTCTTTCCTGATATGAAAAGCACTAATCAGCAACTGTCCCAATAGATCATAATTAAGTTAATTATGAAGATTAATAGATTGAAAACATTTTTTTCTTAAATTAAACCTTTTGTGCTTTTGCTCTGTAGGCTGGCCAATTAAAAAAAAAAAAGTAACATTCCCAGACTTGGTTATTACTTCTGACTCTAACCCAAAGGTGATAAATATGTAGATAATTATACTGACTAGGGTTTGGGGGGGGGTTATTTACTTTTAAACTACTTTATGTGAGATGAGATAATTGAGGAATAAGCAATTACCCAAATTCAAATCTGATCTTGGTAAGCCACATGGATTTTGAATACCTGATTTAAAACTGAATATTTTTAATAGGAACATGTTACTGAGGAAGGGGGATAATTTTGAACTATTTATGGATGGTTTGAAGCCATGAATAATTCAGTACCTGCATATCTTTAAATGACATGGCATGACCTAGATTGGTATAAATTAGTAGTAATGTAATATTCACATAAATTTGATGTTCATCTACAAAGATTAGTTGTTTGTCAAGCTGTTTGTGGGTTTGTATCTGACCTTTAAAAACTTGTGGATGAATCAGACTAATAGCCTGAACAATGAAAGTCTTTCAACAAGTGAGCATAATAAATCTCTTCACTTTGAGAGGGAGGCAAGTGTAATATATAACATTAAAGACAAGCTTTAATAGAAACACTGACTATAGGCAGTGCTGAATATAGAAAGATTAATTATAGTTATAGGCACTTTGAATATAGAAGCTAGTGATGGTGTATTGATATGTAGGAGTACTTAATTTTTCCCCACTTTTAATTGTATCTTTGAAAGAAGTCATTCCAAATATGTCAATTTTGTGAAGAGGGATATTTCAGAACCTTCAGCTTTCAAAGACAGTCTTTAGTATGACAGTTATACTGCAAAGTAGTGAACTATGTAGTCAGTTAGTGATGGCTGGATCATGAAAAAAACAAGGACAACTTTTAGATGGAAATTGCAAAAAAAAAGTTCATTGTGAAACTTGGCAACAAATTATGTGGCCAGCTTTACGTTTGATTTTAAAACTAAACTCTTTTCATATGTCAAAATGCAGATCATGAGCTCTTTGGGAAAGAGACTGTCTTTTGGTTCTGTATTTGGACAACACCTGGCACAATGAAGTCTATAACTGTGGCTCCTAAATGCTACTTCAAATACAGCTAAATAATCAAATTTTAAGACAGAGGAAGAGCTGGTCCCTTTTGTATTTTTCAAGTGGAGGTGTAATATTTGCCCTCTTCTTTCAACATCAAACTATTTTGGTATTTGGAGTATTTTGGGGTTTAAGGATAGATTACAACATTGCTTTGAAACGTCATTGATTTATTTTACAGTTCAAGTATTTCCCTAATGAGGCAAGAATTGACTTATTTATGTATTTGTAATATCTGCCTTAGTAGAATTAATATAGTTACTCTTCCTGGTGGAACAGAAGAGGTGAAAATTAGAAACAAGGCCACACTTACAGAAAAAAAAATCAACTGTTAATGCCAAAGGCTGGTAGATGTTGACACTTTGGAATAAGATTTAACGTAAGGCAGAGGGGGCATGGCATTTATCCTCTTTTCAGCCATTAATGTACACCCCCCCCAAGCCATTTATAAATGGTCATCTCTTTTTCATAAGATAATTTGTTTTTCTGAAATAGAGTTGTACAAAGTCTGTTGCCTTGGCTAGAAAGAAGCCCAAAGGGTACTATTATCTATGATTATGGCCAATTACATTGTGCTAGAATAACTCCATCAGCAGTTAGCTCTAGAGCTAACCCTAGAGGTCGCCCAGATCAGCTGACACAATGTTAAAACACTAACAATGTCTGTCTACAATGAGCTTTAAATAGTATTTAACGCTGGATTACTTACAGTTACTAAAGTTGATGAAGTAATAGAATGTAATTCCACTAGAGACACCCTGTGTGAGGGCCAGAAATCAATAATATCAACCAGTGAAATATGATTTTATCATACATAAATCCAAACTGAAAGAAGAAGTTACAGATATGTGAACCTTTTAATATAAAAAATTTTACCAGGCAAAAGTTGCCTGGTTCATGGCTTCTTTACAAATCTGGAACTTAAGCCATGTGCCCAAATTCAGTGACCATTTTGAGGAAAATATCAATACAATGCTTCTATCTGTTGCAGTGGCCAGTGGCACAAAATTATGAGGTATTGCTATTTAAATTTCTTTTAGGAAAGAAGACAGGGGACTGAAACTGGAAATTCTCTGACAGGATTTCATCAGTCTTTACAAATAGTTTGAGGAAACTCAGCCTTTTAAAATTATATAATATAACACAGAAGAGGTGCGACAGCAAGTCTGTTAACCACACACTGGTGCACCTTAAAAGAGTTTCCTTTCTCTAAATTGCTTTGAATAAATACATTTAAATGTATGTAACAAAGATTAAGATATTATATGATAATGCCAGTACAACAGTACAGAAAAATGTGGAACTAGACTGAATATACCATTTTGATTAAATCAAATTATGTGAAAGCAGTCAATTATAAGTGGGCTCAGTAGAGTGCACTTTTAGCTCAGACACAATCCTGTTAAGGAAAGAAAATAGTTGCCTTTATATTGATTTATTTAGGGCTAACGTCAACCAATAAGGCTTATATTTCCAATCAAGTATGCTTATGTTATCAAGTTAGTGAAATACACCTGTGCTGGAAAAGACAGTAAATAAGAGAGATTGAAATCAAACTGTGTTACAAGGATACTTTTATTACAGAGTTGATTAAAAGTGCAAACGTTTGATCAATAATGCACAGTCACAGATCAACCCTCCACACAAAGGTCCAACTCTGTTGTTAAAAAAGAGGAAGAAAAATTGAAGTTTCTGTTCAGCTATTCTGGTCTGCTGAAGAATAAAGGTTCTTGATGTGATTTTTGTGATTGTATAATGAACTTGTAAACAATTTCAAGAGCATCAAAGAGTGTTAAGGGACTCTGTAAAGGCTATGGGAAACTTACACTGGGTGTCTCATCAACTGATAGAATGTTGATGAAAAATAGTAACTTGAACAAGCACTGCATGCAAAATTTGCTTAAAAAAACCCCATCAGAATGGGGAACAGAAAAAGCAAGCTGCAGAAGTAATAGGTTGCTGAACAGAGCCAGCCAGCAGGTATTCAATGTATATGCTAAGATGGTTGCACCAATAGCTATGACCTAGATTGTTTCATGCAGACTGGTACAAGATGTTTTGCACAGAGAAACTGGGCTATTTAAGCCTCAGTTGTGAGAATTGAAAATTAATTCTTTGTTATGTGATTGGATGGCAAGAGAGGAAAACTCCATTTTGGGTATATATTTCATGTCAGACTTATGCGTCAATATTTGTTTGGTCCACACCAGCATCCCCAAGAAGAGGAACCAGCTTGAACCACCAAGCACAAATGGGATTAAGAGGACTGTCTCCTTCAGCATCTCACTTCCCAAAAGCTGACAAAATCGGAAGAGAGAAGACTGATATTCAGCCAGCTGGAAGTCCTTCTGTGGCTATCAAGTACTTATGCTCCATGGGAGGTTTCTGTCCTCCCTGAGCTCTCTTTCTCTTTTTCAAACAATTTGGGTTGCTGCTAGCACACAGGCAGAAGACTGAAGATGTGCCTGCCCTTTGCTCCATATGTGTTTATTGTCTATGATCCTGCTATGAATGGTAACTGAGCTGAAAGCTGACTACTGAGCAAAGATATATTGCAAATTAACAAAGTGGCTCTCTTGAGTGATGAGTCCAAGTCGACTGATTAGTAAGGAAACGCACATGGTTTTGTATACATTTTGTAACAGGTTCCAGTGACAATTATTGTAAATTAGCCTTAGATCTGAACAAGTTCCTGTTATTAGATTGTTTAGCATCGTACCTCTGTCTACAATAGTTGACAGTTTCAATGGTTTCTAGATGTGCACAGAAAGAAAATTAGACCAGGTGTGCAATTGTCTTGAACTGCACTCAGGCTGTAGAGTTTGTTGTAACCTACAGGAGTTCATGCTTGATAGTTAGAAGTGTTCTGCAGGTAACATGATTTGTGTGGAGAAAGGTTAAAATGGTTGATTACTTGAGATGCATTGTGAAAGAAACCTTGAAGAACTGGCTTATAAATAATTGTCCAAAATGACTTATGATTTTTAGCTTTGGATTGTTCCTTCTGTTTTATTAAACAACACCAGAGTTGATAACCAATAGCCCAGATGAAGCCCTGTTCTGAGGAACTATTTGTTTAAATTTTTTTACTAAATCATCTTCCCAATACAGAAGTTGAATGTACAGATTCTTTTCCATTGTGATTGTGTTGTTTGATTCTTAACATCTGGGTGGGTATTGTATTGATCAATTTTTCAGTTTACGTTAGCGAAACCATAGTCAATACTATTTTGTATATTTATATCCTAAATGCTAAACATACTAATAGTATATTTATATTCTATTACTTGCTATTTTAAGAGTAGCTAATACAACCATATCAAACCAAACTGAACTTTCAACTCCTTTTCCGTAGTTAAGCAATCAGAAGCCACAGAAGACTAAGAAAAGTGGAGAAAGTTAAGGAGTTTACTATTTGCTTTAAACTGATTTTTTAAACTATGGGTTCTAGGAAAAGAGTCATGGGTTTAGGTCAAAACTGTGAAATTGGCAGTGTTGGCTGAAGTTATACTTGGGGTTTCCAGGTTTGTTCAGAGACAAAACTTCAACTGAAAGAAATCAACTATCAGATGCCCTGCCAACAAAATCCACTGGTCTCTGCACAGCATTGGAAAAGTCTCAGCGGTATAAGTGGCCTCATTAAAACAGCTAAAATGTGGTAGACAGAAAGATAGATATGCATATGTGTATGGTTTATTGCTACTTAGGGAGAGCAAATAGTAAGTGTGAAAAATTGGAAGAGGTGTGGGGAGTCATATGCACCTATGTAAGAAAAAGCCCAAAATGTTGGGACTGATCCTGTTAAAAAAATCAGGATGTCTGGTGACTCTATTTAGTGAACAATTGTCAAACCTCATTACATACTAATATTAATGCATAGAAATTGTATTGCCACTGGGGTTCTCTTATTACCAAAGACAAACTAGCAACCATCTCACATTTTGAGCTGTCTTGCTATGCAAGAAGTTACAGTGCATTAATCTCATTCATAATAGAAAGTTAATTACAATGAATGGGGAAAAGATTTTATTCACTTGCCTAGGAGTCTGCAACTTAAAAAACCAAAAAGAGTAAAGAGCAGATATACCAATTTGCAAGGTTTATTGTGTAATTCATCATATTATAAAATACACCATACAATGTGTTATATGGTGCTTTCTTAGGTAATAACATAACATAGTAAAACAGTATTTTAGAGAATTTCTTGATATGATGTAATAGCAGAAGCATTCTGAATGCAGCTGGGCTATACATAAGAAAAGGAAAGAGTCAGATTTCTTTTTTCAGTGAAAAGAAGATTGTTGTGGCTCTGTCATCACTTTAATGAGAAAAATCCCATGGGACTTGCTTAACTCTCAATTTATGCAGGTAACACCTTGTAAAGGAGTCACACTCAGTTCCCACGAGCAGTCCATTTTTGAGTGCATGTTTCTGTACACTCTCTACTTGTGGTGGATCTTCAGCAACTCAGCACTCAGGCTGAGTCACAGACAGTTTGAAATAAAAGCAAAGCCCTTATAGGGTACAAGTCCATCAGGAGCCACTCTCCATGCCCTCCATAATGTCTCTTTATCTGCAGCCTTATCTCTGAGCTCACTCCTCAACAGTCTAACAGGGACTATTGTAGCAGCGTGGTTCAAACTGTTTCTCAGCATCTTTTGGTCTCTTAAATTGTCCCTGCTATGGTATGTGACAGTGCTGGAAGTCTTCTTCCATGGAGGTACTGTCTCCATCCTCTCAGGTCCTTTCTGACCCCAGCTCCCCTGCTGGGTCACCAAGAGTATGTTTACACTGGAGGCTCAGCTAGGTCGACTTAACAAGTTCCAAAGGGATAGCCATGTTAGTCTAGTCCAGAAAAAACCCAGGAGTCGTGTGGCACTTTAAGACTAACAGATTTATTTTTCGTATGAGCTTTCATGGCAGAAAATGTTAAGGCAACTTAGTGTCCACATTCAAAAGTCCTGTGTATTGCCCATGTCCACACTAGCAGCTGCTAGGTCAACTTAACACTTAAGTAGAGCTTATTAAAGTCGACTTAAACACTATTCCCCGTCTACGCTGGTTTAAGTTGACTTAATAAGTTGACTTAAGCATTAAGTTGAGCTTCCGAGGTGGAGTTATTTAGTTGACTTAAGAAGGTGCTTAAGTCAACTTAATAAATTCCATATGTGGCCGGAGCATTGCTTAGGTTGACTTAAGGAAGGCTAAGTTGATCTAAGACGCCAGTGTATATATACCCTAAGAGAGTTCAGTTCTCCTTCTGGTGTGCATTAAAGTTCAGACCATTCTCCCAGTGGCTGGTGGAGGGCATCCAGGCCCACACGCTACTCCAGGTCCCAACTCCTGGACCATAAAGATAGCAGCCTTTTGCCTTTGACTACACTGTATTACTGCTATGATTCTCTGGTTCATTTTCCTGCAGCCCAGGCACACTCTTCATTGTTGCCTCCAAGTCTTGCCCTAGTTGAGTCCAGCCACCTGCCTGAGTACCTCCTCACTCCCACAAATCTCTGCCAGCTCTGCTTTCTCTGGTGTACTCAGGCTTCCTCAACCATCCACATTTTTTCCAGTATCAACAAGGAACCGATCTCACTCTGGCCCTGCAGCAATTCTTCTATTAGCCTGCTGGTCCCTGATTGGTTGCTCCCTGCAGCCCATTTCTGATTGACCGTATTGCACACAGCCAGTCTAGGCAGGTTGGAGGACCATCTCTACTCCCTTTATGTAGGATGGGGTGTCACAAA
This sequence comes from Podocnemis expansa, assembly GCA_007922195.1. Classification (NCBI taxonomy): domain Eukaryota; kingdom Metazoa; phylum Chordata; order Testudines; family Podocnemididae; genus Podocnemis; species Podocnemis expansa. The sequence goes on from ML682059.1 coordinate 303,123, forward strand.
GTCTCTGCTTAAGGACTTCATGGTCTGGCTACCCTGGTACACACCTTTTCTGGGCTAAGTTATTTGGGGATGATACTGTAAGACTAGAATAGAACACATCAGATGAAGCAACCATAGAAAAGGCGGATAGTCAATGCATACCTTTCTGTTTTAGAAAACTGAATTGTTTGTAATTAAATTGGTTAGACAGAGCCAGTTTAAACACCAAAGATTGTGTTATGACTATCATAGGTGGCCACACAGTCACACTGGCACCTCTGTAAACAATTTCACTTATAATACCATCGGGGTATCTGTGCCATAGTCCTGAGTAGTAGCAGATACTGGTATATTTCAAAAGGCCACAAATACATTGGAGGATAGGATGAGAAAGGATTGCCTGGTTGAGTTATTTCACATAGGTCTTGTCCATGAGGGAGTAAAATGGTACTGTCTAAATTGGCACCGGGCTTTACTGAAAGCAAATTTACTCCAGCCTGCTTTTAGCACATAAGAAAACTCTTAGGAGCACTTATGTGTGTAGACACAATGGCTATGTCTACACACAGGAAGTTAGATCAATTTAGCTTGAAGTGATTTAAGATAAATCAATATAACAAATATTAAACTGATTTAAATTAAATCAATTTAACAGATCCCCACAAAGAAAAACAAATTGAACTAGCATGTCTGGGGCAGGACTCGCTAGTTCAATTTATGAGAAGGGTACCCTGGGAGGTGTGGCAGGGCCATGTTGCCACCCAAACGCCTTCCTGGCTTTCCCCAGGAGAACCAATAGCAGGGGGAAAAAAGGCACCACTGGCTCCAGTTCGGATTCCAGTGGGGGAAAAGACATCTCCCCAGACTGGCTGATGCAACCAGAAAGGAGCGGGATGGGACCCTGCTTGCTGGGCTTCCCCATACCTAGCCAGGCATGTGGGAAAAGGAGCCCGCAAAGCCTGGCATCTCCACTCCTGGCAGGTGGGGGGGGGGGGGCTGGAAGTCTGGGCACCCAGCTTCCCCCAGCAGATGCCGGACAGCAGGGGCAGGAAAGCCAACGCGCCCGGCTTCCCTGCCCCCACCACTCACCAGGTATGGGGGGAAGCCGGCTCACGGGACTCCTTTCCCTGAGTGCAGGTGTGGGGTGTTTGCTCCACCACTGTCCCAGCCAGATGGGGGTAGGGGTGGGCCCCCCTTCACCTTCCCATGCCCCTCTTCACCTCCCTTCCCTCCCTGACCAGGATGCTGGGGGGGTACTTCCTTCAAAGGTGCCATGCACCCTGGGAGGAAGGGCAAACTGTTATATTGATATGTGGGTCATATTGATATAACACAGCCACACTAGGTTATTTCAAAACCCCAGTTTTGAGATAACCCTTATTTCGATATAAAACTAGGTTTTATTCTATCAAAATTATTTTCCTTATTTTGAAATAATGTAGCTCCTTATTTTGAAATAAGGAAAAGTCCTAAACATTTTTAAATTGAAATAACCAGTGTTATTGCAATTTAAAATGTGCATGTGGACATACCCAATGTATCTTACAAATGTGCTGAGGGGTCTAACAGTTCTCATTTTTCTACTGGTGATGAGCCTTTTTTTTCTTATAGAGAATACTTACATAGGTCATCTAATAGACTGAATTTGAATTTATTATTTCCAGGTTTCCATGGTGTGCACTTTCATTCTCTTAGTTCATCTTACTGTTTCTTCTGCACTGAAATCATTCAACAGAACATTTCATGCTTTTATCCATTTAGCAAGGTATAGATTAGACAATACCATAAGGAAATGGAAGCACAATAAGAAGCTTTATCAAAACTCAGAACAGGGTCACTGTACTATTTTTATATGCATTGTTAACACAGGACTCTGCCAAATTTTGCATATTCTATTATGATCACCTTAACACAAAAAGGCACATTTTGAAAACACTGTATTTCCATCTTTATACCACATCAAGAAGATTTGGCCTGTAAAAGGCTATAATAATCAATAAAAAAGGGAATTTTCTTAAAAAAAAATTGTTACTCATTCATCTATTAGTCATTTGTCTATTAAACTATCATAAGAGTAGAGGCTAAACTCATGAATAGAGTTAAAGGTTAGCAAGAACTTCTAATGGCAAAATAACTGTGCCAAAAATGTACTTTTCAAAAATAGTTGTTCTTCCCTGTTCTATAACTGACAATCCACTTGTGTGTGAGTTTTTTTCTGAAATAATTATCGAGCTGTAAACAATAGTGCAAATCAGTTGTTATTGTCCCCTACTTCTGAATATAGGCCCAAAACCTTAACAGTTCTGCCTATTATCTAAGAAAAGTCACCAAAGGGAAATATAAGGAACAATCCTAATGATTAAATGTATGGAGTTCCTTCCCTTCTTTTATATGCTACACTCTCAAGAATCTCCATGTCACTAACTCAGCTGACCTACTTTTCTATCTTGAGAGATTTTTCGATCTTGAGAGATTTCCAATGGATTTTTCCTGGCCATCAAGGCTTCTAGAAATAATCTTTATTTTCATGAATTGATAAGTGTAGTGGACAAATCACTATGAAATGGCGATATCTATGGCTATATCTACTTTGTGGGGGGGGCCCTGGGAAGTCAACAAGGTCAACTTGACATTGAACTTGTTAAGTCAACTTCAGGGTATGTCTGCACTGGATACAGTGGAGTCATACCTGGGGCCACCCTACCACCTCCCCCTAAGCCTGCCTAAGTCAACTTAAACCCTTAGCATAGAGATAGCCTATGAGCTTCTCTTTTTATGCTTATGGTGGTGAGATTTATAAACTGAAGGCATTGCTGTATAATGACCTTTTCCCAGTTCTACATGCTACTTCTCTCTGACCCCTGCACCTCACACATCATTTCCTCCTCATGTTCCATGGCTAACTTCTCCATCCTCTTTGCTTTGGTTCTTTTACTGAGTTAAAAGTTAAAGCTAGGAGCAAATACACAATTAACCTGTGATAGGAAAAGAAAGGTTTCTGTTGCAAGTCCTGTATTATCCTTATTCCATTCTGTTAGTATTGTTGCCCTTTCATACAATAAAAGCTTATTAATTTGAAGATATTGACCAAAAGTTTCAGACAGATGGATTCAGGGATGTGGAAGAGCAGAGAGAAAAGGCAGACTGGAATAGTAAGAGGTATAGTGATTGGGCAACCGGAAAAGTATGCAGTAGGTGAGGAGTGAACCATAGGATGCCAGGGACACTTGAATTCTCAATGATGTGGGGGCCAGATGAAGTGCCTGCTTTGGGGAGGTGAGTACTGAGGAGAGATAACTCCCAGTCAGCGGGACTGCTGCTAGACAGGAAAGGTGGTGGGGTGAATGGAAGCTAGGATCTGAAAAGAAAAGCCGGATACTACCGCTTTTCCACTTCAGGATCTTCTTTCATTCTTGTCTCAGTGAAGACAGCGGCAGTCAGTGTGAAGACACTTCAAACAGTCAGCCAGGCTAACAGGATGTACCTCTAAGAGGTAGGCAGTCAGCAAAGCTCAATTATGTCTAACAGTGGGTATGTCTACACTGTGTGTTTAAGTCAACTTAAGGGCCCTTAAGCTGACTTAAAGAATGCTCTGTCTACATTGCAGGGCAATAAAGTCGACTTTAGCATCAGGTAAAGTCGACTTTATTACTTCTGCTTATAAAGTTGACTGTACAGTTAAGTTGACTTTATTAAGTCGACTTAAAGCAATGTGGACTCACTAAGTCGACTTAATAAAGTTGACTTAGTGCAGTGGGGCCATTAAGTCAACTTTATAATGTAGTGTGGACTCACTAAGTTGACTTTAAGTAGACTTTGTTAAGTCGATTTAATAAAGTCAACAGCTTTCACAATGTAGACATAGCCAGTGAGTATAGTGCAGAAGAGTAAGAAGCTGAAGAGGTACAAATCTTCCTTGTCTTTTTTTAAGGCTTCCCCTCCCCTGACAACACCCTCTAATAAGGGCTTCTGCAGCCGTTCAGTGCTGGCCCTGTATGGAAACATTCCAGCTGAAGACTTGTTTTTAGAGCAATGCTACTGATTGTTATAGCCTTCCCAACATCTTGGTATGCTTGTGACCTCTGTATTTGGATGTGTTCATCCTCCTCCAGTGGGGAGTACCTTCAAGAAAATTTTCTCTGCAACTCCTCAGTCTTCAGGTCTTCCCTGCTGTGTTTCATAGTTCTTCACAAATCATAGTCCTCCATACTCACATTTGCTTCTGTTTTTTTTCTTGTCTTCCTACTGTAGTTGTATCAGCCAAAAAGAAAATTGCCGCCAGAATTACAGAAAACTAAAGGCAATATTATTCAATAGTATCTAAGCTATAACATAGCATATATTTTTGCTAAGTTGAGAAAGTACATTTTCCTTCCTCCAAATACACATCAGAAGCCATTTTGAATTTTATGTAGTAACTGAGACCTAAGTTTATAATGGTCATTTTCAACCTTCAACCTTCTCCATATGAGGATGAGGGAGTACCCCATTCCCATTTAATCAGGATCTCTAACAGGCATAGCTTATAAGCCTCTCTTTTTATGCTTGCCAAAAAAGTATAGATGGACCTATAAATTACATAAAAAGATCCCTTAGAATAAAGACATTAAAATTGTCAGAAACTGATAAAACAACAGTCTGCTTTCTTTTCGGAACATAGAACAAGCACACTGACAGCAGTTACTAAACTCTGAAGGAATCACAATTTCCCACGTTTGAGAAACCATGATTTCTAAGTTTTACATGCAATACCTATACAGATCCAGTTTGCAGTTTATTATATATTTTACTTTATTCCTTTGTTTTAAGAATAGGTATCATGATATCACAATTTTGCTATATATTATATAAATACATTGTACTAACATCAATTATTATTATATTAGATCAGCACTGTATTCACATTAACAAAAAATCAGTTCATAATTTCCTTTGCTTCACATTTCTCTTTCCCTTTTAAAAAAATCACATTTTTATGACCATTCACAAAAAAGAAGAAAAAAGCCTGGATTAATAGATCTAAATCTTGAATCCTTAATTTAATTTTTCAACTTTTTTTTATTCTTCCTAAAGTTTTTAATTTAACTGCTTTGTTTAATAAGATACAATATTCTATTAATAGGGGACACAATAATTAATGACCCTTTTTGCTGATGAGTTCACATAAAGTACTCTTGAAGTTATGAATAAAACATCAATCTTTTGTGCAAAATCTGAGTTTACTGCCAAGTACTCAAAAGGTCTTAAAGCTTTTCAGCAGAAGCTGACTAAAATAGATATCAAATATTGTTCTTTGTTTTCTTACATTGACAGTGGCATTCTTCCATTTTATTCTGTAATTTTTAAGATTAACATAATGACAGAAAAGCCATTAACATTAGAAGTGATATACACAAAGTTCAAGAAAAAGTGGCAGCGATCTATAGAACATCTGAGCAATCACAGAAAGGAAATAGATTGGTCAAACAAGGCAATTATATTTTAAATAAAGCAAAAATAACATCTGCTTAATAGAAAAATATTTCAAGGGAAAATGCACTTATCTTTCCTCTCTCATTTGCAAAAGAAATATATGCATTTCAGTCATTTATTTCTGCTTCCAATGAGTAGTTAAAGGAAGGTACAACAGAATATACCTCAGGTTGTACACATTGCTCGTTTCATAAGAAAAAAAAAGGTATCAGTAATCTCCTATCCCCTGTTGACCCCCTGCCACCCCAAGCTGAGCAACAGGGCTGGCAAAAAAAAAGTGTTGGTGCTCTGTGCCCCTGCATACCATCACAAAAAAAGCACTACAAGTAAATGAGGTAAACAGGGAGCAAAGTGAGGATATTAACATCATATTATTATGAGAGTAGTAAAAAGACAGTCTACGCAGTTTCTGAACAAGGTGGCAGGCAAGATGGTGATATTATTGCCTGTGATCAATACTTAAAGCTTTGTTGTATTTCCTAGAAAAGTCAGAATGATTTTGTCTTGGCAGTTTTATTTAAGAGAGTTTCTCTTCATTCACATGTGTTATAGATGGTAAATTTACTTTGGCCCATCTTTCCTCTATTTGGTGCTGGGATCATTTTACTGGAGCTCCAGTTAGAATGATAGAATATTGGAGCTGGAAGGGACCTCATGAAGTCATCTCATCCAACACCCTGCTATAAGCAGGACTACTCCCACTAAATCATCCCAGCCTGGATTTTATACAACCAGGTCTTAAAAGTTTCCAAAGACAGAGATTCCACCACATCCCTAGGCAGCCCATTCCAGCATTTCACAACCCTCCTAGTGAGAAAGTTTCTCCTAATATCCAACCTAGACCGCCCCAGCTGCAACTTGAAACATTGATCCTTGTTCTGTCCTCTGTCACCAGTGAGAATAGCCTAGCTCCCTCCGCTTTGGAGTGTCTCTTCAAGTAGTTGAAGACAGTTATCAAATCCTTCTCTCAGTCTTCTCTTCTACAGACTAAATAAGCCAAGTTCCTTTAGTCTCTCCTTGTAAATCATGTGCCTCATCCATCTAATTATTTTTGTTGCAAGATTGCATTCATTCTCCAGTTGCCCAGAAACAAAGGAAATTCATTTGTATGTCCAAAACATCTTGCTTGTAAAATATAAATCGGCAGTGGTAAATTCATGTTGCATGAAAGAAATATCAGGAAATGTCATATTTTCATTTTTTAAGAATAATTTTAACAACCTCTTCTGATCATAAGAAATATCAAGAGGCTACCCTTAATTAAAGGAGTTTTACTAATGCTTTCTGAGTCCAGCAACGTGAGGCAAACTCTTTATAATAGGTCTTACAAGTTTCAACCAAAACAGAAAATCCTGGAAAACAAGTCTTCCTGTATATCAGAAAACAAACAAAATACACATTTTAAAGTAATAGGACGTCCAAATCTATGACATCTGATCAAAATACTTGAGGAACTAATTCCAAAATCCTTGGGGAAACACACACAATACACATTAAATCATTATAGCTAGTGGATTCAACAGTCTGTATTCTACCTTTGCTTGTCTAGGAGTGTTTGGACATCACTATTCCTTACCTGATATTGGATATTGCCAAAAAAGTATACTTGGATCTATAAATTACATAAAAAGATCCATTGGAATAGAGACATTAAAATTGTCAGAAACTGATAAAACAATAGCAACAACAGGTCCAGTAACAGATAAGTTATGAAGGACACAGGTGGAAACAAAAGAAGCATCTTCCTTACTGCTCCTTAAGTTTCATCCATCATTACAGAAAAGAACAGGGAGGAAAAGGAAATTGCCACAGGCAGCACTAATCTGTAGTATGGAGCCAGAAAGCAGAGGGGTAACATGGCAGAGACAAAATCAATAAACTTCAAAAGGATCTTCTGGTTCAGGTGGCATCTGTATGATCTGCGTTTGTAAGATTCTGATGAGAAACGGTCATGATTTGCTCATTCCAAATGCCCCTTCTGTTTAATAACTTTGAATTTTACGGGTACCTCAGTTATATAAGAGTAATTGTTTCCTTCCTCTGAGGCTGTTGAGTCTGTGGGGACTTTATGCTGTGACTACTAACCTTGGACCTAAAGTGCAGTAAAAAACTGTTTCTCAGTGTTGTAGACTCTGGTAAAGAAGCCCTGTATGACTTTTTCTATGTCCTTCCTCAACACCAGCCCAGGTTCAGTAATAATCAAAACCAAGAGCTATCTTAAAGTCAAAAGCAAGCAAGCAAGCATGCAAATAAATAAATAAATGTCACTCTTCTACCAGAATCATGCTTTGTGAAGAGGCGAAGAAAATCAGTACTCACATTGTCAGGCTAAAGTAGGGGAGTTAAAACTGTGTCTGCAGGTCCACTTTTAGGTTCATCAGAAGATCATTATTACAGGTGTACAAATCTCATTTTTTTGTGTGTAGCTGAGGACAACCTTCCCAAAATTTGTCAATTTACAGCTCAAGAATAAATGCCAAATCAAGCAGTTGTATATCAGATATAAACAGCTGACTGACACTTTCTTTTATGGTCCATAAGCACGATCCTGGCATGTTACAATTCTTCTATTCCTGCAGGAAGGGAATGGCTTTTTTAAAGTTATTTGGTGATTAAACAGTGGAGTTCCTCCTATTTGATAGGAAATCCTCTGTAAGGGGAATTTTGTACATAAATCAAGGGAGAGGATATGGCCCATTGAAGCCACTATGTTAGCATTGTCTGCAGTGCATATGATCTTAGTTGTAACATCAGGATAAAGCATACGTATTATCAGACCAATATGGAAGTGGCTTCTGTTGGTTGAACTGTATGTTACAGTTGGTTAGCTGCTATGTCATTTCCACCTCCAACTTCCATGATCTGTGATACTTAATGGAAGGGAAGAGATAAACAATGCTTTTCTGACATGGCATACATTTATATGATACACATTATTTTTACAGCTAAATTTACATTTCTTCACAGATATTTGGATAGTGGAGCTAAGACGTAGAAATGAACTATCAGTCTATCTTCCAAGAGGAGACAGAGGGTGTGGACCTGTATAATTGGAGCTAATAGAAATTTTTCCAGGATCAAATATATATTAAATACACATTGAATAAGTAGAATAGAACTTGATGTAAGTATGAATCTAGCTCTAAAATGACACTATTATGATACTTAGCTAAAAGTTAGATTTCAATTTAGCTTCCTCTGGAATAATTACCTAAACAAATTTTGACTACATTTTATAGAGGCAAAATGGTTACTTGTGTTCTCTTCAGAGGTTAATCTGAGAACCTTTTGTAATATCTAAGTAGAACTACAAGGTTACCATCTGAAAATGTAAATTTAAAGGTTCAGATTTCTACTTGTATTCTGACTGCATAGATTTTCTTATGGAATGTGATTACTTTCTGTGCACCAATGCCCCTGATAGAGATTTTTTTCTGGAAAATAGTCTTAAAATGTATGATTTCTGCTAAATTCCAAGATCTATATAATTGAATTGCATTCATGTTTTCTAACCTTCTTTTATGTTCTGTAATTTGACTGTCTGCCACTGTCAGCCAACTTTCCAGAAATTTATTAACCTTTTAATTGGGAGACAAAGTAGGTGACATAATACCTTTTATTGGACACTTCTGTCTTGGAAATATACTTGTAGATATTTGTATTGATAGTGCTTGAACTATGGTAGCTACTGAATTATACTAATTCCTTACCACAGGCTGATAAGGAATGGCTAAAATGTTTTATCAACAACCAATGAATGATGTATTTCTATTTTTTAAATTTTATAGACAGTTTCTTATCACTGTATGGGAGGATGTGCACTCCTGTATTTACACCTCACACACTAGTATAAAATCTTTGCAAAAATATGCCCTAAGAAGTATCATTTAAGGCTAATAGCGTGTTGGTCAATAATATCATGGTGAAATATACGTAGCAACATTAAATGAAAAGTTCTGGGCATAAGCTGAAATCATGATTAAAGTGTGCACCAGACAAGTCTGTGAAGTAGGTAAACCTGTTTGTCAACAAAAAAAGTAAGTTGACATCCCAGGTAGGTGCCCTTAAAGTTAATGGTGCATCACCTATCGAATGGCCATTTTTTTGCAATGGAAGGGGGGAAGCCAAGAGACAAAACAAATCTGCATTTCAGCAAAGAGAGGTAAAAAGAAACAGCATGGAAATTCTTTCACCTTTAGAAACCCTGCCACTTTCCTAACTGGTTAGATGATCTTTACTTTGAGGGGTTAGTTTCAGAAAAATGCATCTAATAAGTTAGAAGCAAAAGCATCCCAAGTCATTTCAATTTCCAAAAGGATAGCCGTGTTAGTCTAGTCCAGCAAAAAAACCAAGGAGTCGTGTGGCACTTTAAGACTAACAGATTTATTTTTCACATGAGCTTTCGTGGGAGAAAATCCCACTTCGTCAGATGCTTCGAAGATGGGTGAACTTACAGAATGGAATGAAAATAAATGCAAGGGGGTGTAAAATATATAATCAGGTCATAAAGTAACAGCAAATCAGAGCATTTGTTAGGTTCAAACCATGGGAAGCTTGAAGTCAAATTACCTTTTGTAATGGGAGAAGAACCCATAGTCTCGATTCAGTCCTGCTTTCGCAGAATTTAGCTTGTATATTAATTCGAGTTCAGCTTTTTCTCTTGAAGTCTTGATGTCCCAGCCACATTTCTGACGACAGGCATTAACAAATCATTTATTGAGTGATTAGAAAGATGGAGGTGCTCAGCAACTGGTTTCTTTGTTCTGTGATTTCTGATATCAGCTCTGTGTTCATTCATCCTTTTGTGCAGTGATCGTCCTGTTTGTCCAATGTATAAAGTGTTGTGGCATTTCTTGCACATGATGGCATAGACCACATAAGTAGATGAGCTGGTAAATGAGCCTTTGATGGAGTAGCAGGCTTGATTAGGACCTATGATGGTATCTGTTGTGCAGATATGTGGGCAGACTTGGCAGCGTAGTTTGTTGCAGGGGTGTGTGCCTGCTTCAACGTTTCTGTTGTTAGATCTGTAGTTGCTGGTGAGTATCTGTTTAAGATTGGGTGGCTGTCTGTAGGCAAGGAGAGGTCTGTCTCCCAAGGCTTGAGAGAGTGAGGGATCATCTTTTAGAACAGGTTGTAGGTCCTTAATGATCTGTTGCAGAGGTCTAACTTGAGGGTTGTATGTGGTGACTAGTGGTGTTCTGTTTACAGTCAGACCTCTGCAACAGATCATTAAGGACCTACAGCCTGTTCTAAAAGATGATCCCTCACTCTCTCAAGCCCTGGGAGACAGACCTCTCCTTGCCTACAGACAGCCACCCAATCTTAAACAGATACTTACCAGCAACTACAGATCTAACAACAGAAATGTTGAAGCAGGCACACACCCCTGCAACAAACCACGCTGCCAAGTCTGCCCACATATCTGCACAACAGATATCATCATAGGTCCTAATCAAGCCTGCTACTCCATCAAAGGCTCATTTACCAGCTCATCTACTAATGTGGTCTGTGCCACATTGTGCAAGAAATGCCGCAACACCTTATACATTGGACAAACAGGATGATCACTGCACAAAAGGATGAACGAACACAGAGCTGATATCAGAAATCACAGAACAAAGAAACCAGTTGCTGAGCACTTCCATCTTTCTAATCACTCAATAAATGATTTGTTAATGACTGTCATCAGAAGTGTGGCTGGGACATCAAGACTTCAAAGAGAAACAGCTGAACTCGAATTAATAAACAAGCTAAATTCTGTGAAAGCAGGCTGAATCGAGACTATGGGTTCTTCTCCCATTACAAAAGGTAATTTGACTTCAGGCTTCCCATGGTTTGAACCTAATGACTAATCTGATTGGCTGTTACTGTATGACCTGATTATATGTTTTACACCCCCTTGCATTTATTTTCATTCCATTCTGTAAATTCACCCATCTTCGAGGCATCTGACGAAGTGGGATTTTCTCCCACAAAAGCTCAAATTATTTCACCCTGTATATCTCTCTGTCACCTAAGATCACAGAAGAAAACAACTGTTGAACCTTAGGGGCAAATTCTGTCCTCAGTCTAGTCTGAAATGCTAATGAAACATTCTGAATCCTATCTAGTTTAAGTTTAGAAGGTATTCTATTATTATTTTTTCTTGTAACCATTTCTGACTGTAATGCCTCATTATTTGTACTCATTTAAAACTTGTATTTTTGTAGTTAAATTCTTTTTATTCTTTAATCAAAACTAAGTCAGTATTATGAATTTATATGTAACTCCATTTAAAGTGGTAAGCTGTTATACCTTTATGTCCTTAGAGGGAAAATAGACCTGATTGCCTGGAACATCCAAGAGAGGGCTAGACAGCCCTGAACAAACATTTTTGGAGAAAAAGCTGAAACTAGGAATGTGTAGAGGTCACCCAGCAAGTGGCAGGCTGCTGTGATAGAGCTACTGAACCAAGGCTGTAGCTACGCACAGATACTCTGACCCTGCATGCTGGCAAGTTGTTTGTAAACGTCACTTGAGACCTACCACAGCAAAGCAGTGTAAGGCCCCAAAGTTTGTAAGACAGAGGTGAAACTGAAACTTCTGCATTGTCCCCCAGAATGTCATATTGTACTTTTGCAAAATGACTATTTTCTTAGTTTTTTAAAAGTCCACTTTTAAAAAACAGTAAATGTATTGGGCTTACACTTACTGTCGACTGTTATGAGTTATAAATCAGTGTGCCATGCATTGCAGTTTTGTTCCAATCCATTCTTTTGATCCAAATGTGGTTTTTAAAAAGGAAGATGAGCCAATTTAATCCATATGTAAATTGAAATGGCAGAAAATTGGTCCAAATTCAATAATGCTTTTAGATGGGATTTTCATGGCCTTGACTGACAAGTTCAATAAATCGAAGTTACTTTTAAAGGTTTCAATTTTCCCACTAAGAATTACTGATAGTCTTCAAAAACCCCATTGAGCTTGGAACAGTACTACTTTTTTTTTTAAACAACTTAAAATAAATGCAGTTATCAGTGTTCACAGAGTTTTATTTCTGCTATAAAATAATCTGATGTGCCTAAATTGGACTCTTATATTTTAATTAAATAATTTATAGATCATTTTGCATTTTGAATTTGACATGCTTTAAAGCACAAATTCTTCAAAGCTTGCCACATCATCAGTAAATGTAGGCACTTTTTAATGCTAAAACAGTAGTAACAGTCTTTCCCTCATTTTTATTCGAAATGATAAAATAAAAGCCTATAGATTCAAACTGTCTGTAGGAACAGAGTAAATAATCTGTTTCATAAATCGATCTTAGTTTCTTTTTGAGGAAAAACCTTCCAATGGCTACAATACTGTATTTCATAAAAGTGCACTACATGCCCATACTCGGCTCATATTCATGTAGCTACATTACCATATGTCATAAGTAAGATTACAACATAAGGTTGAATAACTGTTAGTACAGTTCTACATTGCAGACTACAGAATCTATGCATAATTTAGTCAGGCTGAACATGTGGAAAACTATGTTAGAAACCTATTTAAACACAGCAACAACAAATGAGTTTTTATAAACATGGATAATCTTGAGCACTTTCAAGTTCTGTTCTTATGACAATTAGCCCTCTATACATTTGTTAAAAAGTAAAGTAAAACAGTCATCCTTGGATTAACTGGGCTATCACAGGTCACACAAGTCAATCCTGAGAAGGAGGTGAAGCCGATCCCCTAGCTGAAGAAGCAAGGGAGAGCGCAAAGCTTGGGTGAGTGAATTGCTGACTGTGTGTTTGTGTCTTTCCCTACAGGTGATTTCTGTTAGTTGTCAGTTACTGTGGGAATTGGGACTGTGATTGTCTGGGGGCTGTTTGTACCATTGTTCCCTGCTCACTTTTGATAACCAGCTTCACTCAGCCTTCTCATCATACTTCCTTTGTGTGCTTAATGAGGGCCAAGGGCTGACCTAGGTAGAGAAGGCCTTAAAACCAGTGGCTGAGTGACCGGGGAGCTTGCGAACAGGGCAGTATGAGAGGGAGGTTGTGAAGGAGTTTCTGAGGCCACAATGGTGAAGATGAGCTGCACTGCTTGTGCCAGTGCCCCTTCTGTCTCCTCCACCTGTACCTCTAGCCAGACAGACATCCTGACTATGGGTATCTTTACCCAGATCCTGGTGTGGATTTGCAGGAACTGTGGCCTGTAGTTCCCTGTCACAGACAATCAGGCTGGGGAAATGAATCAATGTGACAGGTGCTTTCTGGTGGAATCGCTCAGGAGGCAGCTAGGAGAATTACAGGAGGAGGTGTCAAGGCTCAGGAGTACCCATCCCCTGGAGAAGTTCCTCGATAGCATCCACAAGGAGACATGCAAGGAGGAGGGTACTGTCCATGTGGCAAAGACTACTGCTGCACCACGGGAGAAGGATGGGATGCCTATGGCACAGGGAGGACACTGGCAGCTGGTTACCTCTGGCAGCACACAGTACTCCACCCTGGCTCCCATCCCACCCTCCGTTGTGGTGAAGAACTGTTACGTGGTGCTAGAGATAATAGATGAGGTGCAAGAGCAGACACCATGCACCTCTGAGGCTGGGAGGATCAAATCCACCATTGCCAGGAGGAAACATAGGGTTGTGGTGGTTGGGGACTAACTTCTGAGGGGGACGGAGGCACCCATCTGTCACCCTGCCTGGGGGAGCTGGAGGCTACAAACTCTTCACCTGCCCTGCCCTGCCTGCAAAGACCATGAGCTATAGAGTCTTCATCTGACCTGCTGGGTGCTGGGTGACAGCTTAGCAGCTGTGGAAACTGTTAATCATCTCCCATTTCTGCAGCTAGGACTTCCCTGAATAGGATTTGTTGAGTTGTGCTCCTTCTCAGGAAGGGCCTGAATGCAACTACTGGAAAGAACCCCTACCACCTTACATAACTCACTGGGAAAAAAACAAAACCTTAAAGAAAACACCCAGGGTATGTCTACACTTACAATTTAATTTGAATTAATGAGGATCAATTCTAATTAAATAAATACATGGCCACACTGACTTTCATTAATTTGAACTAAGGAGTGCCTTAGTATGAATTGATGAAAGCTAACTTTGAAGTTATAAAACCTCATTTAATGTCAAAGTGACAATGAATTCGAACTCATAGTTCGAATTAACCCAGTGTAGCCCTGTTAATTCGAACTAACTGTTAGTTTGATTAGCCATGGCTTGATTTTCCCTATGCAATAAGCGCCCCCTACCTGATTCAAACTAGCAAGTCTTGCGCATGGACATGCGAGCTTGAATTAGGGTTTCTAGTATGGCCATGCTAATTCAAATTAACTTAATTTGAACTAATCATTATGAGTTTGAACTACCTAGTTTGAATTAAGTTAATTCAAATTAACCTTCTAAGTGCAGACATAGCCCCAGTGATTGAGAAGGTGTCTAAATTTTGTAAGGGTAGAAGTATTCAGCAAATTTTACATAGTTCAGATGAAATAGAACAGCAGATGAATCAGTCACAGACTGCATCAGTTGGATGGGATATAGTAGAGGAAATATGCAAATCCTTGATGAATGTTAAGGACAGTAAACAAGTAAAGGAACAGAATATGGCCGTTGATAAGAAAAAGGAGGTGAAAAATAGACTGGATAAGAGAAATCAATCCATTTCAAGGAGAAAATATACTATAAACAAAACATGATACACATTTTACCAAATATTATATCAGGATAGAAAAAACATTGGTATGAATTACCATGGAAGATAAAGCTAAATGCTGTATTCCTCCTTGGGAGTTTGTATAACATTATGTAGAGATACCAGAGAAGCCCAGCCCTGATAAAATAGGGAAAGAACAAGTTAAAAATAACATAGATGAGTTGGACATCTTCAAATAACCAGGGCCAAATGATACCCGCCCTAGAATACTCAAGAGGTATGTCTACACTGCTGCCTTACATCGACTTAACCTGCCTTAAGTTGACCTGAGGAACTCCCTAGCCAAATTTAGAATTTATTAAGTTGACTTATGTACTTGGTTAAGTTGAATTCATAACATCTGCCCTGAAAGTTGACTTAAGTGTTAAGTTGATTTTACAGGGAAGGAAGGCTCAGGGCCTGCGCTTGGGCCCCGCCCCCCAAGCTGGGTCCCAATCTGGCTCCGTGGGCCTGATTCAGCCCCAGCTGCTACTGGCAGGTGCCTGGGAACCCAATCCAGTCTCAAGCCGCTTGCTGAGCCGGCAGTAGCAGGAACCAGATCAGGCCCCCAGAGCCAGATTTGGGCCCGGGGCAGGGGCAGGGGATGGGGTATATCTACATTGGAGACAGAGTAGACATACACTTAAGTCGACTTACCAAGGTCGACTTTAAGTTAACGTAAAGTTGACCTTGTTAAGTCGACTTAAAACAGTCCCCCCCCCAGTAGACATATCCAAGGAGCTGAGTCAGGAGATATCTGAGCCATTGGCTATTATATCTGAAATATCATGAAAGACTGGAGAGGTCCCAGAAGACTGGTAAAGAGGAAATATAGCTCTCATCTATAAAAAGGGAAACAAGGACAACACAGGGAATTATAGACTAGTCAGCTTAACCTCTGTACCAGGAAAAACAATGGAGCAATTAATGAAGGATTCTGTTAGCAAGCATCTAGAAAACAATAAGTTGGTAAGTGACAATGAGCATGGATTTGTCAAGAACAGAACATGTCAAACCAACCTGATAGCTTTTGGTGATGGGGTAACAAGCCTTGTGGATAGAGGGAAGTGGTAAATGGTGTGTATCTAGACATTAGTAAGACTTTGGATAACGCCTTGCATCACCTTCTTATTAACAAACTTGGGATGTACTGCCTGGATGGATCTATTATAAGATGGGTTAAAAATTGGTTGGATAACTGCTCCCAGAGAGTAGTTACCAATGGTTCACAGTGATCCTGGAAGGGCATAACAAGCAGGGTACCACAGGGATCAGTTCTGGGTCTGGTTATGTTCAATATTTTCATCAATTATTTAGATGATGGCATAGAGAGTAAAATTATAAAGTTTGCCAATGACACCGAGTTGGGAGGCGTTGCAAGTACTTTGGAAGGATCAAAATTCAAAATGGTTTGGACAATCTGGTGAAATGGTCTGAGGTAAATGGAATAAAATTCAGTAAAGACAAGCATAAAGTACTCCACTTAGGAAAGAACAATCCATTGCACATATACAACATGGGCAATAACTGTCTAGGAAGGAGTACTGCAGAAAAGGATCTGGGTGTCATAGTGGATCACAAGCTAAATATGAGTCAACAGTGTAACGCTGTTGCAAAAAAAGGAAACACTATTTTAGGATGTATTAACAGAAGCATTGTACGTAAGACATGAGAAGTAATTCTTACACTCTAGTCCACCCTGATTAGGCCTCAATTGGAGTATTGTGTCCAGTTCTGGGCACCTTATTGCAGGAAAGATGTGGACAAATTGGAGAAAATCCAGAGAAGAGCAACAAGAATGATTAGAGGCTGGAACACTTGACTTATGAGGGAAGATTGAAAGAGCCTGGTCTGTTTAGTCTAGAAAAGAGGAGACTGAGAGGGGACATGATAACAATTTTCAAGGACTTAAAAGGTGGTCATGAGGAGGACAGAAAAAAATTGTTCTCCTTAGCTGCTGATGATAGAACAAGAAGCAATGGATTTAAAGTACAACAAGGCAGTTTAGGTTGGATATTAGGAAAAAAATTCTTAACTGTCAGTGTGATTAACCACTGGAATAAGTTGCCTAGGCAGGTTGAGAAGTTCCAAAGGGGGTCTATGTTAGTCTAGTTCAGTGAAACAAACACAGAATTTTGTGGCATTTAAAGACTAACAAATGTATTTTTTGCATGAGCTTTCATGGGAGAAAATCTCACTTTGTCAGATGCTTTGATGGGGGAATTTGCAGAATGGGAGGAATTAAATGCAAGGAAGTGTAAGTCATGGGAACAGGTAACACTTTAACAGCAAATCAAAACAGTTATACAGATTCAAACTCTGGGCGGCAGCATATAGAGGAAAATGAGGTCAAATCATCTATTGTAGCGAGAGAAAAATCCAATGTCCCTATTGAGTCCTGAGGCAGGTTGTGGAAACTCTATCATTGGAAGTGTTTAAGAGCAGATTAGAGAAGCACTTGCCATGGATAGTTTAAGAGGGTACTTTGTTCTGCCATGATTGCAGGGGACTGAACTTGATGACCTCTCATGGTCCTTTCCAGTTTCTAGGATTCTATGCTAATACTTCAGGAAGCCCTTCAGCAGAAGAAAGAGCTAACAATAATTGACTGGGTACCTCTTGCCTTGTATCTATTGATGAAATAGGGACCCTTTACCAGGAGTTTGAAGAAATGGTGCCCCTAGTTCTAAGTGGGTAATAGTTCATTATTTAGGGGGGGGGTTTGTTTTGTTTTTTTAATTTGGATACTTCCATACTCACTAAAATTTTTTATATATTTGTATACTGATTCTATAATGAAGATATGAGTGGGGGAATAATGTATGGCTTCCATTTTTTATTCAAAGTGTGATTAAACAAAGAGATCTTTTACACCCCCCCCCCATATTATTTAATATTGCTTTAGACCCACTTTTCACTGGGTTAGAAGTTGTTGCTTCAGGATGTATGGTTCTGAGAAAAAAGATCACAACATTAGCGTTTGAGACTTGCAACTATTTTAAGTAATTCTTATCAGGGGATAGTTAACAATTTCAAGATTTTAAATAAGTTTTGTAGTAACTCAGGTGTATGGATCAATGTGAAAAAGACCAGTGTTTCATATTTTGCCAGTACATAAAATGTATGTGGTTAACCTAAAGGAAGCTGGGGTTTAAGGAGTGACTTTATTGACTACGCACTGTCTGGTCAAGTAGAGAGAGATTTATATGTGAAAATTGACAATTAGACTGAGGTTGAGGATATATACCCTGGAGACAAATTGACTGGTGTGATAGTATATGTCAAACTCCTCTTAAACCTGCCCCAAAATTGTTAATTTTAAAACCTCATTTTATCAAGACTTTTTTTTTTATAATTTACATTGAGCCCCCTTTTTATGTTTTAAAAAAATAGATATTTCAGTGAGGAAAATTGGTAGAAATATTTTGAACTTACCTCACTCCACTGTGGATGGCATATTTTTTGGAAGAATTAGAGGTGGAGGTGGGGTGTGGCAACAAGAAAATATAGCATGCAAAGCCCTAATATACTTATCTATAAATCTCGGCTCAGTGAAATTGTTGCCTAGCTAGGCACCTACTTTCAGACTAAGGCCCCTAGCTGGGACGTTCCTGCTGCTGAAGAACTGCTACTGTTACTTTCAGCAGTGATGCAGAGCTCCCCACTGCCTAAACACCTCTGAATCCCCTGCGCCTCACTGCAAGTGGTGGTGGCTTTATTTTTATGTGCCAGGAGACTGTTTGCTGCTGCAGTTCTATGGCAGAGCTAGGCACCATGCTAAAAACCATGGGCACCATGATGACCTGGTGCTAGGGGCTTGTTGAATCCCACTGCAAAGGAAGGAGGCATACTGTGTCTAGGGAAAATTGACAGGACTTGTCTTTAATATATCCTGGAAGAAATGTAGTGTGCAAGATTTTAGTCTATAACTCTGCTACTTCCAACCCCAAGTCAGGAAGGGATGAGGAATTTAGTAGCTGGAGTAACCTGAAGTGTGAAGGGCTGGGCATGAGATATTTTTGAAAATATATTATTAGTAACATGTTTTTAAACTACCAATGCATGGCCAAAATCTTACTCTTTTTTAGCTGATGTATGAAAGAGGGCAAATGTATATTCCACTAGGGAAACATTAACTAGAGTTAGATGGCATGCAGGGCCGGCTCTACTGTGAGGCCAGAAAGAGGAGTGGCTCAGGGTGAAAGTTGCTTAAGGGAGTGTTCATGCAGTTAGGACTCACTGACCAGAGTGTTAACCCCTTCCTCCCCAAGGATTACTACACGCCCCCCAAATCACAGATGGTGCTGGGCAGCTTGGTATAAGCTGGACCCACACTGGCTGTGATTTCTTCCAGGATTAGGAAAGAACAGGATTCATAAAGTACAATCTACACATACAAAATTCACTACAGGGCACATGATCTCAATTGGGCTTCACTGTTGGTCTGGGCCCTCTCCATCCCAGCCGCTTTATCTGTGGTGTCCCTCTTCCCGGTTGAGGGGTGTACCCAGGCCACTGTCTGTATAGACTCTCCTTTCTTGTCCATCCCAGACCTGGCCAACTTGGGCCTCCTTGCCCTCACCCTCTTTAACCTCAGGGGGCAATGTCTCTTTATATGGCCTTGCTCCTAGCACCAGAAACATCTCTTTTGTTTCCTCCAGGCCACAGGTGTCTCTGGCTCAGTCCCGACCCTGGGACTTGCCCTGTCTTTCTGGGCCTGGCACTCTCTCCTGAAGTGCCCTCTGGCCCCACAAGTCCCAGTAGCAGCCTTCAATAAAGAGCATTGCAACAAAGGTGATTCATTAGGATTAACAATGAGGTGCTAATTGTTGTTCAGACAACCTCTATGCCTCCTCTCTGAGTCAGTATCTCTTTGGGCTCATTCTCTTCGCTCATTCCTATGGAAAGGACTGAGGTCACTAGCAAGCAATCTTTGTGTTTTTTATCCATAGACCCAATGAAGAGAAGAAAACACTTTGAATACCCCCTTATTCCACCATTTCTGGGATCTGGGGATTGCAGTTATTTTTACAAATTAAGACCTGCCTCTTTTTTTCAGCAGGTTGAGAATTCCCTTGCTTGCAACAAAAGTTATAATTTGTAGATTTTAATCAAAACTCCAGAGATTTTTTTTGACTGATAATTAAAAAGAGAAGAGAAAAGCAAACTGTTCTGGTAGGAGCCTGTGTTACAAAGTATGGTATTTTTTCTACAATTAGAAAGCCCAAGTAACAGAAACCAACTCAGGGATGGATCTGCTGGAAGGAGAAGTTATAAGAAGGTCCTAATCTGAAGGGGGAGTGGATAGCCCCATTGTGTTGCTGCTTTATGTACACTGACAGCAACAGGGATCACCAGACGAAGCAGAGAGGGCTAGCACCCCTTCAATCACAATATTGTGGACAATATTATGTTCATGGAAACTCATGAAGACTCAGGGCGCAGATGAAGTGCAGAGGTGAAAGTGGAACCCAGAGGGGTTGCTTCAGTTCCTGGGATTTGGCAGTGCAGAATGGAGCAGGACCTGGAGGGACTTGGACAGGCTCAGCAGCAGACAGAATCTTCCAGGACCTTTCTTTCCAGCCTGTCATTGGCTCTCTTCTCCTTCCTCTGTATCAGCACTTCCATCTCATTTCTCCACCCAGTCACCCCCCACCCCAAATTAGCAAGGAGCTCTCACAAGCACACTCCAGGCTACTACATGCAATTTTAGATACTTGACATACTTCCTGATTTGAGACAGGAGTATGGTATGTAGGATCACCCTCTGCATGTTCCACATAGGTGATCTCAAATTAGACATGTAGATTTCAGAGAAGCAATAGAAGCCTCAAGAGAAAAGATGAAAGCCATGAGGGATTGCCACCCCTGAAATGCTCCCCCCAGCCATGGTCACTGTTCAATTTTCTGGTAGTGGCTGTTTTTTTTTCAGTGGAGGGTCACCACATGGCAGAGGGGTCCAGAGATAGGTCCCAAGGAAAAAGTTTGACAATCACTGTCTTAAGTGTGGATGAGAAACCAGACCCTGCACTCCTGTTCCACTCCACCCTACTGTTAGCCAACAACTCTGGGCTAGCCAGGGGGCTGGGCTCTGTTCTCTCGCTCCGCCTCTGGGCTGGCCTTTCCCACCCCCAGGGTGAAGCTGGCCCAGAGCGAAGGCCGGGTTCTGTCCCCGAGAGGGGGTGCTAAAGCAAAAGCTGGCTTGTGGTGTCACAACCCATTGAGCCAGGCCTGATGGGCTATGTCTACACGGGGAGTGCTTGTTTCGAAACAACACGTTCCGAAACAAGCTGTTTCAAAATAATATGTTATTTCAAAACAACTTATTTCGCTGGACAAAAACCATGTCCGCGAAATAAGGGAGTGAAATAGCAGGTCCACAGTGTGGACCTGCTATTTCGCCTGGGGAGGGGAATGCAGGCACCCACTCCGCCTCACTCCGCCAGTACCTGCAAGGGACTGCAGGCACCGCGCCTCACCTGGCGGGTGCCTACAGCCCCCTGCAAGCGCCCGCCAGGAGAGGGCAGCGGGGCACTTCACCCCAGGGGCTTTAAAGCCCCTGCTGCCCCCCAACCTGGAGGCGCGGCCCCGGCGCGCGGCTGCAGCCCGCCGCTGCCGGGGCCGGAGTAAGCGCGGGCCGGAATCCCCAGCCTGACGCGCCAGCAGGGGGCGTGTTGGGGCATTCCCCTCCGACACGCCCTCGGGAATCCTGAGCTGTAACAACTCAACCAATTTTTCAAAGTACTCCCTGTGGCTATGTTTACACTTAGGAAGATAAGTTCAAATTAGTTTAGTTTGAATTAATTCAAATTAATGATGGCTAATTCAAATTAAGTTGATTAGAATTAACATGGCCCCAGTATAAATTTATTTCCACATTTGAGGGGTAATACTTCAAGTGGAATACTAGAGGTAAAATCCATTCAAAATAGCAGGCTGGACAAGCATTTTAGATCTGTGCTAAGTGATTTTTAAGTAAGCCTGATATTGTTGCAACAGTGGCTGCACATGTTTGGGTATCTTGGTTGAATTTCTGATAATCAATAGTTAGAGGCCAGTTTTCTGAAAGGCAGTTCCAAATCATTTCTTGTGCTAAAAAAGACGTAATGGTAGTAGCAATATAAAGCTTTGCCTAATCTGGGAATGTGGATTGCCTCACTGGAGGAGGAGAATTCCCTTCAATACAGATTTCAGTACCCATTCTCTACAGTCACATTTGCATTTAGCAAGGGCTGCAGTGTTCACTTCCACCAGAAGACAGTTCCTGTATAAAACAGTACTATTATACGTGGATCATTTCTTCACTACTGCAAAGACATGTTAGTTTGGGATAATCACTGGTCTAGTTGGAGATCCCCATGTGTTGCACTACACAATTTTCCCTTGGTGAGGATGTGGCCTATTACACAGTTATCCTGCCATTATTTCCCCTTAAGGGACACAGAAATCCTTTCCATATGAGTGGACAGCTGACAAAACAGATTTCCCTGCTTTTCTTCCTTTATAACACCAGAGTGCTGCAGACAGCTCTCTAGCCTCTCTCTCAGAAAAGGGATAATATTATTCTAGTACTTAGCTTGACTAAGACACTGGCTGTTCAGATAAAGAACCTATTTTATTGTAGAGAGATTGAAGGGTCTTCATCGCCACTCAATGATCAATCCTGATCATAACAACACTTTAGTTCTCAAATGATAATACTACTAATTTTCCTCACTTATAATGTTTATTTATCACATAGATATTTAATAATTAACACAGGTTATTGCTCTATAGCGGGTGCCCATAGCAGTGCCACTGATTTGGAGATATAAATGATTCTCAAGTCTGAAGTGGTTGTGGGTGAGTACAAAGTCGCAAAGTTCAGTCATGAGCTGCGCTTTGTCATCATCTGGGATGGTTCTTCTAGTAGCTTGTAATCCATCCTTGTGTGGGATGTTGGTGTAAAGAGCTTCTACATCCATAGTGGCCAGAATGGTGTTTTCTGGAAGTTCTCCAATGGACTGTATTTTCCTCAGGAAGTCCGTGGTGTCTTGAAGATAGCTGGGGATGTTTCCATAATAACTATTTCTAAAGAATTGATCTGTCAAATAAACATAGGTTTAGTTATTTTGAAATAGCTCTTCATTTTTTTGAAATAATAAGTACTTCTTTCAAAATAACAAAGTGCCTGCACGGATAGATAAAAGTTTTTTTCATAATTAAAAAAAAACAAGGAATCATGTGGCACTTAAAAACTAAAGATTTATTTTTCACATGAGCTTATGACCAGGCTGTAACTATATGACTTGATCCTATGATTTATGCTCCCTTTTATTCATTCTCATTCCATTCTGTTAGTTTCCCCATCTTCAAAGCATCTGACAAAATGGGATTTTCTCCCATGAAAGTTCATGCGAAAAATAAATTTGCTGGTCTTTAAGTGCCACACGACTCCTTCCTTTCTTTGCTGGACTAGACTAACACGGCTGCCCCTTTGGAAATTTTCAAAATTAGCCTCATTTCAAAAAAAAATGTTCAGTGTAGACATACCCTCTGATTGTATCCACTAGGCCTAAATCTCATTCCATCCACCTGGCCTGACCCCCCACACCCTAGCTGTGCCACAAGGTCTTAGAGAGTGATGGTAGACCCCTTTCTCAGCTGGCTGAATCAATATGAATGATTCCTTCTATGCTAAAGATTTTGGAAGAATGATCCACTTCCTAAAATTTTGTAAGTTACCACTTAAAGTTCCAGCACTGACCTTAATGTTGTTCTTGTGGTCAAACTAAGAATGAAAAGTTCACAAATTTCAGTGAATATTGGGATCATAACACAATCTTTCTAGGTGATGCAAAGTTGCTTCATTTTTTGCTTTGTTTCTAGGTAACACAACAAATGTATAATACAGCAGAGAAAGAGACAGAGACATGTGAAAAAAAGTTTTCCTCTGTATACCTTAATGAGATTAGGGGAAAGACTTTTGGTTATAGATTTTGCTAATCGGGGGTGGCAGACAGCTACGTGATTAGTGTGGAATGAAGTCAAGGGAGACAAAGCTTTTTAATTATGGGAATATCTGACTTCAGTTGAGAAGAGCCAATCCATTAGTGTCCATGTGCAGCATGAAAGGAGTTTAAACAAAACCAAAACCAACACCTTTCTAAAGAACAAGCATGAGAAAAAAACATAATTTCTCCAGGGAATATACCTGCATCTGCAGATTGCAAGGCAATTTTGATTCGACAGATGTTCCTATTCCTTTCTGATATACTTCTTGTAGGAATGTATTCCAGCATTCATGTGTCTTTTCTGCATTGAAAGGGGCTGCTATAATGTGCATTTTCTTCTGTTACTTAAAATTGAATTAAAATGTGCAGAAATGTGAAGGGCAATTACCTTCCCGTTCCACGACAGGAAGGTTCTGATTATTGCTCACCCTCAGTGCAAAATAATGTGAACACTGCTTCTAGAAATAGGCTAAAGCAACAATTAGAATACACCTGCTCAGGCACTGTCATGGATCAAGCTGATTTATAGTTTAGCTGTTGAACTTACATTCGTGCTATCTCTTACTCTATGAGAGACCCTGATTTGTCTTTTAATAAACCTTACTTGAAACAGACTAAACTTTCCCTACTGTTCAAATAAATGAGAAACAGCAGTACTACGTGTTCAGTCGAATCAATCTATTGTTCATTTATAAAATACGTTGCTAGAAAAATGCTTCATTTGAATTCAGCATTAGTGAAATCCAGAGCATTTTTTCTGAAAAAGAAGGCATGCTACTTTGTTGCTGTCAAATTACATTACAAGATACAGGTATATATTTATAGGGATATATACACAAGCTAAAACCTTTAGGCACTGCTATTTATGATCATCTGCATCTAATGCAACCCATGTGTATAAACAAATCATGTGATATATGTGTACAACACTGATTGATTTTGCAGAGTCCTTTTAATGTTTATTTTAGAGGATTACAGTGAATACCTTTAAAAACACATCTTTTCGTTTTAAAACTGTCAGATATTAAATGTCATGAGCAATGGAATAACTTACTTCAGAGTCAAATGTCATTTTGGGAAGGGTGGTAGGAAGACTCACTTTAACAATGAATCCCTTTTCATCCAGACACACGTAAGTCCACAGTGTTAACTGTTGTCTAGTTACAGGTTGTACTGGTTAAGAATTTAATCTTGTACATCAGCTTGGGAATACTATTTGGCTAGCCAGAGAATATTCAGCATATCCACCACTTACACTCTTGTCAGTGTCAGATATTGTAATTGGTCCAGCACTGCAATCACTCCTGGAGAGTTTCCATGCTGGATAAGTTGCATGCTTAAGTCTTTTCATTTCTGTAGGCAGGGAAAAGCTAAGACATAACCATTAGGATTAGTGCAGCACTTGCAAGGGCTGGTTATCTAGAACTAGCTGGGTTACCTCAATAGGGTAGTTAATTAATATTTTAGAAATATGAAAAAGCAGTTCATTTAGGATTTGGGGAGTGTCTTTTAGGGACTGGGTCTAAAATAGAAAAAAACCCAGTTACCTAAGCATTCTAAAATCTTGGTTCATCCATGCACAGATTACCCACAATCCAGAATCTTCCCTGATTCTACTTTCTTATTCTTCAGTGGGATTAACTACAGATTTAGCCACTGTGGCTATGTCTACACTGTGAGGGCCTCAGTTAAGTTGCCTTAACAAGGCTGACTTTAAGTCGACTTAAAGCGACATTGTTAAGTTGACTTAGGGGTATGTCTATACTAGTAGACGTGCCTTGGGCCCAGGCTGGGACTCTGCTCCAGCCTTGATCCAGCTCCAGGGGCCTGAAAAAGCTCCTGATGCTGCCAGCAGGTAGCCAGGAGCTGGATCAGGCTCCCAGTCCCTTGCTACCAGTGGCAGGAGCTGGATCCCATCCCCTGCCACCAGTGACCCTTGCTGCCTGTGGCAGGAGCTGGGTCCCAGCCTCTGCTGCCTGCTGCAAGCAGCTCATGGCTGGATCAGGCCCCTCTTTCTTTGCCAGTGTTGGTAGGACACTCAGAGCTTGACCCAGCCCCGAGCTGCAAACGCTGCCTCTGGGGAGACAGCCCAGTGACTCAGCCTGGTCAGTTTCACAGGCTACTCTTGATCAGTTTCAGACTGATCAGGAGTAGCCTGTGGAATTGACCAGGCTGAGTTGCTGGGCTGTCTCCCTAGCACTGAGCAACCTGCTGGTGGTGGCAAGAGGCTTGGGGATGCATCGAGATCCCAGGCGCCTGCCGGTGGTGGCTGGGGCTCGATTGGCACCCGAGCTGGATTGGGACCTGTAGTGGGGCAGGGGGCAGGGGCCTTGGCCCTGACTCTTCCTGCACTTCAAATTTGACTTAAGGCTTCAGTTGACTTTCAGGGCAGGAGTTATTAAGTCTACTTAAGCAAGTGCTTAAGTTGTCTTAATAAATTCTGAATGGAGCCAGAGAGTACCTTAGGTTGACTTAAGGCAGATTAAGTCGGCCTAAGGCTCCAGTATAGACATGTCCTATGTTCCTAAGTGTTTGCACAACTGAGTTCTAAATGCAAGTTTTGTTATGTTATATTTGGAAACTGCAGTTTCCTAAAACATTTTCAATATTGTCTAAACATTCAGGTAAGACTGATTACCTTAGCCATTGTACATGTCTCTAAACACCTTAGCTATAAATTCTACTTACGGCATTGAGCATAGCTGTATCATTTTAAGTTTACTATTACTCATAGATGTTAAGAACAGAACAGACCATTATGATCATCTAGTCTGACCTCCTGTACAACACAGGCCACAGAACCTCATGCAGCCATTCCTGTAATAGATTAATAACCTATGATTGAGTTACTGAAGTCATCAAATAACCGTTTAAATACTGCAAGTTACAGAAAATCCACCAGAGTATCCACCAAAATGTGACCTGTGCCCAATATTGCAGAGGAAGGTGAATGATCCTGGCTAAAGGGCAAGGTTTCTCTGGATAAAGTTTGCTTATTGTGATGATCTGCTATCTCAAGCCAGCCTTTGTTTTAGAAAACAAGTGTTTTTCCAACCCCTTCTAATTGTTGCTCTTTGTCTTCCTCCATTTTATTGATATGCTGTAGTTGTAAAGCTTTTATTTTCCAAAAGGCAAGGTTTCCAATTAATCTGACAGATCTATATTCATGGAATGTTCAGAAGCCATTCCTTTCCAAATGCAAAAGGGGGAACTAAATCAAAAGATCTGGGTCCTCTTTTTCCACCTGACAGTACCACTTCCTGCTGGATGAGGCCAGGACTCATTTGATGTGGGATTTTGTAGTGGCCAGGGGAACAATGGCATAGTTAGGTGAGGGGAATAGTTGAGGCAAAGGGACACAGATAACTCATACAAGGATGGGATTTTTTGTCAGAGTTTCGCTGGGTATAAAAGATGGAATCCTAAATCTTACATAGAGGGTGAGGTTGTCTGAGTGAGTGGGAAAGGAAGAAATAGTAATTATTCTTAACAAATAATCTCTGTAAGATATCTTTGTTTATGAGGGAAATTGAGGTGTGTGTAATGCAGTCTGTTAGCTCAGCACTGAATGGACTATAAGCAAACCTAGCCCAGAGCAAAGACTCACCTATGATAGAAACTATACCAGGTGGAAGCATTATAGTACCCAACAGAGCTTGCAATGCCTACTTGCCTTGGATGTAAGGGACCAGAGGCTAGGCAGTCTGGATTAGCAGTAAAAACTGAGCTGGTGTCCACTAGTCAAGGACAGCCAGGAGGCAGTAGTCAGCAAGCAGGAATCAGGTAATATCTACAGCTGAGATCACCAGGGAAGAGTCAGAGTCAGGCCATGATCAGACACTGAAAAGTACTGGTAGTTACAAGGCTGGAATCAGAAGGCAAGAGTTAGGATCAAGCTGGGGTTGCTGACCAGAGACCAGAAAGCAAGGTGCAGTATGGAATCAAAGAAAACCAAACATTTAGATGGTTGTCCAGATAACTCTGGTGCCATCTTTCACAGTTACATCATGAGCCTGGGCCAATCTGAAAGGAATAGTGTTCAATTGCTCTGGACGCTTTGGTCGGTAAGCTCTTTGCACTTTATTTTCACCGTGCTCCTTCGATATAGCTCTATATGATCTTCAGGAGATGATATGAGAATTTCAGCTATCTTTGGCCCCATGTGCCCAGGCTCTAGCCTGGTGCCTAATTTCTGCCAGGGCTTACCAAGGCTGAGGTCTGGGATGTCCAGGCCTAGCCGTCCATAGCCCAGGCATCTCTGGATTTGCTTTGTCAATTATGAAAGTGGAAAAAAAAAAAAAAAAGCTTAAGCCCCAGCACCTAATTGCTTGAGGCCCAGAACCTCTTTCATTATCAGGTAAATACTGCTGTACTGCCATGGAACTGCCATGGATTCTCACATAGAAGGGTCATTATGGCCTGAAAGTCTGATCAAGTTCAGTTTGGTTCACAGAATAAACTGACAGTCGGTGCTTATCCACAATGACTACTTATTCTTGTTTACTTACTTGCAATCCTAAAATGATTGTTTGGGGTAACTGTAGCGCTGATAGGATAAAGTCTTGGAATGGCAGATAAGAAGACAGCTGAGAGAAGGGAAAGAGATAAGGAAAACTCTGTGTGTGGACAAATTACTTTGATATCAGAACTGTGATTGGGAAAATAAAATTAGTGGGGTGACAGTATTGAACATATTTCAGAACAGTGCAGCCATTCAAAGAAACAATGCATAATGTCTTTTCAATACTGATCAGCTTCCTTCTTTGCTGTCATTCTGGTCCAATTAAAATGAACTTAATGCTACTAATTTCCCTTCTGTCCATGGTATTTGATCTGCTTACCTATGGAATTTAAAAACACATCTGTGATAAAAAAGATCTTTGTTTTTCATTATCCTTTTTAAGGTCGATAGTGATTTTCTGGAACCATTGAAGCAAATTGTAAGTGATGTATGAAATGAGAAATTCTTGCTCACCAAATGCCCAGAGGAAATACAGACTGCTTTGCAATTGCTACAGTTGTGCACATTGTAGTGGTATCTTTATTTCTCACAAAAGATAAAAGGTATTCTTCCCTCCTAATATTCCTTTTGTCTCCTCCTTCCCTGAAAACTCATTATGGTAACTAGTTAACAGTTTTTTTGGAGAAAAAGTACTCCATTTCACACATTCTTCTCCTTTCCAGAATCCAGAAGGGGCAGCTGTGTTAGTCTAATCCAGAAAAACAAACAAGGAATCTTGTGGCATTTAAAGACTAACAAATTAATTTATTGCATGAGCTTTTGTGGGAGAAAATCCCACTTCATCAGGCACTTTGAAGTCTCCATGAAAGCTCATGCAAGAAATCAATTTGTTAGCCTTTAAGTGTATGTTTACACTGCAGGCTCTCTGAAGTTAACCTAAGAAGGTCAACTTTAAATTGACTTAAAGTCAATTTTGCTAAGTTGACTTAGAGAGTCCACACTGAAAACTCCTGGCGACTGCCTGTGTCCATACTGGCAGGTACTAGGTCAATGGAGGAGTGGTGCGTTATGGGTAGCTTGCCCACACTGCACCAGAGACGTACCTCTTGTAGACCAATCAGGCTTACTTAAGGCCTTTCCCTGTCTATGTTGGCTTAAGTCAATTTAATAAGGTCGACTTAAGCATTAAGTTGACCTTAAAAGGTGGTGTTATTAAGTCAATTTAAGGAAGCGCTTAAGTTGACTTCATAAAAGCCCAGTGCAGCTGTGGGAGTTTGTAGGTTGACTTACCCTTCGCTTGATCTAAAGCTCCAGTGCAGATGTACCCTAAGTGCCATAGGGCTCCTTGTATTTTTTTCTTTCCAGAAGTTTCCCCCTGCACTCAAAACAATCAAATACTGTGATCTTTTCAAATATGCAAGATTTTCTTTTGAGTTCTGTTTATTTGTAACTGTCTTGTATTACAGATGAGTCTAAATCTAAACTACGGATCCTAAAATTTAGGAGGAAGTTTAGATCCTAATCAGGGTTCTGTATCTTGTTGGGCCCATCAATCGTCTCTAAAAAATGTCTGCTAGGTCACTGGGAACCTCATTAAAATGGCTGGATGAAGAACAAGGAAGTCACAGAAAGGTAACTTGCCATAGCATGATCACTGACTCAGAGCTGACGTCAATGAGATGCAAAGTGCCCTGGCATCTCAGGGTGTTCAGCAACTTCACAGGTGAGGGCTATAAATCAAAGGGAAATCTGTAGGCTTTCTCTGTTGTAATTTGTTTTGCAATAGCAACTAGAGGTACCAACTAAAATCAAAACCTCATTTTACTTGATTTTGCACACCCATCTAGTAAGATACAGTCCCTGCCCTGCATATACATGACAGAGTCTAAGAAAATAATGTTCTCCCAATGTTGTGAACAGCATACAACAGCATAACAGTCACATTATCCTTGGTGCAGCTCTGTATGCTTAACGAGAGGGGATAGAGACATAACACCACCTCACTGCCTTTACACAGCTAGCTCCTAGACAGGCATTACAAAGAAGTAGGGGACCTGCTCCCTATCTATATTATTTCCAATCTCTGTACAGAGATGTGGTATAAGAAGAATATCATTTTGACACCCACACCTACCACTCCCACACATATAGTACTTTTACAAAACAAACAAAACTTAAAACAACTTACGGACATTGGTATCGTCTAAAAGGTTAGCCTTAATTGTACAAGTTGAAGAGCTTCATTATATCACAGTACCATTAATATGACAATGGATTAAATTATGTAACATAAATTACCTATTCTTGAAACAAATTGCATTCCCTTTGGTTCAATTTCAGATGATCACATTTAAGATTATCACTAACCATTTGTAAATATATCAGTTCTTATTCAAAAATTTAGCAGGCATTAGAATATCAGCTAGGCATGACAAACAGGGTGACAGAGGCATGCCATGTATTACCCTCTTTATTACCCTTTCAAATGTGTTTGCGTAAGCCGAAAACTTCATTTTAAATTGCCATATGTCTTGTCCTAATGTGCAAGTATTTTTCCCCCTATCCTTTGGATCCACTTCTACTTGCCAATGCCCATTCTTAACATCCAGTATGGGAAAACCAGACTGAATCTGGTACAGCTGCCAGGCATCATTTATTTGCAGTGATGGACAAGAATCCTTTAAAAAGACTTTACTCATTGTCCATTATCCACTGCCGCCTTTTACCCTAACATGGACTATGGCTGTGCCCCCAAGGAACAGTTGAAGACTCAATTATGCCTTTATGATACATTTAATCGCTGATCTATAATGTCTCTTCTGTGTTTGCTACGGGTATATGGTGAGGTACTGTTTAATGGGTCATTTTCATTCAGTATCAAGCAATGTCAAACCAGTGGAATACAACTTATGTATTTGTAGTCTCAGAAAAACAGCTCAATTCTTAGACCATTCTGCTGTTTTGCATATTAAGTTTGCAGTACCATAAACAAGTTTAATGAACTATACAGCACCAGAACAAGTCCAGTGAAATCTCTGGGAGCTTCCCACTATCCCCTTTCCCTTTGTAGTCTTCTTTTACATCAGCATTTACTTGGTCCACCAGCTCATATTTTTCAACAGTGGCTCCCTTTTCTACTGCTTACTACTTGTCACAAACATTCAGCAAATGAACAAGGACTCTGGATTCAGATCCACAAAAGCTTCAGCAGCCAAGATTTCCCCTGAGCACCTGGGTTTCCACCAACCACTCCCTATCTTTCCATTTTTTTTGAGAGCTACCACTTCATGAAGCTGTTTTAGTGGTATCTTCCATAGAGGCAGGGCAGCTCTTTCATTGAAAACCAATTGCCAATAATTTTTTTTCACCTGGGTCATCATTTCAAATGGAATTAAAGGACTAAATTTGTACAACACTGTTTCTAACATTTATTACTTGGTTATTAGCCATAAAGAAATGCAAAGCAATTATTAGTTCATCCATTATTTTGGTTTTCCAGTATTGCTCAAATTGCAAGAGTTCAATTTGCAAGCATAATTTTTTCAGTTCTTGAAGGTGTGCGTATTCCTCCCCATCAGTTTTGTGCCTCATATTCCTTAGCCAGTTTGCCATGTCTGGTCTCTGCTTTGGGCAGTGGCATGTACCTGTTTTAAGTGGAGACAGTTATTGGTTCAGATTTCTGGGGTTCTACAAGGAAGCAGGATAATCTTAAATTAGGGGCAGCATTTATGCCTACCAACTCAATGATAGTACAACCAGTCTGCAACAAAGCAATAAGAAAAATTGATCAAGGAAATCACATACCTTGCTGAGACATAGCACTAACTTCAGCATCTATGTGAGATAAAGGGCTTTCTAATATCTGAAACGATTGGTAAGATAATTCAATGAGAGCAATCTGATGTGTGATATTCTTTCCTATCAACTAGTGCAGCTTATACTCTTCTCAAATTCTTCTCTGATTGTTCATTGTACTTTGCATCCTGTGCCAATGAACTTCACTTATATTGGAGAGAAATAGCTCTGGATGTGGCGCCTGCTAAGTCTGAGTGCCTTGGAGACAGAGAAATTGAGCTCAGCTCTAATATTTTAACTTCTAGCATCCCACAGTCAAATCCAGTTAGGAGGCCTATTATCACATTACCTATAATTTAGAAGAGTTTCAGCCCTGAGGAGTGCTTTGTTCAGGGTACTGAGTGCATGTGTCACAGGATTATGTGTGTACATGTATGGAGAAGGAAGATATATTTTGTAGGCATACTGGTTTCTTATCACCTGTAGGTTCCCAACTGCAACATTATAGAAACAAACGCTTAACTTGACTGTTTTTAATTGTGACCCAGTGCCCATGTTCAGCATTGCTTGGAATAGATGAAAAGGAAGTGATTAGGTGCTATTCTGTGTAGGTGGGGGGACAACAAATGATAATGTGGGCAGGATAGATAAATGGCACAATGAAGCTCCTTTGGAAATTTTGCTGCTTACATGGACAAAATCTCTGTGTCAGTGTGTCATGCACTATTGGTGCTCTGAACTAAACAGCCAGGGGGACCAGAGCGGGGTGCGTGGGTATGCCTGCACTACAGTTTTGAGGTGGGATTGTGGGACTTCATAGCTGAGCGAACTGAGATCTGGCTAGCTCAAAGCTAGCTTGTAATAATAATAAACCATTACAACACAGACAGCACTGGATTATGTATTCAGGGTCAGGGCAAGCAGGGAAAACTCATGCGGCTGTGGCTTCACTGTTATTGTCACTTGAGCTAGCTTCGATCTAGATCAATGCTAGCTTGCATATGTCTATATGTACTGTAATCACATATCTTGATTCCAGGTTAGCAGACATACCCACAGGGAGAGAAAACATCCAGGTCTCCCCATCTAAATAAAGCCTTCTGTTAATAGCACATCTACAGCCTGCCTCTACCATGAGAAACTCTACAGCTGTAGCTGTGTTAGTCTTGTTCCTTTTTTCTTCTACAGCAGTAGTTTCCCACTGACTCCCCCCCCCCCCAGTTCTGTACCCATCTATTGACTTCTGCTCCAACACCTTCCCCCTTGTCTTCTGGGCTGCCCCTTGAATTTTGGGTCTTGTCTCCTCAAGATGCATCACTTCCCTCTTCTCATTCCTTTTCCTCACCTCTTTACCTCTGAATCAGGCTGCTTCCTCCTTGCTTCCTGAGTATGCTGTGATAATTGGGCTGACAGATTTACCCTAACAGTGAGCTCAACCGTAAAAAGTATATACAAAGTCATAAGATGCCACAATAACTTAATAATGGGTGTTGAGGCAAAAAACAAGATGAAAGGGAGACAAACTGAATTAGTCAAAACAAAAAGGCCTACTGATAGAACTCAAGGACTGTGTTAAAACAATACTTGGTAAACCAGAACATGTGGGTCCAATAATCACAAAACTAAAATTGGTGTATTAAAAACTAAGCCAATTGGTAAAGAAAATAACAAGGGAATAGGCTAGTCCACCCACAAGTTCCTTTACAAGATTTTACAAAAAAGAGACTTTTCGGAAGGGGGCAGAGGAAAAGTAAGGATAGCTATTGAAGTAAGCTTCACTCTCATGGCTGACGTCCTTCACTCCACCCCTTAGGACCTTGGCCTTTTTTGTACGAAGCCTGAGAAATGTCCTGACCAGATCAGGGGCCCTTACTGTTTCCAGCTGAATCCCAAACACCACCTGAGATGAAATGCAATTGGACTTTAACAACAGCAACAACAACAACAGCTCCAGCCCCAACTTCCTTTCTTTTCCCCAAAGGAACAGTTGTTACCATCTAGCGTATAAAACAAGACAGCCAGACCCAGGGGGTTTCCTTTTAAAAACTCTGTCCTGATAAAGAGAAAGGGAACACAAATTTGTTAAAATGAAAACCTTACTTAATTCATATTTCAGATTCTTTAACTGTTCTTCCTGTGTTTAAAGAATTTGAAATATTCTAAAGGGGTACCTGTGTGTTTGCAATGGTACTAAGCAGGCTAAAGTCTCTGTACACTAAATCCTGGACCTTACTTAATGATGTTTAATGTGAAACAGTAACTAATTTATCTTTAAACCCCTATATTCCATTTAAATTACCAGGCACCTCCTCACGGGGTAAGGGGGAACTTTGAGAACACAGAGAGAGAGGGACGGGGGCGACGGGGGGAGTCTTGTTGTTCTCGGTTTTGGTGCTTAACACTGCATCAGAACATCAGGAGCACTTGAAGGGAAAGTGATGCTCCACCACTGCAAAACCCAGCAATGACAAGAAAAATTGTGAAGAAGCTACCTGCACTAAAGCATGCACCACTAGGAGCTGTGAAAGAACGGAACATACTCAGTGCAAATGGGATATTCAAAGAATTTAGCTGCCATACTCTAAACCAATATCTATTAAGTATGCGCAGACTGAGGTTTTTCATAGATTTATAAACAGACCAAAGTTAGACAGCCCCCACCCCCCAAAAAAACCAAAAAACCAAGGAGTCTTGTGGCACTTTAAGACTAACAGATTTATTTTTTGCATGAGCTTTCGTGGGAGAAAATCCCACTTTGTCAGATGCTTCAAAGACGGGGGAACTTACAGAATGGAATGAAAATAAATGCAAGGGGGTGTAAAACTTAGGATCAGGTCATACAGTAACAGCAAATCAGATTAGTTGTTAGGTTCAAACCATGGGAAGCCTGAAGTCAAATTATCTTTTGTAATGGGAAAAGAACCCATAGTCTTAATTAAGTCCTGCTTTCACAGAATTTAGCTTGCATATTAATTCAAGTTCAGCTGTTTCTCTTTGAAGTCTTGATGTCCCAGCCACATCTCTGACAACGGTCGTTAGCAAATCATTTATCGAGTGATTAGAAAGATGGAAGTGCTCAGCAACTGGTTTCTTTGTTCTGTGATTTCTGATATCAGCTCTGTGTTCATTCATCCTTTTGCGCAGCGATCATCCTGTTTGTCCAACGTACAGTGAAAGGCACCCATAGGCCTCCCACTACCTTATTTTTTAAATCCTTGCTCTAATCCAGGGAGTCACTGGAGCTTCTTGAAAATATTGTTTTAGGAATTATTTTTAACCTGGGCAAAATGATATTTCCAATGACAATAGGGGGAAAATGGCTGAATTGTTTTAGCTAAAACTTTCCAAAACGATTCAGCCTGAGGCCAGCATAGAAAATTCACTATAAACAGCTTTAATTTTTCCCAAGCAAATGTAAATACGAACTTAAAATGGAAAATGTTGAAGAATCGTTATATGTCACTGTTTGCATTACCAGAAAAGCTAGCATTATGTACTGTATAAACCAATTTTTAGTTAATTTATTCAATACTGCTTCAAATAGAGCTTAAATGATTTGAACAGACCTGGTTCAACTATATAGTACAAATTATACTTGAATATCTTAGTAACTTTGGTTAAACAACATTTATTTATAATTTTGCAGTTATATCAGAGCCCCCTAATATAATAACATAATAATTATGCATATATTTATTAGAATATTTTATTATCCTTTATGATAGCTGATTTATTGTTGCTGTAAACATTTCTTGCGTTTGCAAGAACTGTTGTAGAAGGGGCCACTGGTATAAGGACATATTTCTCATCATTTTAGATCACTTATTATAATGGTAAAATGCTTACATTATGAAATTGGCTATTTATCTGAGCAGCATCCAATAATTTGTGTTTTGAATCACAAGTAAAACATACCCAGACACTACTATGCATCTATTATTTGATGCACATAGAGGCTTTTTGGCAACACAAGTTTGTTGAGCTTATGACAAAAAAAGAGACAGCCAGGCACAAGACAGATTTGTTCCCATATTAAATTGTTCTTTTTGCAGTTCGGTTGCTCATAGTGATAGGAAGCAGCTACACAGCAAAAATGCTGTTCTCAAATCAAGCCAAATTCCTGCACCATTTTGTGTTCATCAAAGCATTATATTGCATTTGGTTACCCATTTCATGCTCTCTGTACGCTTTGAAAGCATTCAGATTTTCAGGATAGTATGCCTTGTGACTGGTTGGCTCAGGACAGGGCAATAACTGAAAACCAATAATTAGCATCTCTCTCATGAGATCTATACATAGATTAGCTGTAGCGGACAGCTTTCAGTGTGGATTTAGAACAAACTCATGCAGTTCAGGAATTTTCAGAAGAGCAGCTTTCCTTTGGCAGGCACAGTTTTGCATGCAATTTGTGTCTGTCTTTTGTGACTGTATTTCAGCCAAAGTCATGAACCTCAGTTCTTATGACTCTAACTACCTGTTTATGGAGACAAATCAAGTAGTTATAGGCCCAAGAACTTGGATTTATTTTTAAATAATTCTGTAGGCACAAATATGGAGATACAAATTTTGCTGATGGAATTTTTGCATATGCAAATAAAAACTAAGCTTCAGCTATTCTATAAAACCAAACCTTAATTTCATAACATTGCTCAGTCTACTTTGATTAGTTTCTCTGTCTTTCCAATAGCAAATTCTCTTTATTTATATTTTATCCTATAGTGGAGAATTGGCTAATGGAATTCATGTGCAGCTTTGAATAGTTAGTTTCTTGCCACAGAAGATGCCACTGTGTATTCAGTCAGCTTGTAGGGTATATTTGTTTTGGTTTGGTTTTTTCCATGTTCAGGAAGGAAAGAAAGATGAGAATGCCGAGTACTTAATCTTAACATTTAATAGGTAGGGTCATTAAATAGGATATGGAACAGCAGCCAAAGATTTGAAAAGAACTTCAAGAATAGTAGGATAGAATAATTTGCTACATATCTCTAATGCGATTCTCCTTCTGTGACAATGAATTTATTTTCAGTACATTTCACCGCTTTAAATCTTCCCTGCCTCTTTGCCAAAACCTGTCTCTCTCCATTTTCTTATCCCCTGGTGCTCTCCAATTAATCACCAGGAAGTCTCACTGGCTATGTCTACACTTACAACTTATTTTGAATTAAGGAGACTTAATTCAAAATAACTTATTTCCTGGCCAAGGAGACATTTTATTATATCAAATTGAGTGGTTCCTTAATTCAAAATAAGGAAAAGCTAATTTGATATAATAAAACCTTCTTTTACTTCAAAGTATTGCTTATTTCAAAGTTGTTAGTTTGAATTAAGCCATTTTAAGATGCAGAATAGGCTTAATTTGAACTAAGTTCCTTATTCTTTTCCCTGCCTTCTCCTATTTCAAATGAGAGAGTCTAGTGAAGACTCTCTACTTCAAATTAATAAAGCCCACTTTATTTCAAAGTAGCGCATCTTCACTGGACTCCTAATTCGAAATAATAACTTTGAAGTAGTGCTAATTCAAAATAATAACTTCAATTGAAATTTGAAGTAGTTATTTCAAATTAACTACTTCAAATTAATTTTGTAAGTGTAGTCATAGCTCTTATAGCTAGATGTAGTCTTTCTTTCTTTCTTGGACCTATTTTATTTGTTTTAAATGTTTCTGGAACTTCATTAATCTTTTTGTTTCTGTACCTTTGCAAACTTCTTAGGCCATTTTCTGTTTTTCATGATTCACCATCTATTTCACTCTGCCTTTTATCTGAAGCATCCTCTCATCTGTTTTCTAGATATAAAGAAAGGAGTTAATATATGCATTACCTTTCACAGCGCTAATACAATAGGTGCTCTTAATGTTCCATAATGAATATGATCGATTCTTTTTACTATTGTCATTTACTTGTACTTCACTAGCATCTGATGACCCCAACAAAAATTGGAAGCTCCCTTTATAAACAGAAAAAGAGAAACAATCTGTCTAAAGAGTTTTCAGATGGTGGGAGAAACGAAGCAGTTCACATATGGGGAATTGCAGCTGAGGCACAGAAGGATGAAGTGACTTGTAGGAGGTTGTACAGGAAGCCTATGGCCAGGGCCAGCCCAACCATATATGCGAACTAGGCAATCACCTAGGGTGTCAGACTTTAAAATTAGACAGAAGTGAATTTTTCCTCTATCTAAAGAACTATAATAATGTGTTCTCATTTTTCCTTAAATTGAATGTGGGAGTGAGGGGGCCCAAAGTCACAGTTCACCTAGGGTGACAAAAACCCTTGGGCTGGCCCTGCCTATGGCAGAACTAGGATGTGAACCAACATCTGATGCATGTTTGTCTATAGCTTAACTGCAAGACCATAAATCAGTTCTCAAAGAACACTGCTTTTTAAGAAGAGTATCCACCTGAATAAGTCTA
Source organism: Podocnemis expansa (assembly GCA_007922195.1). Classification (NCBI taxonomy): domain Eukaryota; kingdom Metazoa; phylum Chordata; order Testudines; family Podocnemididae; genus Podocnemis; species Podocnemis expansa. The sequence continues at coordinate 341,913 of ML682059.1, forward strand.
CCAATTGTCTTATGTCAAGAATGTGGAGACAAAAGATAGTCAGAAAAACTGGTTATTTTCAGCTAACTGCAATTCAGTGCAATGAAAATAGTTTCCACTAAGCATTTTATCCCATCACCAAGTGCAGATGGCCTACCATAGCAATACCAGTATTACAGGAATCCCTATTAGAGCAATGATTCACAAAAATTCACATTCTTGCTTAGAAGCCTTGGCACCTGTTGCATAAAGGAAAAAGTTACTTGTCCTCTGGATGCATTTACTTTGTAGATCCAATACATTCAGTTTATCTCATCCCATCTGTATTTGCCAGACATGGGAAAGCCAAATAGAAGCATGGATATTTGCATGCAGAATAATAGCATACTGTGGTCTTCAGTTCCTTACTGAAGTCTAAAAAACACTGAGCTAGGAAGGCATGGGTATGTATGTTAGGAAGGAAAGGACTGGATGATTGGTATTGCCATAAAAACCGTAAAGTTGTAATAACTATGAGCATGTTCTTTTCCACTTTCAGACTATTTTTGCTTACCACATGGAACAAAATGATCAAACTGCTATTTTTCACTATGCAAGTACTTCAGATGTTTTGATGACCGGGTAACAGGATTTATCAGTTCAAAGGGGAGGCGTTTTTTTTGATCAAGCTGCATATTTGGATAATTCAGTTGCACACTTGGGCCATTGGATTTTATATATCTTGCTGAGCACTCTATTTTGATGCAGCAATCAACCAGTCCACTTCAGTATGTTTTATATTTTAGCACTATTTGAGGGATTTTCAGACTTTTCAGAACAAAGCAGCACAATTTCCTCTTCCATTTGCAGATGTTTATGATCCAGCTGCAGACTGCACTTATCTCAGAGAATATTATAGAAGGTCTTTTGTTGTTGTTGATTGACAAGTATATTAAAAAAACAAAACAAAACAAAAAAAAACCCAAACCAAAAACGATGTGCCTTTTTCCAGTGTGGTGCAGGGAAGGCTACTCCAGAGGCAATTACTTTAATCAGAGGCTAAGCTTTTATTTACTGGAGAAAAATAAGTTTCAAGTTCTTATGTTTATGCAGAAGAACTTTCAAATATTCATCAAAAGGTAGCATTTCTGACTTTGCAGATAACAAATGTGAAATAAAAACTGCAAGTTTGTATTTTCCCATTGATATCCACAGTGTGTTAATGCTAAAGATTGCTGGGGGGGTGGCAGTTTGTATGTCAGTCAAGCTTTGTCAGCTAGACAACTGGACTGCATATTCATGAAGTGCAAGAATTACAAAAAGGAGAGTTTGTTTTGTTTAGTTTTTTCTAATAAGCACAGCTACCTCTCAAGATTTAAGCATAGTCCTGCAGTGGTGGCAGAGATGTGGGGAATGTGAGGAAAAGAACCTTCTCTGAGGCCTGGACTACATTTGAATGTTGTATCACTATAACTCTTTAAATAGAAGTGTTCTTTTTTTTTAAACCCAAATATATATACCAGTGAAACCCCTGCCCAGTGTGGGCATAATTATGCAGGGAAAATTATGCCTTATAGCATACTGCACTGTACCCATACATGTATAATGCATTCACACTGAGGTCAGTTGTATTGCTTTAAACATATTGACGTAGTTAAAGGAGGACAACTTTTATGCATGGACATGACCTGAGTCTGGTTATGGCCATAACAGCTGCTCCGCAACAGAAATAGTAAGTTATCTTTGCCGAAGAAGGCAAGAGCTTCTCTCTCAGCTCCTCCTGCTGCTCTCACTGGCCTTAGAGGCCACATCTACACTGATGGTGGCAAATTCAATGCTGTGAGATCAATCTTTCTGGGCTGACTTAGTGGTCAGTTAAGACCTTCTAAGTCAATTCGGAGACTGATTTATAAAAACCACTCTCTCAAGTGGCACAATGCAGTGAAGATGCAGAGCTGAAGGGGAGTTAGGAAGTTGACAAGCATTATAAGTGCTACTTTGTGTAGCTTGCATAACTTCCATTGAATGCAGCTGAACTTTGCCACCAATGTAGACGTGGTCTGATATGTAGAGTGGAAAGCTATGGGTTGAGGGTTGTCCATGAGTTGCACAGTGCATTAGGGGGTAAGTGTGTAGTTAATTGTTTATGCTTCCTTTCAGTGTTACAAGGGTTGGATGGGTCATGAAAATCACTCAAAAATGTATTATGCAGTTTATGGACAGCCCTCTGGATCCTCTGATGTGTGGAAAGTGAGCTATGTGTCAGAGAAACAGGTATTGGGGATCCTAGATTTGTGGGTACATCCATACTGGGGATTTGTATGCACCAATGTAGCTGCAATGGTTCCAGTCCTACACAGCATACCTGTAAGAAGTGACATGCACCAATGCAGCTCACATCATTTTCAAAATAGAATGAGTTGTCCAGGGATAAAGCCATTATTTTAGAGCTGTGCTGTACACTTTATATGAGAGGTTTTGCAGGAGTGCAGCATGCATCAATGTTGCTATGCTAATATAACTCCCTCCTTCTAATGTAGACATGTCCTAGGACATTGTCAGGTAATTTAGGACCCCAAATATAGACTTCAGTGGAAAAAATACAACCCTCAATATTAATAGGTGAAATAAAAAAATTATATGATTTGCATACTTTCCTAAGACAGAGGTGATAGTTGGCTGACATGATACGTGATTATGATTTAGAAGGAATGTATACAATTCAGTGTGATCTTTATACAGGAGTGTCTGTACTGCTGAGGTCCAGGATCCTGCTAAAGTGTTTTTTTTTCAAGTTACATAGTTGTTCTCTTACAACATTGTCAGGCTGTTTCAGCTTTAAGGTATCCATTTTGTAAATGGCCACTATGTTCGCTGCAGCTTTTCTAGCTGTTTATACTTTTGTTTCCTGATATGTTCTCCTCTCCCTTCTCCCCATTTCTTTCACTGTTGTTCGTGATGGGGAATAGCATATTCTAAACATAGAGTATGAAAACAGTCTCTAGAGGGTAAGGCATGCAGCTTAGGTGGTTATTTACACCTTTGGTTTTACAAAAATAATTATAAAATGCATTTTCCCCATTTATTTGTAATAGGTCAAACTAATTTAGCAAAGTTCAAACACACTGCACAAAGATTACTTTAAACACAACGCAAATCAGAGCTCGCTTCCATGAGTAATCAAGGATCAAATATTTGTAATGAATTTAGAAAAGGATGAAAGTTCAAGACTTTTACTTGGTGTTGTCTTTTATATAGCTCTATTAACTGTCCAGTGGTCTATTATTATAATTTACAGTACCCTGTAAAAAGGAGAATATGGTAAGGAGAGTTTAGTTTAAAACCTGCTGATTTTGTTGCAATAAGTAATCTGCTGAACAGTAGCTGTTCAGAAAGCCAAAGAATTCAGTTTTATTCCCAACAGGGACATCTAGTATCTGTGTAGTCCATTATACAGGTAAGTGATGAACTTTAGAGTCATGGAAACCCATTGTTATATAAAAAGAATCTTGAACTGCAGACCTACGTAGGAGACTTTAAGATATCTCTAAACTATGGGAAAACATCAGCTTCTCTGAATTACATAAAATGCTAAAATTGGATTTCAGTTTTTTCAATGCTTGCTATGGAAGGGCAAAAATATCAAACTCACATAACAATTGCAAAGAACTCTGAATGAAGGTTACACTGTATTTGCATTAAATACTTCTATATTAATGATGTTACATTGAATGAAATGAATTTGGCCCATGTGTAATATTTAAATGCCTCTCAAATTTTCTGTTTAGAAACATATTGCGTGCTGTATACATAATTCAATCAAACACATTATGGATTGAAAATTCCAGCTGCTTACCATGTATACAGTATAATATAAATAAATTATTTATTATTCCTTAGTGCATTCAAAATAATATACAACAGTCAACAATTTACCTTATGGTACACTGCATTAAATACAAGTTAGTGACTAGACAGGCAAAAATGGATTTAATTTTACAGTCCACTGAAATGATGCATGTTTGTTTTATAGGCATTTTCTGGGATAAAGTTGTTCCTGTAGGTTATAGGTCCAAATCTCACAGCATGAATGCACAATTAAAATTTGGCTTCCATTAAAACATATGCCCTGAAAATGAGGAGTGTAATCTACAGGGAATTACAGCAGTAAATATTTTGGGTCTACACACAGATGAATACATTTTTCTGCCTCTTTCTGGTTTATGCCTAAAAATAGTGGACAATAAAACCGTGCTAGTTTGTCGGTGAAGATGCAAAAAATTGATTGCATGGTGATATTGTAATAATCAGTACTGATAGCACCTCCAGCAGTATATGGTGCTGTATCTTCATCTTAATGTTAACTTGTCTTGTATGTTTACATTATTGATTTGACCTGGGGGGAACTATCAGGAAGCTTAGCCCTGCTTATGTACGCTGGAGTTGGGACTTGCAGGGTTCCCGTAAATCTCTGTGGTTCTATAAAACAGCATTACAGCTGGGGGCAGTGGCTTCAAGGTAGAAAAAAACACTTTTGCCTGAGGAAAAATCTGCTGATCATGAAGATAAGACTAGGATCTGCAACTACTTGTCAGACTTTAAGCAGTAGTTCTCTGTGAATGAGTGGACTGATGAGAAAGTAGCAGGGCCAAACTCATAGGTGGGTGACTGCCCAGGGCGATGAGGTCAAGAGGGGTGCAATGGGCAAGAGGAAAGGAATGATGCAGGCCTGTGGTGCAAGGCCACAAAAGGGGGTTCAGGCCAAGAGGGACAGCCAAAGCCCAGGGCACCAAAATACAAATTCACCCAGGGTATCATTTTTCCAAAAATTGGCCCTCTAATGCAGCGCAATTCCTGGCAGTGTTTTTGGATGGTGATGTGAAAGCATCTTATCAGCAGTTGTGCAGCTCATGGTTCTTATAGACAGTTATAAAAAGTATTTGCATATGACTGCTGTGAGGGAAGATTGGCCCTTTTGTAATATCTGGAGAAATAGCAAGCCAAGAGACAGCAGTGAGGGGAACTGTTATGTAATTATTCACATGCATTGCTGACTCTGTTCAGTAGGGCTTTCCCTGTGCCACCCTGGCTGGGAGATGCTTTGAGTGAAGCTGAACCAACTGTGCCAAATTAGGACCTGGCAAAGAAGAAAATGTCCCTTGCACCCTGGCAAGCCATGAGGGAATCCTATGTGAAAAGTCAATCTATAAATAGTTCGGCACGGGAACTTCATTACCTTCCAGTGGAGGAAGATAATATACTTGATAAACCTATGGATTGGATTATATACAGAGCTAAAAATGTGGAAGAAGAAATTGGTGTTTTCTTATAGGAATCAGCTGTTAAAGGAGTCACCCTAAATCTGGGAATTATAACAGATGCAGAACTTAAAGAAAATGATTGCTAGTGACAAAAAAACTTGTCATCAAAACTGAAGCAAAAAACAGAGGAGTCGCAAGTATGAGCTATTAACAGGTGTCCTATGGGTCAGAAGAGAGACTGTTTCCTAAGTGGGTTGCAGTCCTGATGACATTTGTTGGTACTATGGAGGTAAAGGCCATTGGAGACAGAATTGCTTAACAAGAAGGAAGCCACACCAGGGAAAGTAGAAGTTGTTGATGCAAGTAGGGTCACTATCACCAACTATTAAAATGTCCCATATAAAGAGCTAACATGATACCTGCTTCTTTGATGATGCTGATGGCTGGAAAACAAAAATGCTGTTGGAGCTCACAGTATAAATAGGTCTGATCTATGTAGAAAACAGCTGTGAAATTTACCAGGCTCTGAGCTGCTTGCAGGGTGCCGCAAGCAGCTCAGAGTCCGTTCTGGCTCCTAGCCTGTTCCTAGCCCCCCCCCCCCAGCCTGAAAAGAATAGTTGGGGGGGGGATCGGCATGTTCTGCAGGGAGGAAGCAACCCCACTGGGGGTTTCCTGCCTTTGGCAGGGAAACAAGCCCATCGGTTCCCTGCCCCTGGCAGAGAAAGGAGCCCACCAGGAGTTTCCTGTCTCTGGTGGGGGAACCAGTCCACCGTGGGAATCCCTCCCCTCTCTGGGAAACCAGCCTGCTGGGGTATCCAATTTGGGTTAGAGAGTCTAATGTAGACTTTCTAACTCAAAATAATAATGCCTACCTTATTTCAAATTAGGAGTCTTGTGAAGACTCACTAATTCACAAGAATTATTTTGAATTAAAATTGAAAATTATTTCAAACTAAGAATTTCAAAATAACTATGACAGTATGGACATAGCCATTGACATGAAGATGAAGTCAGGAGAAAAATATTTCAGTTGATTTTATTTGGTATTTGGATGCTATTAGATTAAAGTGATACCTGAGAACTAATAAAACATTGCCTTTGTGGGAAACCTTACTGACTTTTAGTTCTGCTGAATGCTTATTAGATTTATAGATCCTTTGGATGTTTCAGAGAGTAATAAATGATCTTACCTAACTTTTGAAAAATGGAAGACATCCTTGAATACTTAGATGGCTTCATTTGTTTACATGAAGCCTGGGAGAAACATATGTTAGGAGTGGAAAGGATTCTAAAGCTTTTTGAAGGAGTCATGATTTAATCTTGCAGGAAACAAATGTGAGCTTGTGAGGTCACATCACTTTCCCAGGACCTAGTCATTAAGAATGGGTTTTAGCTCCAAAGACAGCAACTGAATGTTCTGAAGTAGTGAAAAGTTCTTACAAACCTGGAGGATGTATATCAGTTTGTATTCCTCTGCTGATTATACAGGAGATTTGTAAAATATTTCACAAAATGGGTAGTATATACCCATAATATACCAGCTAATTAAAAAGAACTTTGTCTCGATTGAGGAACACAGAAGAATATCTGAGGCATTGAAGGAAGGAGTTCTATCCTTGTTTGTTTGAACTGCAGATCCATCCCAACCATTTGTGGTAACTTGTGATACTACCAATGTTATCAGAATTTCAGTTGAACAGACAAATGATCTTTGTATATGCAGACTAGTGACTTTTGAAGGCTGCATATTAATCGAGAAGGAAACCAAGATTTCAGCTACAGAACTAGAATTTCCACTGTAGAGGCACTCAAGGTCTATCGTTCCTGTATTCACAGTGTATACAGACTATAGTGCCCTGCTGTGATTCCTTATGAAGTATAACCTGGAAGGATGGATGTGTGGATGGATTCACAACCTGTCCAAATATACATTTGCTGGTCTGCATAAACCTGGAAAGCAAAATGTGGTTGCAGATGTCCTCAGTCAGGTGAAGGCTGTGCAAATAGACTCAGCCTGGGCTTGTGAGGACATCTAGTGAAAAGAGTTGAAGGACCCTGGGTTATGTTTGATGTACTAACAGATCTATCAAAAACTTCCAGTATGGGGAGGTTCAGTGAAGTACAGGAATGATTATCCATCGTATTAGCTACTAACTTGTTTGTATATGATGCTACCAAGTTTGTCCTGCCAGCTTGCAGAGACCAGAAGCTGTGAGGAAGACACTCCACAAAGAGGTAGACCACTTAAGGAATTAAAAGAGAGGGAACTAGACTTTTTTGGTTGTGCATGGCTGCAAATACTAAGGTCTGAATACATTCTTTTCTTACCCACCAAAATAAGAAAGCACCAGCAACAAGAGGTAGAACTTTAGGGGAAATGCTCCGATCTAGTAAACAGTAAAAAATCATATAAAAGATCTTGAAAAACCCACAGCAAGAAACACCAGCAAGAAATTAGTATTTGCTGATAGTAGATACCATCTTCTCAAAGTATGCTGGCACAACCTTTGAATGATGAAAGGACTAGGAAAACTATGGCTGCATTCATGAAACATGGAATGTTTCAGCTTGGCTCACAAAGCTTCATCTGTGGCAATCAGGGAAGAAATTTGAATCAGCCACGCCCCAGAATCCCCGCGGCAGGAGCGGCTGCACCAGGGATTCTGGGTCGGCGCTCACTCCGGCCTTGGCAGCAGCGGGCTCCAGCCGCGCGCCGGGGCCCACGCCGCCAGGTTTGGGGGCAGCTGGGGCTTTAAAGCCCCTGGGGTGAGGCACCCCGCTGCGCCTCTCCTGGTGGGTGCCTGCAGGGTGCCTGCACCTGACTCCACCAGTCCCGGCAGCCCTCTGCAGGCGCCCATGGGGTGCAGCGCCCCTCTGCGCTGCACCCTGTGAGTGCCTGCAGTCCCCTCCCCAAGCGAAATAGCAGGTCCACACTGTGGACCTGCTTTTTGCTCCCTTATTTCGAGGACAAGGTTTTGTCCTTTGAAATAAGGTGTTTCAAAATAACATGTTATTTTGAAACAGCTTGTTTTGAAACGTCTTGTTTCGAAACAAGCCTGCCCTGTGTGAACATAATCTTAGTGTTAAGTTGTTGTCTTATATGTTATGCCATTGTTGATCTGGACTGGGGAGTTAGCAGGCAGTACATCTCTACCTTCCGTGCCGCAGTTGATACTTGCAGCATTCTAATAAATCTGATTGTATAAGTGAATATTGCAATATCTCAAGGTAATCAAAAGTACTTGTGTTTGTGAGAAATTAGTTTGAGTCAGTACCAAGACCTCCAGTTCTGGGTTTCATTGTGATAGCAGACCTCGGTGGTATCAGTCATTATATCAAATAAAAGAACTAACATGTTCACCTATAGCCCTTTGCTTTGGTTTGTGCGTGAGGCTGGCCTGATTTTCATGGGTTATGTCAGATATTTAATGTTGCATTAACATAGATGTTTTCTGTATTTGGTACTGGTGTGCTACAAACACCACACACACTTTTCCTTCTCCTTTATTTATTTTATAAAACTACAGGTATGTGACCATATACAGTTCATGTTACCTAAAAAATGTTTTGAAGCCACTGAAAAAGCATCAGAATGATCTGTGTAGTAGAGAGACCAAAAACTTTTTAATGCTTTCCTGCTTCCATAGTTTTGAAAGGCTTTTACGGCATAAACACAATGTAGATTAACGGGAGTTGCTGAGCTAGACAGATTATTTCAGTATTTAACTCTTCCAACCAGCAAATGTCAATTTCAAATTACTTAGCTCAGCCGATTAAGTCCATTGCAAAGAAGCTAGCAGCATTTCCTTAGAAAAGCACAGACTTCATCAATAAACTTACTGAGCTTTATGGTACAACTCAAAAGGGAATTATCTCTTGAGCAGATGAGGCAATTAATCTCTATGTTTCTATCCCTTCATATATAGACTCTGACTGCAGTGAACAAAGCCCTTTAAAAACAATAAAAGGGCTGCTCCCTGAGTGCTCATATTAAAATTTATAGCATATTGTCCTCACAAAGATATTTCCTGTTGAAATGTGTCTTTTCATCGTTAACCTTTGGGAATTGCAACAGCCACAAACTATGCATCTGTATATACCCACTGTTCTGGGACACAAGTATATCAATATACTGAAGAAGAAAACTACCATTGTACAGTATGTTTAGATTATTATCCAAGTCAGGTCCTGTAAGTATGAACTGAGAATGTTAATAAATGTGACAGGTTAACAACAACTGCATTCAATTTAAATTGATTTATCTCTGGTAGAGGAAAGATATATTGTTTTTAGACACATCTATGTTCTTCATAGAAAATCAATTTCAAGTTGAAAGAAACTTTGAATACAGGAAAGGCAGAGTCATTAGGCAATGAACACATGCCTGAATGATCTGAGTATGTACTGCTCAAGGGAAGACTTTCAGAGAAGAGTGGCTGAACTCAGATCTGAAACTTTTTATATTCATATGCATTTTTATTTTTATAGGAAATCCAGTGGAATCATTTTCTGAGAGGCTAAGACATTTCCTTGAAAAACAAAATAATCAAAAGGTGGATTCTTGGTCAGATTAAGTATGTCCACACGTAGGTTTTAAATCAAAATAACATTGGTTATTTTGAAACTGTTAGGTCCACACAATATTTTCTTGTTTCAAAATGACAAGCTCCATCATTTCGCAACAAGAAAAGTTACAACGATTCAGTAAAACCTTTGTTGAAAACAAAACAAGGGTTTGACTGAAACTGTTAAATTGAAGTAACACCGTGCGGACATGTTATTTCAATATAACAGTTGTTTCGATTTAACAGTTTTGCCCTTCTCCTTCCCAGGGTGCCTTTCCCTTTTCATGTATTAGGTGGGGGCTTGGCCCTTCTAGAAGACCATTTTGCCACACCTCCCATGGTGCCACTCTTTTAAATCAAAATAGAAAGCTCTGTCCCTGGATGTGCTATTTTGATTTGAGTTTTAGGTCTGGGCTTATTAAATCGATTTAACTCAGATCAATTTAATTATTTTTATAGCAATTTTATTAAATCAATTCAAGTTAAATTGATTTAACTGCCTATGTGTGGACATAGCCATTCAGAATAAATGGTTAATTTATTCAGACAGAATTGAACTTAAGATTCGTTTCAGATATGGTGTAAGCAGTTTGAAGTCAATGGAATTACACCTGCTTACACCAGGGTCTGGATTTGAACTGTGATGACGAAAGGCTATTTACTAACACATCAAACTATAAAATGCCCTGGATGCCTGTCAGAGATTATAGTAATATTTTCTTCTGCCATAATACTGTATCTATATAGTCTTTTCTTAATGAGCATTTAATTCCCACTAATGTAAATAGATATGTGTGGCTTACAGACATTGAGAGAGAATAAAACTCATATAAATTACACAGATGTCATTTGTTTCACAGATTGGAAATAATCCATTTTCAAATACTATGGGAGCCACATTTGCCATACCACTACCTCAGAGTGTATTTTCCTTACCTCATTTACAACCAATACACAAATACAGATAGGAAGCTTTTGCACATTCCCCAAACCAGCAGATCTGAATATCAGAGAAGTGACTGCAGTTCGATTGCATCCTCTCTAACATCCCCAAATTCTTCCTTTATATATTGCTTCAGAAGAAGAAATTTCTTACCACAACTGATTTTACCAGTGGGTTCGAGTCCAGATATCTAATAAATAAGCTAAAGATATCAGGACCAAAGTCATTATTACAGAGACCATCTATGACAATAAAAACAATGACAGACCCGTGGTACCTTAAAAACTAATGAATTTCTTTGGGCACAAGCTTTCATGGGCTACAACCCAAAGCTTATGCCCAAAGAAATTTGTTAGCTTGTAAGGTGCCATAAATCTTGTTGTTTCTGCAGTACATAGACTAATGTAGCTACCCCTCTGGAAATTTTCATCATGCAAAGCACTGGATTTATCTGTGTGAAATGGAAATCTACAAACCTCTATGACAATGTGATTCTTATAGAGAATTAATAAATCATTCATTATTTCATCAGTCACAGAACATATATGATAGCACACAATCTTTTTTTACTTAGCAGTGGGTCCTATCTGGACACAATTATCTATTGGCCAACGGGGTCAGAGTAAAAAGATTCTGTATATTCCTTCATTTATTCATCCAGAAGGTTTAAACTAAGTACAAAGAGTTTTTCAGATTGATAGGCACAGAATATTAGAGTTGTAGGCAAAAACCATTCTGGTTTATACATGAACAGGATTTTGGTTCCTAAATCTATAAAATAATTGTAAGTATTTTAATATTTATTAACATCTGTAAGGTGTGTGCGGGGGGGGGGGGGCTTGTTGTTTTAAGAAAAAAAGGCCAGCTCTAGTTTTGTGGGGTTTTTTTTCTTTTACTGTTATCAACAGTTATTTATTATATACAAGAACAATAATCCTACTATATGGTCACATGTAATTATCTACTCTAATAATTATCCTATTCTTACTATCTTGTGACAATCATGTGGTGATAGTCAATGGTCCTTTGCTTCCCATTTGGTATGACATAATTGCATTTTGTTCACCTGAAAGACTTATTCACTCTGAAAATGTAAATAATAGAGGAAAATAACAGAAGAAAATACAATTTTGGTTGGCAGAGAAGATTCTTGTGTTTGAGAGATCTTTTAAGTGTGATTTTGTTATTAAGCAATTGATTTATTTTTTTTAAAGTTTCTTGTTATTCATGATCATTAGGGAGTTCCTGATAGCTGCAGTGTATAAATGGAAAACATCAATAAAACTAAACAGTTTCCCCATCTATGAATACATGTTGCTGGTTTTATTAGAAGCTGGGCTCTGTAAAAGAGAGATTGCAAGAAGCAACCAAAATATACCTAATGAATGGTGACTTCCAGAATAATTTAGTGTTCTTTCTCTCAAACAATCTTCCAAACAAACTCTCTCATCTATGAATCTAATGCAAGACTTTTGTTCATATCATTTGAATGATGTCTACATTTTTAAAGTTAAATTCAGTTACTTTGGGGCTTTGAAATGAAACAGTGCTTGAATATGTACCTTTTTCAGAAGTCTGCCCAGAACAGTGAATGCTAGCTATGTCTGCACATTGATTTTTCTGTCTCAGATACATGTACTGTCTCTTGAGCATCCTGTCCAATACTGACTTCCACTTAACTTCAACAGGAGTTACATGTTCTGCAGATGAAACAATTTTTATGTGTTGATTACATCAGCCTGAATCGGTTGGGTGCAAGGCGATAACCATGAAAATAAGGGGGATTGGATTCAAAGTTCACATTACTGGAAAAATAACTGTCAAAATGAACTTGCCTGGATGGCATTTGTGCGATCTCTGACCACCTGTTCTGATTTATTTGAGATTGCCTCGATAGTAGGGTCTTTCTCCAGCTGCTAATAGAAAACTTAGATAAGGAAGGGGTGACAGCATTAAAAATCATTGGAACCATATAGATTAGGAAATCTATTCCTCTAACAATCTCTGCAATGCTCATTTAAGTGTATAGGACTTACAGACACAAATAGCAATGTGAGAGCAGATGGCATAATTTTCCTTTGAAAAGGTGGTGACCACACTGTATTAGTGGATGATATCTTTGTAAGTTTACCTCTGTTTAATGTTTCAAAGATAATTTTGTTTTAGAATAAATAAGGTCTTGTAATAAAACAGACTTTTCTCTTTTTTACTGGGAAATTAGTCATGAAGATTATAAATGTCTTCCACGTTCCATTGTGTGCTATAATGAGTTGGTGAGTAAAGCAAATATGCTAATTATTTTTTGCTTCAGGAAGACTTCTTGAAAATGTAAATGATTATCTCTGCAACAAACCAAAGCATTCTCTACCTCTGCCTCTATAAATTTTAAAGGATAAAGCTAGTTTAAAATTAACCTATAAATGATAAAGGGGTGTAGGCATTGTTCTAATTATTGATAAGCCATCTGTCTGAAATATGTTCTTTGTATTATTGAGTCCCAGAGTTGCCAAAATTTAGCTCAAATATTCATATAGTTTTTCACGTTTTTTTCTTTCTTTCCATTATTTTATGAAACAAAACCTATATAGAAGTTCAAGCTAGCACAGAAGTCCCAATTAATATTTTAATCTAGATAGGACTTGGATACAAAATTCTGTGCAAAGCTAAAGAAGGATCAGTTCCTTTAGTGGTATACAAGCACTTTCAGAATTACAAGACCTTGACATAACTGATTGATCTATTCTTTTCTTAACTGAAAGTGAGACATAGTGTAATGTTGTGAATCTCAGTTTTAGTAAAATGGACAAAAAAAGTATCATTGCAAAAGTTTACCCAGTTTCAATATACAATGTGAATTTTGAATTAGCTAGTAAAATTTGAAAAAAAAAACCCTTTGTTAATTTTCTGTCTTTATTAACTTCATCAGCAATTAATTTTTGCTCATCTTCTGATCTCAGTGGTGGTGTTCTCTGTAATAGATAAAGAGCTGGTCAGTTTGGACTGGTTCCCTTTTGATGATGAGCTACCTGATGCTGAACTCTCTGGCTGTAGATTGTGTTAAGCACTTGCAATAAATGCTGAATACTTTTCATTACAGCTATCTGAAAGATTCATGCCTCAACACTCTTCTGCCACAAAATGCCTTTTTTCCTCAAAAAATCATTTCACAGGGCTGATACCTCCGCCCTACCATAACCTTGTTGATAGGGCATTAGTTTAAGACACGGAAGACCAAAGTTCAGATCCTTGCTCCAAATCAGAGGCACTCCCTGGCAAATGGATTTCTGATATGTTGTTCCACACTGTTTGAATCTTTACAACTAGTTTGATTTGCTGAAGTAGTCTGACCTGATGCAGTGAAATGTAATCACAGGATTTACCTTTCCCTCACATATTACAAGTTTTCCATTTTCTAGCATCTGATGAAGTGGGACTTCACCTATGAAAGCTCAAAAAATAAATTTATTAGTCTTTAAAATTGCCACAGGATTCCTTGCTTCTTTTTTTATGAGAATGTTTTAATGGTTGACCCAAAACTTTTTCTTCTTTCAGTTTTCTGGAATTGCCAGTGATCTGAAAAAATCAGTTATTCACACTGCTTTAGAGACTCTCCAGTGTCCTGGAGTGCCTCAGTTGTTGAGTACCCAACTTGAGACACTCCAAAGAGTGGCTACTAAAATATCAGGCCTCTTTTAAGGGGTGTGAAATTAGGCTTTCATAAAAGTTGATATCCAAAGTCACTGGTCACTCTTGAAAGTCTTGGCCTTGAGTTTGAAATGAAATGCACTCAGAGACCATATGTGACTTCAGCTCCAAAAATGCTAGTAGTGTTCTCATTCTCATTCCAATTCTTCAGTGTTAATGGTGTTCTGTCTGTTGCTCCCTATTTGATTTGCTTGCTTATTAAAGACATATAGTAGAAACCTGCTCATATCACAGCAAAGGAGTAAAAACAATGAGAGTCCTGTGGCACCTTATAGCCTAACTGATTTCTTCTGGCATAAGCTTTCATGGGCTCCAACCCACTTTATCAGATGCAAAGGAGTGGTGCTTGAATCTTTAAGTAGTTGTTCTGTAAAATAAGCTTAATGCTGAGACCTTAAATAAAAGAAATACTGTTCAATAAAAAGAGGAGAAATCAGACAATTTATGTTTTCTCTTTACTTTCTCATTCTAACACCCTACTACTTGGGCTCTGCTCTTGGAGGACTGCTTGTTGTTGGTATCTTAACAGTTTGATTATCTCACTCTCCTGTGCATGAGCCTAACTTTCTGAAAGGACTCTATAGGCAAAACTGTAGACATGCAGTTTTGCAATAAAAAAGCTGAATATTAAATAAAGAGAGCACTTAGCTGTCCTGGATTTAATATTATAAAGCTACTTAGTATTTCTTAAAGAGAGAAGAAGGGGTAAATAGAAAAATAATATTGTGGCATTGTGCAATTCTTGTTCATAATGATCATATGGAATACATAATTACAGTGGGGACCCTTTAATGCGTGGGTGTTGGGGGACAAGCCACCGTGACTGCGCGTTAAACAGGCCGTGCGTAAATGGGACCAGTGTTCCCTGTAAGCTGTGCATGCACAGCAACAAGTGCTGAACAGCGCGCATATCAGTGCCGGCAGCGCAGAGCCAGCAGCCACGGACCCTAGCGAAGCATAACACATCTTTCCACAATGCTCATGAAAAGAAAAAGGCAGCGCTCATAAATTTCACTTCACATGTTTCCGTTTGTCGGCCAACTTCCAGTTGTAGGCACCACGCATTACTGAGTCCCGCACGTTACCTTGTTGGCTTCAGGGGACATGATTGGAACCCACATTAACTGGAATTGCGCACAAACAGTTCGTGTGTTAACATGTCCCCACTATACTGTAAAATGCAAATGGTATGTTTTCTACAGTATAGCTCTGTTTTCCTTCCATTTCTGTTCCATTCCATATATAAATACACCTGTATGTCTAGCCATGGAGTGAGATAAAACACTACCTAGATACCATCTATATTCTTTACATTACTATGGTTCTGCTACAATACCCTTTTGCATATTAAATATTATCTTCTTCCAGGTGATTCAGGGAAATCTAAAGGATTGTTTATAATTTAGGAAGATTTTTAAAGAGCAGGTCATGTACGATAAATTGAATGACAGACAAGGGAATTCATGTTCAAAGCAGAACTTGAAAAGTTTAGACCTTGTCAAATGGACTGAATTCAGAGCCTTAAATCCTTGAATAAGGCTGCAACTAAAGGACATCTCATTACTCTGGCTAGTGTAGTCTGCCTACTTCATTCTTTTCCAGATATTATATTGATATAGAAAGAAATAATCCTTGGGATTTTTCCACCATCCATTTACGACACCCCCCTCCCTATTTGAATATCTGTTTAAGACTAATACAATTCTGGTAATTTAAGACTCTCAACTCATTAAAATATCCACAAAATATCACATTTCCACAGCATACTATATAACTGATTAAAGCTGCATTTGAGAATTGAGATCTTGTTCAGAGGCTCTTTTGACAAGAAGTGCATTTTTTTTAGAAAGAAGTTAATACCAGCTATCAGTTAATTATACAAAAAGATGCAGATCTAATCATAGACACTATATAATGTATTGGGAAGTCAAAGCTGTGAAAGAATTGTCATGGGGAAGGTAGAGATTAAATGGTCCCCTTCAGTATAGCCAGTTATAATGCTCAAGTGTTGCACAACTCCTTGTGAGATATTTATGTATATATTTCAGGCTTTTCTCATATATATTTAACAACTTTAAGCTTTGGCTTAATATATGTATTTAATATTGAAAATGGTTGGTGGCTCTTGTAACAGGAAATAGTTAAGTTTTTGCAGGGCGTTAATACTTGGTCTAACTCTGGTTGTTGTTTTAGGACTGGTCTAAAATGGCAATACACATATGCTCACGTAGCATGGTATCTTCACAGCATCGTGTCAATGAGAGACACCCTCCCATTGACTTAGCTTTCTACTTTCAGGGAGGTGGACTTATTCAGACAATCAGAGTGCTTTCTGATCGACTGACAGGGTGTATATAGACATCTATGTCTGCTGCCATGGCAGTGAAGACATATCTTTTGTGTTGGGGTGTCTGGATGGTGTTGATGGCCTATGCTACAGATGATGTCAGATAGTGTGGTCTCTTCTGATGCTAGTGTAGTCAAGGGTAAAAGTGAGTAAATGGCATGTGTTCACATCTCATTTGGGAAATATTAAACTGGCTATGTTAGGCTATCCACTAGGAAAAAAATAAAACAAAAAAACAAAAATGAAACCCTCCAACACTTTTTTTAGTTTGTACTAACTTTTTAGTTTGAACTAAAAGTTATTTAGTTCGAACTATCATAACTATATTGTGCTAGTTTGAACTAAATTTTGAAAAAAGTTCAAACTAAGTGGTTAGTTTGAACTTACCATTTGAACTAACTAGTTTAAACTAAGCTTTGCTTAGTTCGAACTAAATTTTTTTTTAGTTTGAACTATGCAAAGCCTAGTGCAGATAGGGATCAGATTAGTCCATATTAATCCTCTTTAATATGGACTAATTTGCTAGTGTAGACATAGCCCTTTAGCTATGCAATTCTTAGAATCTCTTCCAGTTAGCAATAAGGCATGGAGATAAATTTGTGAAATGGGACCTGGAAATGAGACCCATTAAACTCATCCTATACAGAGGCTACCAAACATCCATCATATGTGAACATCTTTTTGTCCCTGATAGTAATGGCTAGATTCAGTTTGAACATCTATAAGTTATGTAGCTTGTTAGCAATGCCCTGACATAACCAGTCCCCCAATCAATACTAATTCAAGGAGATCCTATAGCTATAAATTTTAAAAAGCTGTGTTACAAGGAAACCAAGATTATAAATTTAAGCCTTGAAATTTAGGAAATATAAAAGAGTCAAGAATATGTTTAATTATGTTCATTTGTCCACATGTACTCTGCTTTTCTTTAACTACATGATCACATGCTGTTTTTTCCATACACATAACCTCTGTAGTATTTGAATCCAAGACTTTGAGTCCACATCACAGACCTCAGCTCTGCAAGTAGAAGAAAAGTAGGTTGTCCCCTGTGTTGAAGAGCCATTAGAGTGGAGACATAAAACCCTTTGCTCAGAGTATATGCTACTTCTTTTGAGACAGCAGTGAAATGTCAGCTATCAGGTCTCCTTGGTTTTATTCCTGGTTCTGGAAGGACACTGATTCCTGCTTCAGTGGCAGTGTTGGAAAATAAATAAATTAAAAAAATTTGTTCATGACAAACCAAATCTGAACTTTTGGTGAGTTGAGAAAGCCTGGTTTGGCTCTATTCCTGTGCAGGGATTCAAGCCTACAGCACTCACCTCAAATAGAGGAGACCTAATCTCAGAGTGGGATGTTATTTGGGAGGAAAGCAACAGCAAAACTTACCATGACCACCACTCCCTCCTTTGTCCATTTTTTGAATAGCTGAAACTAGCTGAGTCAAATTTTCTAATAGTTTTGGCTTAATCAAAATTGCAATTTTCTTCAGATAAACTAAGCATCTTAAAAAATGCTGTATATTTCTGGCATTAACTAATATCATAGCCAATAAGGCTATGATTGATTTGAGGTAATCATTTGGGAAGGCTCTGTGGCAGAGTGATGGATGATCTTTGTACTGGTTCTATTAAGTTATTTTGCACCCACATAGATAATTTTCATTCCTTTCACTTTTAAAATATCTGCATATAAGAAAATGAAATGGTGAGACCTTATTTAGCAATGAGAGTTGTGAACTGCACAGAGGTATTAACAACTCAGTGGAAATGGGGAGAACAAAACTCTTCCAATGCTTATACTCTCTCTGCCACTTAGCAGATCTGGGTATCTCAATCCTTTTAGAAAAATGCTCACATAGCCAATGGTATGTACACTGAAAAAGCCAAAGGACTTGAGTCCATGCCCAAAGAACAGTTTTAAGAAGCATATTGTCCTTTCAGTGTACACTTAACAATCTGTTTAAAAAGAATCAGTATTTAAAGCTTTTTAGAACAGTAATTAATAATATTCCCATTTGGTGGAATCACAGAATTCAGCTGGGGGTGTGGTAGAACACTTTGTGGCAATTGTGTATATATGGGTGGGTCCTCTCTAGCCCTTTGTTATCTTGCTCTGACATTACACATATGAATTGCAGAGTGGGGAGAGAGAAGAGCCGTAAGAGCCAGGAAGTTTTTTCATTATTTTTTCCTTTCTGGATGCTTTTATTTGAAAAGTGGAAAGGTGATCTGTTGTCATCTTTTCAGCAAACCACAGTGGGTAACAAACCCTTCCCTCTGTGTTGGGTTTGTTGGTTTTTAAATGAGAAGTCACAAACTACTTTAGATCAGGGGTGGGCAAATTTTTGGCATAAGGACCACATCTGCTATTTGGCAGGCCAGATATAGAAGGAAAAGGGCAGGGGGAGAGGTGTGGCTGAGAGGGGGAGTGGTCAATTTGCTTATTCAGGGTGCCACTGGGCTCGCAATAGTGGTGAGTGAAATGGCTGCCATGCTCTAGCCAGGATGCTACCTCTGGGCCCACGCAATGGGGAAGGCAAAGTGTCAGGTGGTTGTGGGGAGAGCTGCTGCTATGCTCCAGTCAGGCCCAGCTGGAGGCTTGATGAAAGGCTCCTGGACAACAAGCTGCAGTTTGCCCACCTCTGCTCTAGACCAGTCCTGGTTTAGTCCTGTTCTTCAGTGTCAGTTTTTGAGCTTTCACTGTCAATACTGTCTGGGAAAACATGTAGAACAGTAGACACAGACTTTGAATGGCATACTCAGTCTACAACTATTTTAATATGAAATGAATATTAGCATAATGGAAGATATAAGAATAATTTCGCTTATTTTTGTGATTTAATGTGCCCAGTAAGAGGATAATCAATAGAATTAATTAGCGAATTAGCTGTGTGGGTTGCCATCCATTATAATAAATAAATCAAGTAATTATTTGAAATTAATAATCTTGTCAATTCATTTGAACTTCAAAAAAGAGAACTTTTCATGTTACACAAAGGGATTTTTAATAACCTCATGCTTTAATGTGAAGCTAATTAAATTTTTATATAATTGTGTTACAGCAAATTGATTTGAGTTGTTAAAATAAAAATCATCTGCATTTCCAAATGCATTCTTTGCTTTTATAACAAACTATAAAACTTAGATAATTTGTTTACTTGTACAATAAAGATCTTATTTAGCCTTTCAGTATATGTGTCCCTGAAAGAAGTAGTCTTAGATTATACATCGTAAACACACACATTATACAGAATGTTTGGGAATAATGAGGGTGGGGGGAAATTTTATAAATAACTACAAACCTTGCTTCTTCGGGCCTAATTCTGTTTAGCTGACGTCAATGAAAGTTTTATCTGAGTTTAGTGGGAACAGGATTAGTCCCATACACAAATCTCTCAGAGGGTTGCCTGCATAAAATACATACAAATTTGGTATGTAACTGTCATGAATTATTAACTAGAACACTGGATTTAAATAGGATAGCTCTGAGAGTAATTGAAGTTTTGATCATTAAGAATTTCTGTATTTCAGCGAGTAGTTAAATAAGACACTAACTGCTACACTTGGGCATCAGCATTTCTTACATTTCAGAGATGAAATGATCATTTTTCTGGATTCTTTAAATACTAAATATAATATGTGGACTGGAATAATTAACATGGACGCTTCTCTCAATAGATTAAACAAATCTAACAAATTCATTTGTCAAGTCAAAGCATCTTGTTTGCTCAAGAGATTACTTTTTAATTCCCCTGCCTGTGAGTAGTTCAAAGTGAGTATTAAAATGTGAAGCCTCTGTTTAAAAAGAAAATATGTATTTGTACTAAACAAACTATGTACATTATTTTCATCCTTACCCACTTCATGCAGAGTGCTTGATACCCAACTGGGATACAGGTTGTGACATTGTTGGCCCAATTGTTTGTATACTATAGAAATAATCTATATGAAGTAAGTAAGTGTAGATCATGGGAGTGAATTTTATTATAAGAGGATCTTCAGGGAACTCTCCTGAGGGATTTAGAGAAATCATTAGTCAAGTTAGAGTCAGAAGAGAGATCAAATTCTATTGTTTTTAATATAATCGGTCCTGATCCTCTAAACACTGACTCTGAAGAGCTGGAGATGTAATTTACAAGCTCAAGGAGACATAACCACATATCTCTGATTGAGCTAGTAGGCTAAATATAGAAATGTAGTGGTAGCACAAGGGACATGAAGAACTAGCACACAAGTACAGTCCTGTCTGAGACTATAGGCATGGGGCTGCCAACACCTCATGTTACCTTTGCTTCACTGTGTTTTTACTATGCAAGCTCAATCAGAGGTCACACAGGTATGTCTGGTCAAGGTAGAAATTATACCCCCAACTCCACTGTAGACATGCTTGAAGATGAAGGTGAAAATGCTATCTCCTTTTCTCCTGCAAATGGATGCTTTGAAGACCAAGGAGCTAGACTAGCTTAGGGAAGTGCATTGTGTGTGGTTAAAGTTTCATATATAAGCATGAGTAGATCAGAATAAATTCACTGAAAGTGTAGATTACAGACAGTTACAATACCTGAAAACACTTCAAAGGATTGCTATCACTTCATCTCTCTGAAAACCTGTGCTACAGACAGTAGACTCAGTATATATAACTGTGTAATATGAGGAATGGAAGAGAGAACAAAGTGCTGCCAGACTCTGTATTGTGCTCAAATAATTTGGGTGCTTTTTGTGTACTGAATTATTTCTCAAATGATTTTTGTCCGCTTATGTGAGGGGTTTAATAAGATAGTGCAGCATTTCTAAACAACTGATGGGGGAAACACCACCCCTTCCCTTGTGGATGGAGCAAGGACAGCCATGCACATGCTGCCAAAGCAAAAGGGTGGGCTAGGAAGTATAAAAGGTGGGCTTTGCAGCTCACTTGGGAGATGGATGCCCCCTGCCTGCTGCTGGAGATAAACTCTGAAAGTGATTGTGACAATGCAGTAGATTGGCTGGGAATGCAGTAGATTGGCTGGGATCCCCTGAGTTGCCAACCAATCAGAATCCTGCTAGCAGTATACCCCAGGGAGATTGAGGATGACTCCCCACAATGCAGAAACACCCTGAAAGAAGTGTTGGAAGTAGCTCAGGGAAGCCAGACAATAGTATAGTTGTGTTGTTGTCTGAAACCAGGTTCAATGTGTTTTGGTTGCCTCCATGGAGACCAGTCATCTGGCACTGTTAGGGCCCTTGGCATAGACCTGGTGGCATACAGTCATACAGTGGACCTGAGAACCCATACCCTCTGCTTCCAATCCTACCCCTGGGGTGGTAGGCCTCCTCCCCCACTCCAGAGCAGGTGGTCTGCTTAGTAACTCTGCCCTATCTGAGGGATCAAGCCCCTAGACTGATAATTTCTCCACACAAATTGCCTTTCTAGGTACATGATGATGAGACGGCATGCCATACCTCTGAACCTGATGGGGAAGGACAGCCACACGCTTCTACAGAAGGGGTAAAAAATAATATTTTCTGGTTATGTCTGCACTTAACAAGTTAATTTGAATTAACTTAGTTCAAATTAATTAGATTGAACTAATAATGGTTAATTTGAACTAACATGTCCCCACTAAAAACCCAAATTGAACTAAAATGTCCATGGACAGGACTTGCTGGTTCAATTTAGGAAGGGGGCACCATGGGCAGTGTGGCAACATGGCCCCTGAGAAGGGGCATGCCCCCACCCAATACACAGAAAGAGGAAGGCACCCTGGAATGAAGAAGGTCAAACCACATTAATTCCTTAGTTCAAAATAATGAAAGACAGTGTAGCCATGCATTAATTTAGTTTGAATTAATCCTCATTAAGTCAAACTAAATTGCAAGTGTAGACATAGCCTTTGTGGTTTAAAATGTTGCCATCAGTAACATTGTCAGAATGGCCTGCAAAAAGTATGAAGAAGTTTATTTGGCAACTACTACTGTATCTCCTAAGACTTACTTAAGGCCACGTAGACTGTCTTAAGGCCTTTTATCCATCTCTGGGTTCTGCTCATCTGTCAAGCCTGGGTGGTCTGAGGGGCTGGGAATGGGTAAGGTGAGGAATAGTTAGATGCATTCCTTTCCTTTTGGTGAAGGTCAGTAATTAGCACATGTTGCAAAACTGAATGTGGAGGATGAAACTCTCCCCAGTTTGGGAGGGGAAGCCCCATCAAATTCTGCCCTCTAACAAGGGTACCCTTTCCTATGCATAGGTGTTTTCCCCTGGGAATGGTAGCCTCCCACTGCTAAGGGGATAGATTCCCACTGAAAATCTTTCAATTTTAAGGAAAATCTGAATAATGATATTCATACAGAAGTGACACTTCATGTTAACAACTGCTTGTTTTGATGCCCTGGCTGACAATGCTAAATGTTAGGGAATAAACTGAGGTTACTGTTCATGATACTTTTCTCAATAACTTATGAAGAGGATAAATGTGATCACCTGTGTAGATAAGATGAGGATTTTGAGGATCAAAGCTGGGTAGATGAGGAATGTTGTCTTAAAATGTATACCAATAGACTTTTTAATTAATTAGAAGGGAGTGGTTTTAAGTCTTGTTTTTATAACAAGTTTTTTGATACTCTTGAAAGCCTATATTTTAATGAGACATGTCATGCTGACATTGTTATTTTTTAGTTATTTTGATTTGGAGGATTATAGACAAAATAGCAATTCACATAAGAATGAGATGTTTTATTTAGAATATCACTTAGCATACTGTAACTGCCCAATATGTCCTCAGATGTTTGTGACCTTTAATAAATGGGTAAAGAACATTAATGTTGTTCATAAAAGCACAACATTAGTGTTGTGTGTAGTAAGCATGGCTTACAGTCCCAGTTTTATAATGTAAACATGCCACTTACTCCAAGGCTGTGCTCTCACACAGCGGGTTATTTCGATACGGTTGTTTCGAAACAACTGTATATCAAAATAGCCCTTATTTCGGAACAACTTATTTCGAATTAACAAAATGTTAATTCTAAATAAGGGGAAAAAGTGGGAATCGAAATAGCAGGTTCACACTGTGAACTTGCTATTTCGGTACCTGTGTCAGGGGGCTGCAGCCCCCTGGGGGTGAGCCACTGTGGCAGCTCACCCTGCAGCCCCGGAAAGGGGGCTGCAGCCCCCGGCGGGTGGGGGGG
>ML682059.1:366257-420186 GCA_007922195.1 Podocnemis expansa
CCCCGCTGGTGGCTGCAGCCCCCTTTCTGGGGCTGAGGGACAGCCCTCAGCACCCCGGCCAAGGTCCTGAGGGTTCCCTGGCCAGGGTGCTGAGGATCCAGTGTTGTTTCGGAACACTTTGTTCCTAAACAACACGTTCACACGCCTTGTTTCGAAACAAGGGTTTCGAAACAAGTTTGTTTCGACCCCAAACGGGGTTTAACTTGTTTCAGAACAACACAGTTGTTTCAAAACAAGGGCTTCCCCTTGTTTCAAAACAACTGTGCGTCGTGTGAACAGCTGAAACCTTATTTTGAAACAACCTCTGTTGTTTCGAAATAAGGAGGCTGTGTGAACACAGCCCAAGTGTGCATCTAAGAAGTTACCCAGCTTGGAAAAGGGTTTTACTCACTTACTTTGTGTGTTTACCTTTCCGGAGCTGTGTTAAGTCAGCATGCCCAACATAAGCATCCAGCAGTGAGGAACGAAAAGAGGTAGCAGTTGTATAACAGGAAAAAGCACTCATTCTCATGTACGGACAGCTTAGGAAATTGAACTTCTTCCATTAGAGGTTAAATATTCTGGAGTGAGGAATATCAGCAAGTGCTTTGAAAATGAATTGAGGACTAAAATCAATAAGCAAATAGCAAATAAGAGAATAGAGATAACCTTAAAGAGGATTAAAGAGAACATGATGACTGTTGGTTGAGATGGGGAAAGTAAGTGTGTAGTTGTGTGTTAGAAATGCCATCTTCTCAGGAGAGAATTAAAGTTGTCATAAATATTCTATGATTCATAATATGTCTGAATTATGTAGGCTGGGAAAAATGCTGAGCAAATTTTAAATAGTTTGGATGAGATGCAAAAGAACTTGAGTAAATTGTAAATGGCTTCAACTGGATGGGGTACGATGGAAAAAGTGTTTAAATTATTAATGGAAGCCATAAAACTGAGCAACCAATTAGGCAAGCTATAATGCAAATATAGTTAGTAGTAAGAAAAGCATTAGTGATGGGAAGTAACAATCACTTTCAATTAAGACATAGATCACTAAGTAAGCCCAGTATAAATTTTATTAAAGGTTATTTGATAATGATAGGAAGAGACTAATGCAGATTATTTTGGGTGAAGCAGACATTCATCCAAATGTTGCATTCCCCTTAGTGAGATCAAGCAGTATTATGTGGAGTCAGATCAAGCAGTAGTATGTGGAGTCATTGGACAAAATTGGGCATGGTAGTAAAGTATGATGGTATCTGGTAGAAGAATGAGCTCCTAATGTCTTGTTGATGAGCCCTACATTATTAAGGATTTTGAGAGGTTTTGTAAGCCATTCTGAGAACTGTGCAAGTTCTGTGGTACCTTAAAGACTAACAAATTTCTTCAGGCATAAGCTTTCATGGGCTGCAACCCACTTTGTCAGATGCATGCTATGAACACACTAACATGGTTACCCATCTGGAACTTACTTGTAGAGCTAGTGCCCCCTGTCCTAATTCAGTAATGAAAAGAGATTTGGAACCTTTTCAATCTGGATTCTTATCTAATAACATTTAAAAAATATTTGGCTTTTAAATTTAAAAAAAATCCTGAAAATTTTAAGGAAAATAGGACTATTTGAATTCCAAGAGTTCAAGAACCTGCAGAGTTAGTCTGTCTCACTTTACAGAGATTTTTGACTATAAGACATGATTGACTCAGAATATATACTAAATTTTTAGCTAAGCTACTAACTTGTGCAGCCAAGGTATGTCATAGACAAAAACATTTTATTTTTGCCTTTGATAGGGTGTTTACCCTCAGACTGTCATAAAAGGGGTTAATAGGGTTCTACAGAGTTCAGGGCCCAGAAGGCTCTCTTAGGAAGGGATGAAGGGCCAGAGAGAGACAGTTGTTCCTGGGAGCCTAAGGGCATGAGAACTGGGTCCTTAATAGACTGGAAGAAAACTAGCCCCTTGGGCAGAGCTACTGCTGTCTGAGACTGTAGAAATGCCAGGGAGCTACTGGCTGGCTGTGGAGCTGCAAAGATGAAGGCCCTGAGGTGAGAATGAAGAAGGTGCTGGGGCTATGGGAAAGTGGCCCAGGAAAACAAAGTGGTACTGAGAGAAGTAAAAGAGGTGCAGATGGAGTAATTTTAAATGCCAGGAGGTTGGTCTTAATTATTTTTAAAGTGATCTGATCAGAAATTCCTTTCTGAAGTATCCTTGTTTGGCTAAATTTTCCTCTCTGAGTGCACCTTTACAAATGAAAATGAATATGTATTCTACCAGATAGATACTAGCTACAGCATGGTTACAGGCAATGAGTAGGTGGAGTAGTAGGGTAAAAAGACCAACCCACATATTTCTGGGTAATATTTTAAAACAAAAGATGCCTGAATTAGAAGGCATAATAGAATTCTTTTGGCCTTAATAAATAAAACCAATCAGTTGGGCTGGAAAGCATTGATAGAGCCACAGCTTAGAAATAAAAAGGTAATCTACAGGAAGTCTGATGTTCTTCTTGTGAAAGACCACATAGTTGCTGTAGTAGATGTTACAGTTGGTTGAGAAGATAATGTCAGTAGTTTGGACAGATACTCCAGGGATAAGGTAGAATACTATTCTGATCTGGAAGAAGAGATGAATAAGGTCTCTGAATTTAAAACCATTTATTTCTATGAATTTTTAATTTGGGCACATGAAAAATGGAGCAACGACAGTGAGGATGAATAAAGTTCCTGGGAATGAACCAAAGCAAGCAATTTAAAGAAAATCTTTGCAGGCTTTCTCTGTATGAACAGCAGATACAATAGCTTTATTGAGTGACAAGCAGAGATCCTGAAACCTTAGTCTGTGTATCCTACTGAATCCTCATGAGCTTTTAGTTTCTCCGTATTTTATCTTTTATCAATTTTACCTTGGCTGTATGGTACTATTATTTCCATTGGCAACTTTTATATTATTTATTAGCCCTTTTAATATAGTAATTGGTTTTAGTAATTTAATAAATATTTGTTGCTGTGCTCAAATATTCATGATAGGGTGGTTGAGGCCCAGAGGTCCTCCCTACTGAGGCCTTAGGGTCCTGCCATACCTCTACTAGGAAAGGAGCAGTACAAGAATCCTTCAAGCAGCTTAGAGTGGTTACAGGGAGCAGCCAATAAGGTTCCAGGAGGGCTGTATAAAAGCATCTGCAAAGCCAGAGATGGTCAGTTCCTTGCTGGCAATATAAGAATGCTGATGGTGCTCCTATCTGGGCAAAGGGAACTGCAGCACCATAGAGAGCTCAGTTCTGGCAGGACCCAGAGGAGCAAGAATGAGCTCCTGATTGGCTGCTGGGCCTGAATGCATGAGACCCATGGGTGAAGGCTGAAAAACTGTTGGAGGCTGTGGCTGTGGGGAAGTAGCCCTGGGAATTGAAAGAGATTTTGTTAAATAGATATGGCAGCACTTAACTTTTATTCTTACTGTCATTAGGTACTGACCCGGGGTAGTGGATGGGCCCAGATCTCCCTTCCCACAGGCCATCAAAGAAGTGACCTACCATTGGATAGTGTTAAACCATGAAAAGGGGGATCTTAATCACCCAGGGTATGTCTACATTTAGAGCTGAATTCGAATTGATTTCCATCAATTCAAATTCTATTAAGTGTATGGACACACTGGCTTTCCTCAATTCAAACTGAGGAACTCCTTGGTTCGAATTGATCAAAGCTGACTTTGAATTGGTCAAACCTCATCTGACTTCGAAGTCAGGGTCAATTCGAACTGAGTAATTCAAATTGACCCAGTGTGGCCATGTCAATTCGAATTCAGTTAGTTTGAATTAGCCACCGCTTGATTTTTCCCAATACAATAGCACCCCCTACTGAATTTGAACGAGCAAGTCCTGTTCATGGACATGCCAATTCGAATTGGATTTTCTAGTGTGGCCATGTCAATTCGAATTGACTGAATTCGAATTAATAATTATTAGTTCAAATAGACTAATTTGAATTCAGGAATTCAAACTGAAACTCTAAGTGTAGACATACCCTCAGTGTCCAAGATGCAAAGCTTGGTCCAAGAGAACCCAGGAACAGTAAAACCATTGACTCTACAGAAGAAGCCCTGTGATTATGACCAGGCCAGGCATATTTAAAAACTGCAGGGACACCCAACCAGAAGGCACCCTCATGAAAGGGAGGTGTCATGCTGTCACAATATGCTTTTAAAATTTGTCTAGTGGACTTGTATGCAGACTTGCTATGTTAAGTGACCAGGACAAGGCGGGCAATCATGGCTATATAGTAGTTGGCATGTAATGGTGAAATTCCATGCTGAAGGTCTATACACAAGCAGTTGTTTGTTACAGTATATTCAGTTCTTTTATATCCTCTTCCATATTTCATTTATTTTACGTTCTATGGATGAAATCCAAACTCCACTATAATCAGTGGGAAAACATGCATCAATTTCAAAGACGCCTGTGGTGTCTGAACCATGCCTAATAACAAAGAAATGACTGTACTTGGTCTTTAAGAATGAGATACATTCCGCCAGCTCCACCTCCAAGCAGAGAGTATCATAGCATTACAGTAAACATGAAGAGTTGCAAGTTTCTAATGAATTTCAAAGTATTTTTGAATATTCCTCTTGTGTTAACTTGAACGAATAGATTCGTTTCTCTTTTTTCATTTGTTACTTTTGAATTCTACATATTTTACTGAGGTTGTAGATAGGCATATTTTGTGATAGAATACAATTTGATTTTATAATCCATTTGTATAACACATCGATGTATGTTTTTGAGCTGCATTTTAAAAAACATTGAAGTCATTCTTGGTGGAGAATGAAGAGATTTATGCATGCTGTTCTACATTCAAAAGTTCAAATGTTTATCTGACCCCATTTGACCTCCTCATATTCTTCCTTTTACTCCTTATGTTTTTAGTATTTAATTGCGCACAACTTCTAGGCATTCATGCTTTACTATCTATTTTAGAATAATTGGAACAAAAATTTTGTCATCTGTGTGTGAGAAAGGGAGGGGTAAAAATACTTTTTATTAATAGCTTCTTGCCAGGCTAACATTTGAGGGGAGACCTGCATTCCTACACCATGGTCTGAATCTATGACTCCTCTCTGGCACTTACCCAGGGAATAATAATCAATAACATGTGAATTCTGTGATTTCACATTTCCAGAATTGACCCCCAAAGTTTCCAAATGCATTAGTCAGTGTGGAATTATGGTAGCATTTTTTTCTGATTCTGTTCCAGACATTCTGGGCTACCTAGCTCCTCATCGTATTACACCTTGCTGCCACAGACATGTCCAAAAAGCAGAGCTGGTGAGTCAGAGGCATGTCAGTTCTTGACTTCATTATATTTCAAGCTGTCTGAGTGGTAAAATGTTATAGTCAATTAACTGCAGTGTACTTGAAAATAGTGTTGGGTAATTGTAAGAGGTTTTCTGGTCCTTCTTGAAGGCAAGGAGACTCTGCAGGAAACCACGTGATCAGAATTAGTCTGGAAAGAGACAGCCAGCAAGGTTGGGTGAGTTGTGCCTCACTGCCTTAGGGAACAGACAATTTTCTCTCTCACTGTTTTAGTTCTTGTATATTAAGTTCTGAATTTTAGGAACTAAAATAGTTACATTGCATTTTTTCTACCTTCTTTGTACACTGTGAACTTAATACCAATCAAATCTCACTGATTAGGAAAATCAGATGAACAGCTGTCAGATATGTGGGATGTTTTTAAATGGCAAGCTGCAATTTTATCTTAGGAAAAGGAATTCCATTGCTCTTTTTGCCCCAGGTCTCACGTACCGGGAATATAACTGGCTCAAGTGTAGATTACAGAGTTTTGGCTATGTACTAAACAACTGTGGAAAGGGTCTAGCTGCCATTGTTGTTTGGTTTATGGCCAAAGCTTAGAGAAGCAAAACCATGGACTCAGCTCTTCCTCCCTACATATAAGGAAATTGGGGTGGATTGATAGAGGCACAGAACTGAGTGAGTGAGACTTCAGTTCATAAATACTTCAGGATGGCCTTTTTAGTCTTTACCTGCCCTGGCCACTGGAAGCACCAGCAATTGGTACTTACACAGTGATGATGACTGGTACTGATATCCTGCCTGAGCCAATCCCTAGAGCCAAATGTAAATCCATGGTTTCATCTGCTTCCCTTCTTCTCCAAGCAGTGCCAACTCCTGCAGTAGTTGCAAAGGGAATATCTGGTATGACACAAAAATCCACAGTTGCTCTAACAACCTGGATGGCCTACTACAGTAGCCTTGGGCTTGCTCTCCTTCCAAACAAGGAGAGGAGCAGAACTCAATGGCTGTGTTCACACAGCCCTCTTATTTCGAAACAACAGAGGTTGTTTCGAAATAAGATTTAGGCTGTTCACACGACGCACAGTTGTTTCGAAACAACGGTGTTGTTTCAAAACAAGTTAAACCCCATGCGGGGATGAAATAATGTTGTTTCGAAAAGATTGTTTTGAAACAACTCTGTGCGAACATGTTGTTTCATAAAAACAGTGACTTGTTTTGAAATAACTGTTGCCTGAACCTACTATTTTGCTTTGAGCTTTTTTCCTTAATTTGAATTAACAAACTGTTAATTCAAATTCAGTTATTTCAAAATAAGGTGTTATTTCAAGACAAGTTGTTTTGAAACAACCGTATCGAAATAACCCCCTGTGTGTGAACACAGCCAATGATGCCCCTGCACTGACTCCATCACTACAGGGGCCCTTGAAATTTCCCTGATGAACTAATGGCTGTGGAGAAAACAGCTAGCAACTTCCCAGGTTCTAGGAATGGGTGCCTTCTGCCACCCCATCATCATCATCAGCAACAGCCCCATGTATCCTTCACTTGAAGAGTAGGATGCTTTTGTAAAACTCAGGCTCAGCTTAAGAATCAATAGGGGGTGGGAGATGGGAAACAGCAATGAATCAGCTGCCCCTACTCCGTTTTGCCCAGCCAATGAATGAGGGGTGAGGCAGTAGCACCCATTGCTGTCATGCACATGTTTTGGATTTCTTTAATTTCTAACTATCCAGTTAGAATAACTCGCCCATTCAAGGAGGTAAGAGTATCCTCTGGCAATAATTATCAACATAGAATGGTGTTTACTTTTAGCCCCGCCTGTCTCACTGTTGTAAATTTGGTAATTTGCTTCTAAATTCAACACCACCACTATAGAAAACATCCCTAATCAGTATAATGCAATATTGAAAATTACATCCCAGTAGCAAAATAATTTATATTTCTGTCAGCCAAGGAACTTGGTTTCACAGCGTACAAGTAAACTTTACATCAAAAAAGACTGTCCTACATGTAGTGCTGTGATCTCTGAGGTTGAGGTCAAGAGGTTGCTGCCTCCCTCAGGTGGTCTATCTATTCTAGCTCCACATGGTATCATTACTGTTTTGTTCATTAATAGCAATTTAAAGTCTGAGTACAGACTGAAAAGAACATAGGAGTAAAATACTGTAAAGACCAAGTGTGCATTAGACATACTTCTGTAATCAGTAGAACATACCACAGGAAATGCAGCATCTACTCACAGAAGCAGCACCCCCATAACCTCATCAACCCTGAAAAAAACACCACTTGACAGGTGATATTGGTTTTTTTATTC
The DNA here is from genome assembly GCA_007922195.1 of Podocnemis expansa. Lineage (NCBI taxonomy): Eukaryota > Metazoa > Chordata > Testudines > Podocnemididae > Podocnemis > Podocnemis expansa. Next base: position 373,855 of record ML682059.1, read on the forward strand.
CACACTAACACACCTGTAAGATGTAGCATGACTGCACATGATTTCTTCACTTCAGAGACTCATTCTTTCTTGTACCTATCTACTTTAGCAGCCTGTTTTAAAGTATCTCACCTAATATCCTTGACTGCTAGTGCACGTCTAAATCCTTTTACCTAGTAAGAGCAGACAAACAAGAACAAGTTGCTATCTTCACAATTTCAAATATACTGACTCTGTCATCGCCTCTCAGCCCCATTTTACACTGAATTTTTGGCATGATTCTATTTTTGCTTTCCTTTAAGGAAAACTACAGAAAGACAGAAACATCTCTAAGGATCCCCAAGTACATTTTCATTTTTCTGCTGTCAAACAATGGAAACCATTTGTATGTAGGCACACACAAATATTTATATATTAGACACAAAAATTGTTACATCAGTATTGTTAAGGTTGAGGAATTGAGTATTCAAATGATGGTAGGTGGGGAGAGGGATCTGTTTTACCCATGCTCTGCCAAGAGCTATTTTATGTAGAGAAGTCGGATGAAGCATACTCAGTGCTAAAGAATGCTGACAGTGTATTGGTGGTAAGCCAGAAATGAGCTCTACTGAGTAAAATATAGATGGAAAAGGCAATTGTTTGATAGTTTATAGCTTGGCTGAACATAAATGGATTTTCCTGGAGCCAGCAGAAGTACCGTTCCCTGAATTCAGGGCTATTCCTTATCAAATTTCAATGTCCTGTTGTAAGCCATGGATGTGCAGGATCTCTGGATAAATGGTCAGTACATTTCTAACAGAAACTGGTAAACAAATATAAGTATAGTGATAGTTGCTGCTCTATCAAAGCATATGGGACCATACTGTGTTGCCAGTTTTTAAACAGAATACCACATTGATCGTGATGTCTCATCAGGGATAGGGTCAGTATCAATTACATTCTTGATGGACAGTACTAGCTACCATCTCTTTAAAAAATGGTCTTGAAATTGCTGGAGGCACTGAGTATCACCTCCTCTGCAGATGAACCCTTAAAAGGGTCACAGAAGATAGAAAATTCTGAATTTCCACACATCATTCAGTTTGGAGAAAACCAGCTGGAGGGGGCAACTGAATAGGCAGCTATTTGGCTTCAGTCCCTACAGATACTCAGAGATGTCTAAAGGGAAAAGGTCAGCCAGGCAAAGGCCCTGTAAACTCTGTTTCTGGCTCCAGAGCCTGTGGGTCTTTGGCTCTCTAGCTTATTGGTTGGGCAGCTTAACTGGCTATTCAACTACCGTCTCCTGTTCTTGGCTGTCCCTCTCAATTCTCGTTTGCAGTTGAAGATATGGAAGCTGACCCCATGATGCATAGCCCCATGAGCCTCAGCAGTTTTGCACTATTGCCATCTTTAGGCATGATGTAGGCTTATGTTTCTTAAGATGACATTGCAGGTGCCCTTGGGTTCATTTCTCTTTAATCACACTTACAATGGCAGATCAATAATTTGATGGCATCAGCCTTCCCATACTGGTGTCAGGTAAAAATCTGCTGCTGTTAACATCAATTTTTGTCAATATTTTCTGTACACAGGGACATCCATGTACATTTCTCGGGTGATTGAGTAGAGGGGAGGTTTGCTTATTTTTCTTTCCTGTTTTTTTGTTTCCAAATGCAAAGAGGCAGCTTGACCTGTCCTTCTGACTAAGAAGATCTGGATACCCCTCCCTCCAAAGGCTATGAATTTCATTCTAGGCTTCACAAGAAGAGACCATTTGGGTGTGGCATGAATCACTCACCCTCTTTAAGAGACTGAATTTACTGTACTACATACATTTTAGTTTCAGAAAACTCATCCCTGGTTTCTTAGAAATCATACCAACAAACTTTTCTTTTTTGAAAAAGAAAGTGAAACTTTTCAGATTCACTCAAAATGTTTTATGAAATTCTAAAAATGGCAATATTTTGTTGGCAATTGGAATTTTGTTAGGTAGCCATAATTTATTTATGGTGTTTCTCATTATTGGGTATATGTGTCTAGAAGTGGTCTTCTTTACAGCGCTCTTCCTGATGATTTGTTCAATCGACCAGCTCTACTTCCTTGATTTACTCTCTAGAGATGCAATTCAATTGTATGCTGTGGCAGGGCATATCAGCCCTGCCGTGCTGGGGTTAAAGCTATACCGCAGTTAGAAGAAGTCAAGCCCCCTCACGTTTGCCGGGCATGCTCAGCTAGGCTGAGAGATATAAGAGCCTGCCACTCAGCTCACTCAGGGGAGAGGTTGTCAACCAGAGACGAAGCCTGCTGCCAGGGTTCCCTGAAGGAATGCTGTCAGCCCTGAGGGAGAGGTGGATGCTGCCAAGCCCCTACAACTGTCCTGACAAAGGGGAATCATTTTGAGAGGCACTGACTACCAGGTTTTGCTACCCCGGCACAGAAGAGCCATTCTGAGGAACTTTGGCCACTAGACCTCGCTACCTTAACATAGCAGAACTCTTCTGAGAGGGTCCTGTCACTGGCTCATGCTGACCCAGGGAATGCGGTAACACCCAGAATTTATTCTGAGATGGGGATGTTCCAGCAGCTGCCTTATTCAACTTGACTATGGAGCTGCCATTCTATTGAGAAGGGCCTAACCCTATGACTTGCCTTTTGTAATATTAAAACTTGCCATCATGTCAACTAAGTTTCTACTAATTTTGAGAAGTTTGTATGCTCATGATAGTAAAGATAAGCAATAGCACTGGCTAGTTGGAAAATAATACATGTGTGTATTTTCTTAATATTTCTCATAGCCAGGAACTCCATCTTAGTTATGGGGGCAGTCAACAGGGCTGTGAACAGGGGAGTTTGAGTGGTTTTAAGGGCTGTGGAGGAATTCTGGAGGTGTTGTGACTTCTTGTGTGTTTGCTTGTTCTTTTCTTTTCTTTTCATTTCTTTTCTTTCTTCTTGTTCAGTTTGCAGGGGCTGTGTGGTGGAGAGAGATCAGCTGACTCCTGTTGGGGGTCGGGCTTCCCTGCTCAGGGAGCTATAAATCCAGGCACTCCAGCAGGCCACAAAACACACCAGCAGTCAACAGGGATGTGAACAGGAGAGTTTGAGTTTGAGTTTGAGTTGGGATTTGGGAGAGGGAGTTTAAGGAGAGTTTTGGGGGGAGTGTGGGGTTCTTGTATTGCTTTGCTTGGTGTGTTAAGGTGTATTCTTGTTTAGGGAGAATGGGAATAGGGGAAGCACTATGGCAGATACAGAGGCAGCAGTGATAGGCACTCAAACAAGTGAAGAAACAGGAAAGATGATAGGATGTGGAAGCTGTGGGGTATATATGATTTTGGAGGGGATACCTCCAAAGACTTCATGTGTATGAAGTTCTGCCTGGTAGGTTTGATGGAGGAGAAAATTCAGGGGTTAGAAATGCTGGTGAAAACTCTCATTGAATTTAAAAGAGTGTTTGAACAACTAATGGAGCAAACAAATGAGGAGGTTTTATGAGAAATGCCAGACCTGCAGATGGAAGCAGGACCATCAGACTGAGGGCAGAATACTGGGAGATGAAAGTGGCTGGTGGAAGCATGTGACTGTGAGAAACTAGCAGAGAAAAAGATGGGCTAGTAAAGGAGGAATAGAGCTCAGAAATAGGTTTGTGGTGTTAGCAAATGGAGCAGAGCATGTGGTTAGTGGAAGTGGGAGTGTGAGGAAGAAGAGAAGAGCGGCTAGCCCTATCTTAAAAAGGGATGAGCCAATGGAAATTCCTCCCAGTAAGAGTCCCAGAAGGACTCAGGAGCGGGTGCAGAGGACTGCAGAGAAAAGCTGTAGAACTGAGAACTTGCAGCCCAAAAGAGGTGGGATAAGCTAGCGAATTGTACTGTTGCTAGGAAAAGGCAAGTCAGTGTGATTGGAGACTCCCTGCTGAGAAGGACAGACAGGCCTACAACCAAAGCTGATCCCGAGAACAGAAGGGTGTGCTGCTTGTCAGGTATGAAGATATGGGATGTCGATCTGAGGCTGAAAAGGGTCTTAATGGGGGCAGGAAAGAATCCTCTGATTGTCCTTCATGTGGGTACAAATGATGTAGGTAAATTCTCACAGGAATGTATCAAAGGTGACTATGCCAGGCTGGGGAGAACTCTCAAGGAAATAGAGGCTCAGGTGATCTTTAATGGGTTTCTGCCTATGCCTAGACGAGGACAACAAAGCTGTGAGAAAATCCTGGTGATAAATGGATGGCTCAGGCAGTGGTGCTGTAAGGAGGGGTTTGGCAAGTATGAGAGGTCTTCATGGACAGAAGACTGTTCTCCTGGGATGGACTGCAGCTGAGTAGGGAGGGAAACAGACTTCTGGGAGGGAGACTAGGACAACTGACCAAGAGAGCTTTAAACTTGGAGGTCGGGGGGGGGGATGATTGGGAGATGCCCGAATAAACTCCATGCCTGATAATACGTGTTGAGAAGAAGGAAGATGAAATAAGAAAGGACATAGAAATACGGAGCAGCATGGAGGTGGAGGTGCAGGGGTAGTGTGTGTGCCAAGCTAACGAGAGATGCTGGCCATAGAACAACTGTGCTGAATCAGGCAAAGAATAAGTGAGGACAAGCAGCAAAAACTAAAATGTTTATATACTAATGTGAGAAGCCTGGGTAACAAAATGAAGGAACTGGAGCTACTGGTAGAGGAAGTGAGACCAAATATTAGGGATAACTGAAACATGGTAGAATTGTAGTAATGCCTGGTGTATTGGTATTGAAGGTTATGTGCTCTTTAGGAAAGACAGATATAAAGGCAAAGGGGTGGGGAATGGCATTGTTAATCAATGAGAAGGCAGACTGTAAAGAAATTCACTGATGGAATTAACGAGACAGAATCAATTTGGGTTAAAATCACATTGGGGAAGAAAGCTACTAGAGCTTCTCCAGGGATAGTTCTTGGAGTGTGTTACAGACCACCAGATTATGATTTCAACATGGATAGGAACCTCTTTAAGGAAGTAAATACTAGTTGGAACTGTGTTATTATGAGAGACTTTAACTTCCCAGACAGGGGCTGGAGGACATGTGCTAGTAGTAATAAGAGGGCCCAGATTTTCCTTGATGTGATTGCTGATGAATTCCTTTTCCAAACTGTTACCAAACCAATGAGAGGGGATGCCTAGATTTGATACTGGTGAGCAGTGAGGACCTCATGGAGGAACTGGTTGGAGGGGACAATTTAGGTTTGAGTGATCACGAGTTCATTCAGTTCAAACTAATTGGAAAGATAAACAAAAATAAATCTGTGACCAGGATCATTGATTTTAAAAGGCCTAACTTTAGAAAATTAAGGGAATTAGTTGAAGAAATGAACTGGACTAAAGAACTCAGGAATGCAAATGTAGAAGAGGCTTGGAATTGCTTCAAATCAAGGTTGCAGGAACTATCCGAAACTTACATTCTGAGGAACGGGAAAAATTCATAGGCAAGAGTTGTAGACCAAGCTTGAAGTGTAAGCATCTCAGAAAGGTGACTAGGAGGAAACACAGAGCCCACAAAGAATGGAAAATGGGAGGGATCAGCAAGGAAAGCTACCTTTTGGAGATCAGAACATATAGAGATGAAGTGAGAAAAGCAAAAAGTCAAGCAGAGTTGGTCTTTGCAAAGGGAATTAAAACTAACAATAAAAGATTCTTTAGCCATATAAATAGGAAGAAAACAAAGAAGGAAGAGGGGGGACTGTTAAAAAATGAGGATGAGATTGAAGTCAAGGATAATCTAGCCATGGCTGAATGTCTAAATAAGTAATTTGCCTCTGTTTTTAATGAGACTGAAGATAAGCTTGGGGATAGAGGTAGAGTAGCTAATAGGAATGAGGTCTTAAAAATGAAAATTACCATACCTGAGGTTGAAGCCAAACTCAAGCTGCTGGATGGGACTAATTCAGGGGCCCTGGATAATCTTCATCCGAGGATATTAAAGGAACTGGCTCATGAAATTTCCAGTCCATTAGCAAAGATTTTTAATGAATCTGTAAACTCGGGCGTTGTACCATATGACTGGAGAATCACTAATATAGTTGCTGTTTTCAAGAAAGGGAATAAAAATGATCCGGGTAACTACAGGCCTCTTAGTTTGACCTCAGTAGCGTGCAACATCTTGGGGAAAATTTTGAAGGAGAAAGTACTTAAGGATATTGAGAATAACAGTAACTGGAATAAAATATGACATGGCTCTTCAAAAGGTAGATTATGCCAGACCAACCTGATCTCTTTTTTTTGAAAGGTTAAGAGATTTTTTAGAAAAAGGGAATGTGGTGAACTTAATTTACCTAGATTTCAGCAAGGCATCTGATACAGTTTCACATAGGGAATTATTAGTTGAGTTATAGAAGATGTGGATTAATATGACTATAGTAAGGTGGATAAGAAACTGGGAATGCTACAGTGGGTTGTACTGAGGGATGAACTGTCAAGCTGGAGGGAGGTTACCAGTTGAGTCCCTCAGGTATCAGTCTTGGGACTGATCTTATTTAACCTTTTTGTTACTGACCTGAGCATAAAAAGTGGGAGTGTGCTAATTAAGTTTGTGTATGACAAAGAATTGGAAAGTATTACCAATACAGAGAAGGATCGGGATACCATATAAAAGGATCTGGATGACCTTGTAAACTGAATATCAGGAATAGGATGAAATTTAATAATGGGGAGTGTGAGGTCATGCATTTAGGGACAAATAACAAGAATATTTCCTACAAGTTGGGGAAACATCAGTTGGAACAGGCTAAGGAGGAGAAAGATCTGGGAGCACTGGTTGATCACAGGATGACAATGAGCTACCAATGTAATGTGGCCCATGAAATAAATGAATACAGTTCTAGGATGTGTCAGGAGAGGTATTTCAATTAGACACATGGAGGTGTTAGTGCAGCTGTATAAGACACTGGTGAGGCCCCGTCTGGAATATTGTGTGCAGTTCTGGTCCCTCATGTTTAAAAAGGATGAATTCAAACTGGAACAGGTGCAGAGAAGGCTACAAGGATAGTCTGTGGAACAGAAAACCTGCCTTATGAGAGGAGACTCAAGGAGCTTGGCTTGTTTAGCCTAACCAAAAGAAGGGTGATATGATTGCTCTCTATACATATACCAGGGAGGGAGAGGAATTATTTGAGTACAGTAACAATGTGGGCACTAGAACAAATGGATATAAACTGTCCATAAGGAAATGTAGGCTTTAAATTTGACACATATTTCTGATTATTAGAGGAGTAAAGTTCTGGAATGGTCTTCCAAGGGGAGATACAAGGACAAAAAAACCGTAACTGCCTTCAAAACTGATGATCATACAGGTCCCTGGCAAGTGTAGCTATGCCCCTAGGGTATGTCCACACAAAGTCTTTAAATCAAACTAAAGTAGAGCATTTCGATTTAAAAGATTGCAGGTCCACACTATATTTCCTTATATCGAGATAAGGAGCTCCCTTATCTCGCAATAAGGAAAGTTATTTTGCTATAGTAAAACCTAGTATTGTATCAAAATGATGGTTACATCAAAACTGTTATTTCAAAATAACGCTGTGTAGACATATTATTTTGATTTAACTGTTAGTTTGATTTAACACTTTTGCCTTTCTCTTTCCTAGGATGCTGTCCTTTTTCTATATATTGGGTGGGGGCATGGCCCTTTGAGGGGGTCATGTTGCCACACCTCCGATGGTGCCCCTCTCCTAAATCAAACTAGCAAGTCCTGTCCATGGACATGCTAGTTTGATTTGAGTTTCTAGTGGAGACCTGTTAAATCGATTTAAGTTAAATCAATTTAATAATTTTTATAGTGATTTTATTAAATTGATTTAACTTAAATCAATTTAACTGCTTAAGTGTGGACTTAGCCCTAGAGTTTCTGAGTAGTCACAAAGTTCTTATTCCAAGAGTGAATCAGGATACTCTAGAGTCCTTGCGTGGCTGCACAGAGGAAAAATGAGGAAGACAATCAGGCCACCAGCTTTTCTAACCCAAAGATAATGCAGCACTTTGCATGCATAAACTGTCCTTGACCTTAACTGTCCAGACTTCCCTTGGAGTGGCTCAACTCCCTACTGTCTCCTGCTCAGGGTTGTGCATACATGTCGTAGTCTAACCTTGAATTACTGTTCTGAACATGTTATTTTATGGTCACTCAGTACAGCTCCCGTGATTTGTGATGTACCTAAGCTGCAGCAGATCTAAGTGCATAAGTATTTGGATTTTTCCAAGTCATTGAGCCTGTGTGTTTCTGTCCATGGCTGTAGCTATGCTTCAGTATAAACGGTTTTTATTTCTATTCATAACTATCTACTTATGCTCTGTTTGTAACTATCCAGTGTGAGGACATGTTTTCATCCTATTTAAATATTCCATGAATTCAGTTTGAACATGAGCTTGATGAATCTGCAACGGATGGAACCTCTTTTTCATAGTGCTTGTAGCAGTATCGATGCATAACATATCCAACAACTTTTCTAAATTACGTTAAATAAATAAATCCTCTTTAATACATCTTGATAAACGAAAAAAGTAGAAATTCCATTTTGTTTTGTTTAAAAGCAACTTAAAAAATCATTTCTTCTGTGATGATGTATGCTGTGGCTCTTTTGAATCTGTATTTATTTCTTTGAGAGGATACATATAGGTGTTTCTAATGAAAACACCATTTCAGTACTTATTCTAGCTCCACTCATGCACCACTATGATCAACTAATACAAAGGACATGTTTCTTGTTTGATTAACTTTATATTTCTAAGTAATGGCAATATTTTGGTTTGCTTTCCAGAAGCCTGCTGTTGCAAGTCACTGAGCATGGTGTTTTACTTCATTATTTGTTATACTCATTGGTTATGTCTACAATTACAATTTAGTTTGAATTAATGAGTATTAATTCAACCTAAATTAATGAATGGATACACTGACTTTCATTACTTCAAACTAAAGAATTCCTTAGTTCGAAGTAATGAATGCTTACTTTGAAGTTATAAAACCTCTCTTAACTTCAGAGTAACAGTTAATTCAAATTTGTTAGTTCAAATTAACCCAATGGAGTCACATTAATTCGAGCGAACTGTTAGTTTGAATTAATGCGGTATGACCTGCTTTGTCCCAGGGTGCCTTCTTCTTTCCATATATTGGCTAGGGGCATGGCCCTTCTTGGGTGCCACGTTGCCATGCTTCCCATAGTGCCCACTTCCTAAGTTGAATTAGCAAGTCCTGTCCATGGATGTGCTAGTTCGATTTGGGTTTCTAATGGAATCATGTTAGTTCAAATTAATTTAGTTCAGATTATCTATTATTAGTTTGAATTAATTAATCTGAACTACATGAATTCAAATTAACCATCCTAAGTGTAGACATAGCCACTGAGAACAACTTAGCTGTGGGAAATGTAAGTCTCAGCAAATAGGCAGAGTCCCATAAGTTTTCTGCAATGGGCTGGAAAAGTGAATTTGATGCTTATGGAAAATGCCAGAGAAGGAATATTCTTTTTTGGTTGAAGAACATGGAACTTCTTTCTTTTAAAGTAGAATAGCAAATGAAAAGAACCTGCTAATTTTATAAAATTGACTTTTTATTTCTAAGCTGCAAGTGAAAAAGCGATGTAGTTTACATTGCAGATTTAGCAATAAAGTTATTTTAGGGAACACAAGAAGGAAGTGGATGTAATTGAACATTGCAGAAACAATAGGGTCAGATTCCCAATTACTCCTGTCCAGCCCCACTGAAATTGTTCACATGAGAAAATTTCTTGGCCTTGAGCAAATACACAGTGCATGTATATTCACTTTGAAATTAAATTTTGTCCTGACCTGAACTCTTAACCAGTGACTATACATTTGAATAGAGTATAAGGAACAGTAAGTGTTGGCCCCATGTGCCTTATACAACATTTCCGTTTTTAAGAGGGATGCATGGGATAAATCTCTCTTACCTCTTACGGCCCGATTTTTCAAATGAAGGAAGAGCCTGAAGTTCCCAGTGGCTTCAGTCAGAGTTGCAGGCACAAAGTATCTATGAAAGGATACAAATCCCACATCTAACAAGTTTAATCTACATTGATGACACATAAAAGAAAGGGGATAAGAAGCAATGGAAGAAACTAATATGCATCTTGATCATTCCAGAATTTTTAGGGGGTTATTTTAATTGTCCTTTACCGACTGTATTAATACTAACATAGGAAAAAGAGGAATAGATTTATTGAGTTCAGACTAGATGACCATATTGGTCCCTTCTGATGTTATAATCTGTGAATAGATGATTAGAAGTGCCAGCAGGTTCATAAAGAATATCTAGTCTAACTCCTGCATTATGTAGGATATGGAACAGCCCTGAATTAATTCCTGTTTGAACTAGATAGAACATATCTATATCTATATCTATATCTATATCCATATTTTTGAAAAACATCCAGTTTTGATTTTCAAATTGCCAGTGCTGCAGAAACCATGACAAATACTTTGTAAACAGTTCCAGTAGTTAATTACTTTTGCTGTTAAAAATGTGCACCTTATTTCCTGTTTTAATTTGTGTAGTTTCATGTTCCAGTCATTGAACCTTTGTCTGCTAGGCTGAAGAGCCCAGTATCACATTTTTATTCTCTAGGTAGATATTTATAACTTGTGACCAAAATGATGCCTCTTTGTTAAGCTGAATAGCTTAATAGCTAAATTGTTTAAGTTTCTTGAGTCTGTTACTATGCGGAAAGTTTTATAGCACATGTGGACACGACTTGATTTTTTCAAGCCGGAGCACTATCTGTATTTCCCTCTTTTAAGGTATAAAAGTCCTTTCTCCCTACCAGTATCAAACAGTCTTCCATCTCACTGCTCCAAGGTTCAACTCTCTCAATGCCTGGTAGGGGGACTGAGGCCTGTCTAATATGACTATTAAACCTGAAATATCTGTTCAGAAGAACAGAAACAATCAGCTTTACAAGGTTTTAAACGTGAAATATTAAAATTCATTAATACAAATTTAATAGACACTTTGTCTATGTCTACACACAGGCAGTTTAATTGATTTAACTGAAATCGATTTAAGTTAAGTCGATATAACAGTCATTAAATCATTTTAACTTAATCAGATTTAACAGGTCCCCACAAAAACCCCAAAATCATAGAATCATAGGGTTGGAAGGAACCTCACAAGTCCATCTAGTCCAACCGCCAATGAACTAGCACATCCAGGGATAGTTCAGTTTAGGAGAGGGGCAACCTGGGAGGTGTGGCAACATGGCCCTGGGTGGCAGGGGAGACAAGACCCCATCACCTAGATTTAGAAGCACTTGCTGTGCACCTAAAGCTGGGCATGGGAGTCTTATGTCCCCCACTGCCCAGCAAGGACATCTAAAGCCGCGTGTGGGACTCTTGTCTCCCCCACTGCCCAGCTGGCATGCCGGGAGCCAGGCGTGGGGGTCCCATCCCCTGCTGCCCGGTGAGTATGCCAGGAGCCAAGAGTGCATTCCTTACAGCCTAGCTAGTGCATCTGGAGCCAGGTACAGGAGGTCCCTTCCCCCACCCGGCGGGCGTGCAGGGAGCCAGGCATGTGGCTGTTTTCTTTTTGCACCCGGGAAGCACACCTGCAGCCAGACGTGGGGGTGTCTTCTCCAACCACCCAACCAGTGCACTGGGAGCTGGGCACAGGGGTGCTCTTCCCCCTACTGCCCAGCCAGTGATGCGGAAACTGGGAACAAGGGTCCCTTCTCCTCCACCTGGCTAGTGGTGGGGAAGCCGGGCACCAGGGCTCTCTTTCTCCACCATCGGGCTAGCAGTTGGGAAGCCAGGCACAGGGCTCCCTTTCCCCATCACCTGGCCAGCAGTGGAGGAGCCAGTGGGGGGGGTCCCTTCCACCCTCCAGCTGCCTGACCAGCGTTCTGAACCTTTGGAGGAAGAGGGTCATATGGTGTTAAATTGCTATAATGGTCATATTGATATAACACATCCATACGGTGTTATATCAATATAATGGTTTTGATTTAACCATCATATCGATATAAAACTAGATTTTATTATATTGATATATCTTTCCTTATATTGAAATGAGGGAGCTGCTCATTTCAATATAAGGAAATGTAGTGTGGACCTACTATTTTTAAAATGGAAATAACCAGTGTTATTTCAATTTCAACACAGTGCGTGTATATGCTTTCCAACATTCATGAAGAGAGAAGACAGATCAGTCCAACAAGGGAAAATTGGGTGAAATATATCTCCAAATTGAACTGATAGTCTTAAAAATCCTTGGCTACGTCCACACAAGGCTTTTATTTTAAAACAACAACCATTATTTCAAAATAAAGTTGTCATGTCTGAACAAGGTTTCTTTACTTCAAAATGACAGGACCCCATCATTTCAAAATAATGTCCGTCATTTGGGAACAATAAAATCTTGCCTGAAAGCAAAATAGCTATTGTTTCAAAATGGTTGTTTCGGAACAATGCTGTTCAGACATGTTATTTCAAAATAATGGTTATTTTGAAATAACACTTTTGCCCTTCTCCTTCCCAGGGTACCTTACTTTTTGTATATATTGGATGAGGGCATGGCCCAGCGAGGGGGCCATGTTGCCACACCTCCCATGCTGCCCGTCTCCTGAAGCGAAATAGCAAGTCCTGTGTCTGGATATGCTATTTCGCTTTGAGGTTTTCCCTTATTTCAATTTAATATTTGCTTATTTTGACTTATTTTGAAATAAGGATTTTATTTTGAAATAACTCAGTTCAAAATAACTTATTTCAAAATAAGAGTTTACGTGTGAACATAGCCCTTGTCTAAATTTTGTAAATCATTTTTCTTTTCCCAACATTAGCTTTTGTAAATCTTGGGGTTTTTTTTTTAAGTTTTAAAGCACTTTGGATACCTGACCAGAGAACTATTTAAAAGAGCATAACAGCACAATTAAATATCATATAGAAATATTTTTCTGAACAGGAGTTTACTTTCCAATTCATTAAACAAAAACAGGAGAAATATAAATCAGGAAGCCAACTAGCAGGTAAAACTGTGGTCCTACTGAAGGAAGAGAACCATACTCAAGGATGTGGCCAGAGAGATGACTTGAAGATCAGAATCATTGCCAACACGTGTCAAGAGTGAAGAGATCAGCCACCAGCTCTCTTCATAGTATTTTATGATGGAAAAACAAGGAAATTTTACAAGAACAAAGAATGCAAAAGAAGAGAAAAGCATTGCATAACTCAGATCATACAATACAAAAAGATGGAAAACCACTCAGCCCCTAGATTGCTCAAATGTAAATTAACAGCAAAATTAAACAAGTACATCATAACACAGAGCAGCTATAGTAATTCTTCTTATGTGTAGCAGTGACAGCTACATCTATAAGAAAGTAATTACCAGGGGAAGTAAAAGAGATTAAATACAACTTGAAGTAAAGAAAAGAAAGTATCACCTATTTAAAGAGAGATTGGGCTTATTCAGATATGCTGGAACTATATGAAGGCGGTTTCTTATACCAAAAGAAAACTCCATGCAGACTCTTGAACTGAGGAAAATAAGTCTTAACTTCTGTAAGGTCAAAACTTGTGATGCAGGAGAAATGCTCATCTCACCATATAATGAGGTTGAAGGGAAAATATTTTTCTTCTGAATGTTACTTTTATGATGGAAAGTAAATAATTCTACAACTCACATACTTGTGAAATGAATTTTTCCTGGTATTTTATATTTTTTGCATCAACTTTGAATAAAGAATGGATAGGAAAGGTCTGACCGAAATTTTAGTTTTCCTTTGGCAACTTACCATATCCTGTCATGGTACTTGGGACCTGATTTTCTGGTATAAGTAACAGGAATAACTCCTATGGACTTTATTAGCAGTTGTAGGTTCTGAATTGCAGTTGTTGGTGCTTGGCACTTAGTTTTCATAAGTTGTATATGTGGGATTCCCATTTAAAGTCAATGGAAGAATGAGGTCCATAGAAATATATAAATAGAAAGAAAATCTACAGATCAATCCCACCTCAGTTTACTGGATTATTGTAAATACTGAACCTTTAGCAATACATCCAGTCCATTTGTAAACATATCAGACTGAACTGTAGCTATAAGCCATTGACCTTAGTAGGATGCCTCACAGAAGCACATTCCCTCACCAAGAGCTCTTGGACTATGAAGTAAGTACCTCCAGGGCAGTATTTTCCATGAGAAGTTTAGAGCTATACAACAGTGGGAAAACTGTCTAAAATTTTCAAGAAATGCCAGGAGAGCATTCGTGCTGCCAGAGTCTTTGAAAGGGTGCAGTTTCCCCTCCCATTCCCAGAGTGCATGGCCAGCCATACTAACCAGAATGCTTTATTAGGCCCAGAAGCCTGGAACCATGCTAGTGAATTTCACCTAGAAAACAGCCATCATAGAGAGCCAACAAAAAGGTTTATGAACCACAGTATTTCCACTGAAGCAGTCAGTGCTCTGACTAGGTCTTCTGTTGGCTGGATTTCCCTTTCCAGTCACAAAAAGTATTTGTATGCCAAGCAGAAGGCTCCTTGGATTTTCTTTCCCTTCTTCCCACCTTTGTGCTAAGATGAGCTCACAGTACATACCCTAGCTCAGTGATTCTCAACCACTGTGTCAGGACACATTACTGTGTAACCACACATTGGTAAGTATGCCACAAAGAGCTGAGGAAATGCCTAGATTTGTGCTGGTGTGTCCTTTAGAGTCATGATATGCCAGCAAGTGTGTCATGACCTGCAAAGGGTTGGGAACTGCGTCCTTAGCTCATATTATATTGAGCACAGTTTTCTTTTTTGAGACACTCCAATTTGCCTGTGACAAAACAGGGTTTTCAAATGATTTTTTAGAAGTGATTTCATCTGATTCTGAAGAAACGGTAAGGTCATAGCTTGGGATAAAATGAATGAATACAATGAAAGCAATATTTAATTATTTTATCATATAATTCATGCATAGCATTTTGGAAGTTGCTATGGTGACCTTGGAATTGATTTGTTATGTTATATTTAGTGCTAATTTGATTGAATCTGATTTCCATTTTAAAGACTTAATGTCTGTCACTTGTTCATAAGAATATGTTGTGGAAGTAGATTCGAGTAGATTGCTCTATTTGAGCTCTGCAGTCTGTAGCGATCAGGAGGCTTTATCAAAATTAATTACAGGCTTCATATGTAAATAGTCTTAAAATTGTTACATCAGTCTGTGGCAGCTTTTAATTTTAAAACAGGCAGCCAATTTATCAAAGACTAGACCTGAGGTTTGATGAGTTAATTAGGTTTCCTAACCTGTTATCTTATCTTTCATAATTAATACCATAATCAAATTCATCTGAACTCAATTACATAAAAAAATGACTGTGAATGTTTATGAAAAAGCAGGAGCAAAACATGGTCACAACAAGACATTGGCACATTCACTGGTGAAAGATCTCCAGCTACTGGTGTTGCAGTTAAGGAGGGAATTCCAGTTCTCTCCTAATTTGGGAAATTAATTTTATGTGTAGTAGAAACTGCACTGGTGAATATAGTCCAAATAAATACCGACCATAAGCTATTGCCTCTTCAATCTGCACTTAAGAACAAGAAGCTTCCTTATTTTATGTATAAGATGTAGCCCAGTGTCCTAGTAACTCCTTTTATATGAGAATATGGGAGTTTAGGCTCTCTAATATATTGGAATGTGTGTCATGGTAAGAAGAGGCTCAGTATTCCAGACATAATGATTTCAAATTTGACTGGATGGTATTAACCATCCTTTTATTTGATTTCCACAAACATTCTTATGAGTACCTATTTATTCTGAAGAATATTTGTAAATTGACTCTGCCCCTCAATAAGCCAGACACCTGGTGTAACTGGAGACTAATTGGGAACTCCTCTTTATGAGAAAAATCCCCAGGTGTCATAGGCTAAGAACTGTGGTTTCTATGGCATCTTCCCTTCTAGCATCCAATAAAAAAGGATGGGAAAAGGATAAAGGGTAGTTTGGAGAAAGGTAGCATTTACATGCCCTAAGCTGCTTTGAAAGTCTCAGCCACTGTCTCCATTAATAGGTACACTATTTGGAAACAGAGGAGGAAGATTAAAATGCTCCGTTAAGTTGATAATATAATGTTCATACAAATAAGATATTAAAATAAATTAATGATTTCAGGGGAATAAGATATTGGGCTAACTTTTGATTATTCACTCTGTTTATAGAGGCAGAAAAACTCAAAAGTATTGTCATTTTTAAAATTAAAATAACAAATAATTAATCATCTCAAATATTAAATAATGTTAGCTTTATTTCCTCAGGCTTGATGCCCAACTTTTCGCTGAAAATCAAGGTCCTTTCATAAACTGTTCCTAGAACTCTGTGTTTTGGATGGGGCTCTTCAAATTCTATATATGTAATTTCGAATTTATTATTTAAAAGATGAATATGTGATGAGCAAGAGACTTTCATCAGATTTGGAAGGTCTTTTGGGGTAGTGGGTATTCAGTTTTATTAATGCAGAGGTAGGGAGATGGCCACTCCACTAATTCTTTCTCAGTTGTTTCAGCTTTTGGAGCAATTCTTATACTGCAGTAAATATTCACCACTACCACAAGAGGCATTTGCTTGGTGAAAGGCTGTTTACAGGATGAGGCAACAGACAGAGAGCTGTCAATCAAGCCCCTTGACCATTCCAAAAGTCAAGAACTACATCCAAGTTACTTTACAAGCAGTTAGTTTCTGCTGTTACTGTTGTGCAGTTATTCCATGAAGATACTGCTCTTTCGGAGTTGGAGTATGTGGTTCCCAGACTGAAACATTTTTCCTCAGCCAAACATTTCAAAGGTGCTATTGTTACAGCTGAGAGGACCATCTAGAAACTGAGATGTTTTCATTGGTCTTTACAGAGTTGAGTGATTAAGTTGTTATAGGTCATACTTGGGGGTGAATGAGGAGTCCTTGATTCGAGGAACAGTGAGAAAACATCATGTTTGGGAAGGTGAATATATATACTTAGATGTCAGCTAGATACAGAGAATTAACTTTCTGTGGCTATGTCTACACCTGAAATCTTAGTCTGGATTTACTTAGTCCAAACTAAATAATTCAACATTAATTCGAACTAAGTGGGCTTTTTTAGTTCAAACTGACTTTTTAGTTTGAACTGAAAAATTGCAGCTAATTTGAACTAAAAAACTGCACTTAGTTCAAACTAACCACTAATGCAAACTTATTTAATTCAAACCAGCACAACTATATCATGCTAGGTGGAACTAAATTTCAAAATAAGTTTGAACTAAGCAGTTAGTTTGAACTAACCAGCCGAACTGACTAGTTTGAACTAAGCTTTTGTTAGTTTGAACTAAAAAAAAATTTTAGCTCTAACTGTGCAAAGCCTAGTGTATGCAGGTTTCAAATTAGTTCATTTAAGGCTCCTTAATTCAAATTAATTGGCTAGTGTAGGCGTAGCCTGTGTGTTTAAATAATCAAATGATTTTTTATAATGATCTAACACTCTTGTTCAATGTCGCAAAGTTTACAGTGAAAACCAAGGTGAAACAGCTAGTTCTAAGAGATTTTCCTGTTTGTGGATGATGTAGCCTTGACTGCCATAGTGAATATTCTCTGCAGTATATATTGGGCAGATGATCTGCATCATGCAAGAGCTTTCAATTTTCAATTAGTTTCAAGGGCTATGTCTACATATGCATTGTTATTTCGAAATAAGGATTTTGAAATGAGTTATTTCCAAATAAAGTCCTTATTTCAAAACAAGTTAATTTGAATTAAGGGAAAGCCTGAAATCCAAACAGCTGTTATTTCAAAATGGTTATTTTGAAATAAAGCCGTTTGGACCTGTTGTTTCAAAACAGTTGTTTCGAAACAACGGTGTTGTTTCGAAACAACAGGTCTCATCGGCGTTATTTCAAAATATCCATTTCGAAATAATGGCCGTTTCGAAAACATCGGGGTTTAACTTTTTCGAAACAATGATTCTTATTTCGAAAGGATGGGATCTGTCCTTTTGAAATAAGAAAACATTGTGTAGACTAAATTTCTTTTATTTCGAAATAACGAGTGTTATTTTGAAAGAAAAGTGCCATGTAGACATACCCAAGAAGAATGTGATTGTGCACCACAGGGTGGAAGAACCATGCTACTCTCGAGAGCAAATCTTTTGGCATTGCCAACAACATTTGCTACTTGGGTTTTGCAGTCACTGAGAATCTTGATCTTCAGACTGAACTGATTAATCAAATTACAAAAGCAGCTGAGAATTTTGGGCTGTCATAGAGATATGCATGGATAACAGTAAACTATCGACCAAAGTGAAGATGAGAAGCTACAAGGCTTGTGTGCCATCTTCCCTCTTTTATGGTTCAGAAAGATGGACTACATAAGGTAAGCACATCAGGAGATTGAACTCTTTCCACATGAAATGCCTGTATAAGATTAAAAAAACAAAGTTGGAAGATATTATTTCTAATCAAACTCTTCAAGTTTGACAGAAATTTGAAACAATTCATTTTTATAATTTTGATTCACAATTTTAGTTTTCTTTCTTCTTAAAAGTGAAAAGGTTTTTGGGGGGGAGTTTTGATTTTTTTTTTGTCCCTTTCTCTCCTTTTTGTTTTGTTTATTAACTTTTCATTCCCTGTTTGTTTCACTGGAAACGTGTGGAGAAGGTAGACGGAGGAGAACAAGTGGGGAATAAAACAAGTGAAATTTTCTTTCTGTTTTTTGTTATGTTACGTTTTTGGTTTTTTAACTGCCTTCATTTTCCAGAAGCTAAAATGGGAGAGTGGCAAGAGGGTATTTTTTAAAGCAACTTTCAAAATGCTAATGGTTCAGAAACTGAAACAAAAAATACAATTCAAATGAACCTTAGATTTTTATTTGATATCAACTTGTTCAATTAAAAGAAAACTATTTTTGACAACTCTTAAAAATAATTTCTCATGAAAACACCTCTTTAACCAGCTCTAGCTACAAGAGATAACAGAAGAGACAAAATAGTGTTTTGCTGAAGAATCAGCAGAATTCTAATGCCAATCTCAAATCACTTGCAGAAACAATATTCAACATTTTCCTTCCTCAAAAGCAAAACATTCAGAGAGTGGAGCAAAATAGTACATTTGCTTGTCGTTTTAATGAAAAGCAGTGCTATGATCTACCTATTAGAGATGCAAGTTGAATGAAGCATATTGATTGCCTATATAGTAAAACTAATCTGCTCTATTTGAGAAGAAAATAATTATAATGATCAGTCTTGTCGAAAATAAAGGCAGAGGGTACTCAGCATTTAATGTTAATGATGTTAACGTTTCAAAGCCTATGTAGATTTTTGAATTATGTTTAGAAAATATACAGAAAAGTCCAAAAGTCTAACCAGATATGTAGATGACATTTACTATAACTTTTCAGGGAACGATGCATGGTCAAACAGTCCATAATGAATACTATTGGACACTACACTTAGTAAACAGTCGTGTGTGTGTGTGTGTGTGTGTGTGTGTGTGTGTGTGTGTGTGTAAAAATAATAAATGTTTTAGCAAGTGGGAAAGATTTCCAAAGGTGGCTAATGACTGAGTGCCTCTACTTGGGGAGTCCAACTGTGAGACACCTCAAAGGAACCCGATTTTCAAAAGGTGCAGGCTTAGCACTTTCTGATATTGAAACCCCTTTAAAATATTTTAAATTGGACACTCCCAAACAAAAGCCTTTAGAATCACGCAAGACTTTTGAAAAATCTTGGTCACATTTTTCCTGTAAAAATCTGAATGGATAGAGCAATGAATTGTTCAAACCCTCTAGCAATGTTTGCTCAGATGAATTCTTTGTGAAATAAAAGAGCTACACTCCAAGAGGCAGTGAAGTGAATTGCAAATGACAAAATAATGAGAAAAGGACTGAAAGTCTACTGCCATCACAAATAATATAAATGTAAGTTTCTATCTGTAGCCCACTTTCCTTTAAAAATAATGGTATCTGTCAAACAGAGGAACTGCAAAAAATGATGATATTGTTTAAAAAGCATTTCAGCTGGTATGTTCTCTCTTACGAGCAGTGCTGATGTATATATTTACCATCTTCTCATGATAAATAATGTATCTTATTTCTGAAATCAAACCTATTGTATGCCAACCATCCAAAAGGAGCAATGTATCAGAAGAGAGAAGCCATAATTGAAAGAAACAATCAAGTTTTAGACGCGCTGGTGCACTTAATCAATAAGACATGGGAGACCGTGAGACAGTACTGTCTAATCACCCCTCTGGTGCTTAGTGAGGCACAATATAAAGCTGAGTGCTTCCAGAGCATCTAAAGTGTGCATTAATCAACACTGCACAACAGCCTGAATGTCATGATGGGATTATAACATGTTGTTTTGAAAGTGTAACATTAAGGGGCAATCTGACTTCCCTACTCCCTGGGTGAGGAGCTAGCAACAGCTGTGGGGCTTGCTTAGGCTCCCCTATCCAGCTAGCAGTGCTGAAATCCTGAGGAGTACTTCTTCAATCAGAACAGCCCAGTTTCCCTCTCTGCCATTTAAGTTGAGACAGCTACAGCAATATGTCCTGTCTCTGCTTTGACTGACTGACAATGGGGAGCCAGAATGGGTCCCAGTGCCACCTGGGCCAGAATGCTGAAATGGATCTGTCAGCCAGGAACAGGGGCTATTGGCCTGAAGATAAAACCCTTCTCCACAGACAAAGGGGGTCACAGGGGAAATACCAGAAAGTCCCCATTGCTCTCTCCATCAAAAACAATGCCATTTTGGAGGCTATGACTAATCCCTCTCACTCTTTCAGATCCTACTTCTTCGGTTCTCTTGCAGCTAATGGTACAGACGCTCCTACTGCCTCCTCAGCCTATGTAAGGGACAACATGTGGCTAAGACAGATGGAAGTCTAACGTAAGGTTAGAAGGGAACTCATTTGCAAAAACTTGCCATGTTTTTCTGTGCCAGTCTTCACTATCCCGCAGCTGAGAAAGGTCTACATATCTCATGATATGCAAGCCAAATTGGTTGGACCTTTCTGACAACACTGTGTATCAATTTGTAACAATGCACAACTGAGGCCTTCGGGAGAAAGGCTGAAATACACATGTACAAAAATAATCCTGAGGGCTCTATTAAATGGGTGGATGTGGGAACATCAAAGAGAGAAGATCTGATGTGTTCAGGGTAAAAGGGAGGTAGTGCAAGATGAGAAGGAATGAGGAACTGAAGAAGACTGTGTAAATTTTAAGCTGCACCCCACCCTCTCAGGAAGCCATTTCAGAATCATCTGGAGGCCCTTTCAGCCACTCCATTGTTAAAAGTACTGTTTGTTATTATGAAATTTACAAGTTATATCACAGTCACTGCTTGGTAGCTCTACTGCAAACTGCTCTCGGATGCTCAACAATGTGCTATGATCTGTTATTACTAAAACCTGGTAACTGTCTTTGGCTATATCTACACTGGAGTGTTCAGTTAAATCGACTTAATAAGGTCTACTTTAAGCAGACTTAAGGACCCTGATGTGCCCCAGCAATGTGCCATCACAGCACCCCACACCTCCATGCATTGACCAGACTCCTCTGGCTCTGGATCAGGCACTGCAGGACAACTGCCAGTGCAGAGGCAAGCTGCAGCAGACCGAATTCCTGCCAAACCTTGGAGCTGGCACAGACAGAGCGCCCTCCATGCACCAGCACATCCGGGCATGCAAAAACGAGCACTCATTGGTGGGACTGGATAGTCCTTACCACCTGAGTCAGTGACCAGTGACAGTCAGACCTATGCATGAGGAGGGGCACCTACCTCAAGCTGGTCACTGAGCGCACCCCAGTTCTGCAGTGCACCAACACCCATTTCTGATCCGCCTTGCCCCTGGGCAATTGAGTGGCCATTGCCCTTGGGAAGGAAGATGACAACCCCAGACTTCTACTGCTCTGTTGCCCACCAGTTCGGGATCAGCAAGGCCATTGTGGGGGCCATCCTGGGGACTGAGCCCCCTAGGCACTGTCACCACCCCCACCTGCCCATGCCTGCCTCCCCCATCTGCGCCCTATCCCCAGTGTAATAAAATGAATTACTGCACACTGACTGATGGTGCATTTGGGTTTTATTTACATGGGGGAACTGGGGCGGGAGTGGTGAGGGGTTGGGAACTGTGGGGGTTTGGAGGCAGTGCAGGGGTTGGGGAGAGTGAGGAGGGTCATCGTGGGAGGGTGTTAGTGGCTGCGAGCAAGTGGGTCCCAGGTCTGCAGCTGGCCACCACAAGTCCTTGGCCACTGGCAGGGATGGCTGCTGCTGGGGTCCCAGGCAGGGGGATCCTTGGTCCACCAAGCACCCTGGGCCCATGCCAAGTACTCCAGTGCGTGGGTCTGGTACTCCATTAGGTTGAGGAAGTGGTTGAGCTGGGCCTGCTCAGCCCCACAGTGGGCATTCCTTTCCCCTTCTGCCACTGCCGCCAAACTCAGAGATCCACCTCGGTGTGCTCCACAAGCTGGAGGTGGGCCTCAAGGATTTCATCATGTGAGCAACACCCCGTCCTCCTTCTAGTCAGGGCTGGGCGCACCGTGGGAGTGGCCGATGCCTGTGCCACAGGGTCTGCAGGAGAGACGCACGGAACAGGAGGTCCATCTGTTAGGTGGGGCGGTGTGCGGGCTGACATCAGCTACTATCCCATGTCCATCCCCCTGATTCCCAATCCCTGTCCTTTGGGACAGGGATCCCTTCGTATACACTGTTGTGCTCTGCTGCACAGGTTGGGTGCAGTGCCTACAGTGGCAAGCCTCAGGCAGCCCTCCCTTGGGGGTCTCTCCTGACACCATGTGTCAACAGTGTTCGGAGCATGCTGTCTGGCCTTGGTCCTCCTACTGATGGTTCTCCTACTGACCCACCTGCCCACACTGACCCTCCTCACTCTCCACAACCCCCGCACTGCCTCCAACCCCCATCTCCAGACAGGCCACTGTACTGCTCAGCTCTGGGTCCCCCCTGCCACATGGCCCCCTGCCCCTCTGCAGCCGTGAGAGGGCCTCTGCACCCCCCTCTGGAGCCCTGTCTGTCCCCAGGCCCTGTCCCCCACAGCCCAGGTCCCACCTTCCTAAACTGACATGCCTGCAGGGCGGGAGCGCACATCAGGAGGTGCAGCAGGTTCCTGGCATGATGTCCCCTCACCTGGGTCATCCTTTTGGTGAGGAGCTTCTTCCTGCATCCCTGGGTCTGGTGGCGGGGCAGGGATGGCACATGTGAGACAGTTTCTGTGAGCAGGGAGGTGCCCTCCAACGCAGCATCATGTTCTCATCCACGAGCCCTCCTCCTGGTCATAATCGAGGGATGCTCGGTGCAGTTGAGGGAGTGGACTGGCAGGGTGTCAGCCCCATGGCCTGTGAAGCCATGGAACTTCCTGTAATAGGGGCAACTGCTGGTGGCTGCCCTCAAACACCACATGGCCTCTCAGGCTTTTTGGTAGCCCTGGTGCAGGTCTTTTATATTCACCCACACTTACTGGGTGTTGTGGGTGTGGTCCCTGTCTGCAAGGGCCTGTGAGATGCTGCTGTATACCTCCCAGTTCCACTGGCTGCCCTGGAGCCAGGAGGGTACAGCCTCATCTCCCCACATAGCCAGGAGATCCATGATCTCCCAGTGTGTCCCAGTGAGGGCCTACATTCTGCCCTGGCCTTGGCTGTGGGTCTGCATATTTGCAGATGCCAGTCCTGGCCAGCTCTGGCCAGCAGGGTGGGTAGGACTTCCTCCTGCCCTGTCATTGGCCAAAGCATTGCTTTGCCCAGTTTGGCCAGGGCAGGCTCTTCCTGGTCTCCAAGGGAGGGTGGGAGATGGCCTGGAGGCCATTAAAGTTGTTTAACTTGCCACTTTGTGTTAAGTCAACTTAATAAAGTCAATTTAATTGTTAAGTCAACTTTAAAGGCAAAAGTTATTAAGTCAACTTATGCAAGTGCTTAAGTTGACTTAAGCCTCCAGTGTAGACATAGCCTTTGTGTGGATCAGCAGGAGTGTCACTGCCATGAGACCCAGGGAGTTCACAAGAGAGAAAAGACTCTTAACATTTTCTATCCAATCGGTGTTGGCTCTCTATGGCAAACATAAAGACAAACAGTGAAATCTTTCTTTTGGCACTAAAGAAAGTGAAATACCATGAAAGAGCAGACCTCTTTGAGTGAGTGCCATTTTATCACTGCCACTCTTAATTATTCTGTTCTTCAGTTTTGCCCTCCTATAAACAGTGCACGGCATAAGAACACTCACCTGGCAGCAAGCCACAAAACTAACCTTTCTCTTATTGACAAGATCCAGCATGGTAGCTGTGTCAGTCTAGTTCAGAAAAACAAGCAATGAACCCTGTGGCACTTTTAAAGACTAACAAATTTACTTGTCACATGAGCTTTCATGGATGAAGTCCATTTTCAGGCAGATGGCAAAGTGATTTCCCCCCCCCCTCATCTTTAAAAGTACCACTAGAAGTTTCCAGTTCAGCTATATTTCTGACCTGTACAAGAAAAATAAAGAATTCATTCTTGCAACGACAAATGCAGCATATCGATAGGGGCACACTGGCTGAAAGCCACTGCTCCAGCGTATTCAATCACCAGTAAATATATATGCAGATCAGTAGTGTGCAATTATTTTATTTGCCTATTGCTATCAAAAAATTTAATTTTGAAAAAGATAAAAGGACAAGATCAAATAACTTTCCATAATGTCTGCTCACATACACACATTTTTCACCCCTTAGGCAATGGATATCAGTGTGTCAAGATTTTCAATTTTCTTACAAAATCTGATTTATTTCTTCAAAGTTACAAAGCACCATGTAAAGCTATCTACCTCTCCCCTTCCTCTCAGAATGTAATTATTCGGTGCTGATCAGAAGTAACATTCAGAATAGTCATCAGTGGAATGAAGAGCTCAGGAATGTATGCAATAATGGCAGATGAAGCAAGAGACAAACACATGGAACAGTTAGCCCTTTGCATACGCTGTGTTGTTCCAGAAACTGGTTTGGTGAAAAAGCATTTTTGGGATGCAGAGAATTAAAATATTTTGATGCAGAATCAACCACAGAATCAATACAGTGCTACCTAAGAATTCATGCGCTAGATGATCTTCTCTATGTGCCTCTGTTATGATGGGACCCAGTGGTGTTGTTCAAGCTAAATTTCAGAAATATCACCCAGAAGTGATTTACATCCATTGTTATGCACACGACCTCAACTTGGTTCTATGTCACATGTATAGGCACTTAAAGAAGCATCTGGTTTTTTTTAGTACATTGGAAGACATGTATACTGTCTTTAGTACATCATGAATAAATCACAAAAAATTCAAAGAGGTTCAAGCTAAACTATGACTGAAGAAAAGGGAGCTGGTACAGCTTTCAGACACTCATTGGTCCTGCCAGGTAAACTCTGTTGATGAGCTTATATCAAACTTCCCAGCTCTTATTCAGTGCCTTGCAGATACTGAGACTTTAGCAGCCTCCAGTCTGTTAGAAAGACTATGGAAGTTGCCTACAGTATACTGCCTTATTATGTTCCAGTCTCTTCTAAGGACCACAGAGATCTTCCATAAGCTGCTCCAAAAAGAAAACCTTGATTTGACAAAAACAATAGTTATTAAAAATGAAGTATGTAGCACTTTAAAGGACATGGGAATAAATTAAAAGGCAAAAGAACTATATGAGAAAGCTGGGACTCTGCATGAACAATGACATTGACATCAAGGAAACAGTTTTGCAAAGGAGAAAGCAAAAAAGTATGGATGTTTGCATAGTTAAATCTGTAGGTGGTGCAATTTAGGATATCAATACACTCAACCATTTCAAGACAAAATTATTTTATTCTGTGTAGACCAGATGCTTTCTGAACTTGACCAGAGGTTCTCTAGTGGTAAAGCAGAGCTAGTGATGGGAATTCAGGCATGCAGCCTGCTCTCGAAAAGGTTTCTCTCTTTAGGAGACTTAAATATTCTGGCAAAGCATGACAAAATAGAACTGAAATAAGATGAAATTTCCATTGCTAAAAATTACATAACTCACAAACAAGACAATGGCAACAATCTCAATATGACAGATGTGCACGAGCTGTTAGACTCTGTCTGCTTTCCAAGTTTAAAGAAAGTGGTACAGGTTGCACTAAGTATTCCAGTGAGTAGGTGCAGCTGTGAAAGATCATTCAGTGCTTTAAGATGTCTACACAGCTGGCTGAGATGCACAATGGGACAAGTTCCAAAGGGACAGCCATGTAAGTCTAGTAAAGCAAAAAACAATGGGACAAGATAGACTCCAGCATCTTGCAGTACTTTTTATTGAAAAAATTGTCCTGAAATCCATGCCAGTGCGTGTAGTCATTGACTGCTTTGCTAACATGCATAAGTGGAGTTACAGAGTGATGCTTCCTGAAACAAACATAAAAGCCATTTTCAAGTTTCTACAAAGCATTGTTTAATAAGTGAAAACTTGGAAAAGTGACACTTCTTCGAGTTGTTGCTCATGTGCATTGCCAAATAAGTGTGCATGTATCTTTGTGCATGGTTACTGGAAACTACCAGGACTCAGGAACAATGAGGTGAACCACCTCAGAAGGCCACTTTTACTGCAGCACAACTGGTCACTTCACATGGATGTGACTTTGATTTTTCCACAGCTGGGGTCATCCCCACATTGACCCTTTTTGCAGATCAGTGGAACCAAACATATCCACTTTACCGCTCTCTCCACGAACTCTAGAGGGGCTACCTGTCAGATACTTTCCTACTAAAGCAATCAGGAATGCTTTCCCACCACTGTCCCTTGTACACGGGGTAGTGCTGAAGATTAAGAGGAACAAAGTAGACATCAATCTTCTCCCCAGCATGGCTGTGCCAGTACTGGCACAGCATGCCATGTGACCTTTCAGTGGCCCTGCCATGGGAACTGCTGAGGAGACAGGATCTCCTGACCCAGGAGAATGGCTGGCTGCTGAACCTGGACTTCCCACACCTGATAGGCCGATGGTATGGCTGAGTGTGGAGGAGATAATGTGCAAAGGTTATATAGTCAAGGAAGAGGAAGCATTTTACTGTTTGGGACCAGGCCCAGGGACTGTCACCAGGAACCTCACCCATACAGGCAGTCCTTGAGTACCTAAGGCACATGAAGCTCCAGGGCCTAGTCTTCACCTGACTAAAAGTCCATTTGGTGGGCATGCTTACTACTGGTTCTGTCTTGGAAGTATCCTTCCTGGTGGCTATCACCTCAACCAGGAGTGTCCCTGAGATCAGGGTGCTGGCCTCAGAATCTCCTTACACATTCTTTTCTTGTAAGCACAAAATGCAGATGAGACCACTTTCAGTCTTTCTGCTTAAGGCTGTGTCTCAACTTCATTATAACCAAGACATATGGGATGAGGAATGGAGGTGACACATGCTCCCACAAAAGCTCTGGTGATAAATAATGTTTTTTAGTCTTTAAAAGTGCCACAAAACTCCTTGTCCGTTTTGCTGAACTAGACTGACATGGCTACCTCTTTCAAACATTTTCAGTGTAAAACTCTTTCGAGGTGTATGTAGGGTAAGTCTTGGGGGAGAGACTCACAGAACTACCAGGCCCTGAAGAGATCACATTAATATTTCTTGTTAAAAAAAAATAAAAAAAAATCTTTGGGTCTTAGTCTTCTTTCTTTCTTTCCTCCCAGACATTCTGCTACCTCTGTACTAGAGGTGCGATAACACTTATCACAGCAGAAAGTGAGAGGCAGAGCTGCACAGTTTGCTGCCTTTATGGGAAAATAGAGCAACACATGAAAAGAAATCATATGAAATCCTAGATACAGGACAGGACAGAACAGATTCATTTCCAAGCTATAGAAATTATAAAATCACAGAAGGTATTCAGACAGTCCCTGAAATTAGAGTAGAATTAGATATATTTTAAATCCATTTATCAAAATGCTTTCAGCTTTTAGTGCTAGACAGGTTATTACTTAACACTGAAAAAAGAAAGTTAATTTGTTACCATGGCATTTTAATAAATAGTTAATAGTACTGTTTGAAACAGCATTACATTAAGGCACCAGTGCAGTCTACACAGACCAACTAATACTCAACACATGAGTGTGCTTTAGAGATCACATTCCCATAGAGGGCAGTATCTGACCATCTACATAAACCCTCTGTTACCTTATTTCATAGGCTTTAATGCCAAAAGGGACTGTTATGATAATTCATTCTGACCTCTTGTGTATACAGGCCTTCCTATTTCAACCACAGTTACCTATAGTTTCTCCCAGTGTCATTTGTAAAAAAGATGGAAGGATCCTCACTTGCCAGCTGAGGGGGAAAATGTTCTCTCTCAATGATTAGGGATGTAAAGTGCACAAAATTAACACTAGTAAATGGAAAAGCTGAGGCTAAAACATTTTTTTTCATAGTTCCGCATAAGTGCAGTAACACATACACTATGTAATATAACCCCATTTATTTATAGAGGGCCAGAGAGAAGGCGACCCAAAAACCCTTGTTCCAAGGCCCCTGAACCTGGAACTGTTAGCCAACAGAAGAAATTATTAGCAACTGAACTCCCAGGATGAAACCTTTACTACATTATAATCAATGAGAAAATTCTCATGGACTTCACTGGGGCAAGGATTTCAGCTGTAGATTCTAAGAGGTCATGCTAATATGTAAAAGGGAAGGTTAAGAAAATGAACACTGACAAGGTGTTAGGTGGCTAGGGAAAAACAAACATACATGCTCTGAAACATGATTCGGTAAGAAAAATAAAATATAGATCTATAAAGGTCATGAATAAAGAAGATAGTTATAAAAATACATCCTGATGACCTCCTTTAAGATTAAATCTGATCTGACCTATTGATTTTTGAAATTACATTGGAACAAAACTAGTAGATTGAGTATTATTTAGTTGTCTGACTCTGATTTTGTTGTCCACTAATGTCTGCATAAGCCTTTTATATTTCTTTCAAATGTATCCCTGAAATGGAGGGAGAGAGAGGAACTGCTCTAATAGCTGATAGTCTCTAATTTACTTAGAGAGTTGAATGTGTTTGTGTGCAAGTATCACATTTTCTGTTTATTTCCTTCTTATTTGTCAATGCTGACAACTGGAGAATGTTGTTCCCCTGGTAGTTTTGCATCTCTCTCTCTCTGTAAGGGATAATGGGTTGAAATGGTGATTTCCATCAGAATTACTTGAATCTTGCAGGGCAGTATAACAGTTTTCAGCTTTTGCTCATATCTAAATCCATTTCTCTGTAGCACTTCTATCTTCAGTATCTTAGCAGAAGGACGTGGTACCATAGTGATGGACAGCTAGAAATCGTTACTGTAACCAGTAAAGGAAAAAGGCAGGGGCTTAGTCTGCCCATAACATTTTATGAGTTCTGTTATTGATGGCCTACATCAAAGTCTTAAATGCATTAACACCTTCATTACAGAGCATTACACAGGTAAGCTGCACCAATTTTGTGACATCACCTTATTTCCAGTCTAGCATGATCTTGGGCCAGACATGCAGAGAGATCTTTACTAGCATAGGAATACTGCAGTGCTATACCAACAAATTTCTCTGACTGTGGATGCAGCTATGTCAACAAAATTACACTCTATACTGGTATAGTAAAGCCTGCCGCCAAGAGAATAACAAAATATACCATAAAGGAATACATATTTTTTTTCTGCTATCGCTGCAGCTGTACTAGGGAATTTTGCTGGCACAGCTGTGTCAGCCAGAGATCATACCTCTTTTCTCCCCTGATTGACATAACTATGTCAGAGGAAGTCTGTAGGGTAAATATAGCCTAAGAAGCTTATTTTTCTGTGCAACAATATTCCTATACATAGTGATTGAATGATACTATTAAATATATTTTTAAAAGATCAACCTAAATAAATAGAATGGCTGGGGACAGTCATGATTAGGACAATATTGGACACAGATAAAAGACAGGTCCAGCTTAATGAAAGATGTTCTCATTAGGATAACTATATGACAGTTTCCCTTAGTGGTGGTATAGGTGTGAGTAGACAATGGATTGCAAGAATTATATTGATCTGACAATGTTTATTTTGTAGAGTATTGTACTCGTGATAATTATATTATGGATAAACGGAATCCAACAAAAAGTGTACAGCTTAACAAGATGGCTACTGATGTGACCTCTGTTCAGAAAAAAGCTTGAACCAACCCTTTCCAAAGGCTCTGAACTTTGGTCAGCTTGAACTAGATACTGATTAAATTTTTCCAAATCTCTTAAGCTTTGCCTATACTATACAGTGGGGGGAAAAAATCCCCACCTTTTCTAAACTGCTTCATCGATGATAATGAGTTTAGACCAAAGAGATAGATGGGCTGCCATTTAGCATTTTAACCACCATTAAACATTTATTTTTACAAGTATAAAAAGCAGTTGGGCATCAGATTCCTACTGAAAGTCAATGGTATTTGCATGCCAAATTGCACTTTTTTTGTTTGAAAATCTCCTTCATATGATTAAGTATGCCTGGGGCCATATACTGTTTCTCTTCAGCTTCACGGTCTATCCTGGATGAACTATGGGTAGAGAATAGTGGAGGTTTAGAGTCCTTTACAGATCCTGAAGATGCAGTTAGAAGTGGCAAAAGAGTGTCTGTAGCTCTGATTGCTTTTTTCCTTGCCTGACTTGGTGTTTTGAATCTCTGCATATGATGTATTCAAAATTTGTGTCTGATCATCTATATTTTACTCCATTTTAAGCAACAGCAGTAACTTCTGTATACCATTTTGAAAAAAAAAGAAATTAAGTTATAAGGGGATTTCATGAAATAATTTGAAAAAAAAAAGTGAGTCTTGAAATTGTGATGATTACAAAACTATGCAAAGCAAATTCACAAAAAAAAAAATGTCCATGAATGGAATTTTATGAAAAAGGTCACCCATTTGCAGATGTCTAATAAAGGCTCTCTTTACTGCTCTTCAATTAGTGGAAAGTGAAGAAATGTAACACATGGCAGAGAGTCAGCAGGGCTAGTTAACATCCCCTATTGCTGGCACTTTATGATGCTCACTGTGTGTATGAGAGAGGAGACAGCAATTATTATCATGTGCTACTATTAGAATTCTGATAGAGCATGAATATATGTAAAGTTCCTAAGGCCACTAACATGAATCTCTCTTTCCCAAAAAGCTACATTCCTGTTTAATATTTATTTATTTATATTTATTCAAATTCCATGGCAGACTTTCCATGTTTAAATAGAATTTATCAGTTTAATATTATCATGCACATGAAAAGGATGCAAGATACATCAATATCTCCTTTAGTCTGATTCCAATGGGTAGGAACACTTTCATTTTAGAGTCTGTATTAATAAATGATAGGAACATAATGCAAAGCTTAACTATTTTTAAATTTCTTTTAAACAAGCTTTTTGACTGAAGAGAACATGTAAGGGAATCATGACTAAAAATGAAACTCAGTGGGAAATATAGTAATTTCTGTATAGAGGAACAGCAGTGTCTGTAGGATGTGGTGCCAGAAGTGTGGAAATGTGGATTCCAGTTTCAGCTCCATTTCCTTTTGTGGGCCTGAGCAATCATTTAAACTCATCTGTAAATTGGAAATCCCTTTCCCCCATAAACCCATTTGAGACTGAAAGGTATACATCCAAGTATCCATGTAAACTTTGAAGAGAAGTCAGCTGGGAACATTTGTCTTGTCCGTATTTCCCTATCCCTTCAATAATCCTTCTTAGCCATAGTCTATAGTTGCCACACTTTCTGATGGCAGTTTACAGGAGATATGTAAGGTCTGTAAAATACTGTGCATATCTCCTGACAACTTACTAAGTACTCCCTACATGCTATACTAATCCGACCAGAAAGGCCCTCCAGTTGGCATACTAATACTCCAGTTTCAAGGCTACAACTACTAGGGCAAATTCCAGACTGAATGAGCATCTCTTCATAAACTGCTCAACTGAACCCGGAAGATTGTGTTGATGGTGGGGATTTTGCTCTGTCAATATAGACTTAGTTTTTGCCAGCCTCATCCCTGTACCTGTTAATGTCCCTTGCCAGGGTGAGTGGCTAGAACCCCACTCAACCACTCATATTTAGTGGGAGTTGCCAGCTAGCTACTTACTAGTATTTATAGAAATGATAGCATAAAGCAGAGTCTCTTAAATTATAAATTAACCCCACTTTCTCCTTTGCTCCTTTTTCTGCCAGTGTCAACTGTGAACATTTCTTATGCTGTATATGTTAGTCTAGGCAGATGGGCTGTCCCTACTTATCAAGGATATGCAAATTATCATTGCCTGTTAATACAACACTAATGTGCAGGACCGGTCCTACCATAGAGGTGACCTAGGCAGTCATCTAGGGTGCCAAATATTAAGGAGTGCCAGGGGCAGCTGTGCTGGGGCCAGTGAGCCTATTTTAAATTACCTGCCCTGCTCTGCCCAGGCACAGAGCCCGGAGTGGAGCAAGGTGGGCAGTCCTCAGCTCCACCCTCCAGCAAAGGTAAGTCGGGGGGCCAGGGGGCTAGGAGGAGTGGAAGGGAGAGTGTGCATGGGGCTGTTTAGGTGGCCTCTGTCCTGGCCCCATCCTTCAGCCATCTCATGCTGTGCCAGCCCCCCACTCAGCCTGGCCCTGTGTGGTCGTTCCAGCTGTACGGCCCATGACCCTCGACCAGCCCCTCACTCGGCCTGGCTCTGTACACCCTGCCACTCGTCCTACCCCAACCCACTGGTTGGCCCACCACTCAGCCTGAGCCCCTCGACCATCCCGCATTCAGCTGGATTTGCTAGGAGGCTAGGAGGACTGGGAGAGAGGATCAGCCTGGGCCCCTTGGCTGGCTCATGCCCATCAGCTGACGCACAACTTGGCCTGTGCTTGCAGCTGGTCAGGCTTGAGGGGGGCTAGGAGGAGTGAGAGAGAGAGGCCCACTACCCAGCCCATGCAGCCCAGGCTACTGCTGGGGTGGGGGGCACCAAAATCAAAGGCGTCTAAGGCACCAAAAAACCTTGGGCCAGCCCTGCTGATGTGAATGTGGAAAGTGCAAGACCTTGGGAAGGCATGGTGAAAAACAGAGTGAAAAGGGAGCTTGTGCTCTGAATGTGCTAATCAGGGAGCCTGGAAATCTCCTGAGCTCTGTCAATCAGGTCAGCATTTTGTGGTAGTAAAATAACTGGACAGAAGTTGTGCTGATATTTCAGCATCTCTCAGCATGACATTAGAGGTGAATTTGATGTCACAAACTCCTTTCAAGTTGAGTGCTAAGTTTAAAAAAAAAAAAAAAAAAAAAAGGTACGTGGGGTTTCAATAGGTTTCCATGTCTTCTAATAATAGCTGACCACTGCCAAAATAAGTCCAAGCAGTTCATTCCTATCCTGAATACGGAAGTATTTGCAATTGTCCTGTGCCCCTGATGGGAATGTATAGGCAAAACATCAGCATTATTCTGTCTCTATTTGAGAGAGAAAGACTGGTAGTCACATTTCTGTAAATTTTTTTTACACTCTCCTGACATTTTTGGACCTAAAAAGCCATTGTAAAACTACTTGAATAGTTCTCATTAGAAAATGTCTTTTACTGATAAAATGGTAAATGGCTTTAATTACTTTCAAAAGTGCCTTTTCAGTGGTACAATAATTTCTTTCTACCAGATGTACAATCTTGCTTTTAAGTGCCACAAACCTTGTAGTTCTTTTCTAAGGCAAAACTCTACCAAATTATCAAATGTTTGCATTTGAAGTGATTTAGGCTTCCATATCCTATTTTCAGAAGTGACAGGCACTTAGTAAAGTACTCAGCAGGCACACCCTTTTGAAATAAAATATATAACTTAAATGTCCTTGAAAATCTAGCCCTTAGGCATGTAAATCTTATTGAAAGTCAACAGAATTTAAGAGGCTAGGTGATTAAGTCATTTTTTGAAATGAGAGTTAGGCTAAACCAAAAGAAAGAAGTTTAGTGGCATTTTTAAAGACTAACAAATTTATTGCATAAACTTTGATGAGTGTACTCTCACTTTGGTGCATGACATGAAAATTGATGCAAGTTAGTGGCAAAATATGCATACAGAGAAAGGTGGTTCATACGTAAAGGAAGACATCCAGAGAGACAGAGTGCTAGCTTACCTCTGCAATGTAGAAAACACTTTCTTTTGATTCAAACAGTGGGTAAGAGGGAAAGCCAAATCTGTAATCTTTAAAAGTGCAGCAGAAAAATGTCATGGTTTTGCTGGAATAGGCAAACAAGGCTACCCCTCTAGATTTAGGCTGTGAGGTCCTTTAAGCCGGAATTCACAAAAGGGACTAGTGATTTTGGGTGCCTCAATTTGGAGACCTCCGAAGTAGGACACAGAGAGGTCTGAGCATCCATACTATTTAAATCAGGCCCAGTGAAGATTTCTCAGTGTAGCCCAATTAAACTTCTCACATCAGAAAGGTTTACCCTACAGATAATATGAATAGTTTTTTAAAAAATTATCAGGAAACAGATGAATAGTCACAAATTCTGTACATGGATGTTCCTTTGATCCCTGCAAGTTTCTCCTCCTTGTTTACCTCTGTAAATTTTGTGTTTTTTCTCAGACTCAGGAATGATTTAGTTTTCACTTGAAATTACATCACTTTCTCATAGGGTAAAACTGGGAAGGTTTGGGGGTTGATTAATTGTGCACTGATTCCTTGAATTCTCTTCCCCCTCAGTGGATATTCTTTCCTCCCTGAAGATTAAATGATCAAAAATAATTTATTTATGACAGCTCAATTTAAATTTGAAACTGTTTCTTATTGCTACTGTTTTCAGATCTTGTTGGAAGTTTTTGAAATGTCAAAACTTTGTTGAAACCTTACATGTTAATAAAAAGGTGTGTATGTGGGATGCAGGAATAGCAAAAATTTTGCAAAAAGTAGTTTGTGTTGAGTGGCTTCAGTGACTATATCTATTTCAATAGCAAATAGAACTCCCAGTCAGAATCAGAGGCCCATAAGAAGACATGGTAAAAACAACAGTCTTATCTGCCCTTACTCTAATGCATGTTTATATACAGGGCCAGCTCAAGGGGTTGTGGTGCCCCAAGCCAAATTTTGATGTGATGCCACCCCCTTCTCATTCATGGAGGTTGAAAATGGTTTTCCAAAATGCATAAATCTCCAGCATCTGCCTGCAGAGGGATTTAAAGTACACTCTGCCTACATGACTTAAGCTGCAGGTTGACTAACAGTGCCTGAGCTGCTAGGAAAGAGTTGAACAGGCAGGAGCCAGCCTGATCTTCAGGGGGGTTAGGCACCCCTAAGAACTGTCACCTGAAGCCACGTCTGTCTCTTGCCTCACAGTAGAGCCAGCCCTGTTTATATATACGACTTCTTGACAAATTTCTCTCTCTCTCTCTGTATGTATGTATTTCAAATTGCCACTATGTGACCCTGTTCTGAGTATAATTTTCCCATTGTATTTTAAATTTACCTCTTAATATCCAGGTACAGGAGCAGACCCTCAGTTGATAAATTGTCATAGCATCAATGGTATCCAATACTCCAAGGGAGCTATGACAATTTATAACAGATAAGGATTTCCCCCTGGCAGGGCCGGCTCAAGGGGCTGTGGTGCCATGAGCCAGCTTTTGCTTTTGCACCCCCCGCATGGTTGGGGGTGGGTGGAACCCAGCTTCTGCTCTGGGCCCACTTGCCCCACTCCCATGGGGGGGAACAGCCAGCCCAGAGGTGGGGCTCCTTTCTCCCATGCCTTCTCTGTGCCAGCTATTCCTTCCCAGGGGTGGGGAGGGCCAGGCCAGAGGCTGGGCAAGAAAGCAGAGTCCACCCCATGGCAGGACTGTGTGATTAGCTCAGGGAGGGGTGGGAGCAGGGGACCTGGCTTCTGGGCCAGCCTGCACCGTCCGTGGTGCGGTGCTGGGGTGCTCCTAAGGCAGTGGCGCCCCAAGCCACCGCTTTATTTGCTTGTGGGTTGAGCTTGCCCTGCCCCCTAGTGTGGAAAACTAAAAAGATCTGGGTTTATAGCAATTAAAATATTCATGACATGGGAAGATAGGGACTCTTCAAAATATTTCATAATATTAACCAAAAAAATGGATTATGTACAAGGATTAATTGAAAACTCTGATTCCTGTAAAGATTCCTTTCCTCGTTGAAACTGGATTTTGGGAATTGCCTTTCCCCCCAGTTTAAATCTTGTGTGGTAATAGAATGGTAAAAGCTGTATCATTTTTTGGCCTTGGAAAACCAATTTTGATTCCCTACCAAAATTCTTTTTTCACCAAACTCTTTTCTGTTACATTGAACTGGAACAAAATATGCACCCTAGAAATTCACTTACCAAGCAACTATTTCATTTGCATGTCTGCTACCTGGATTTGCAAGGGCTGAACTGGCTGAAGACTGGACTGGAATTTGTCAGAAAGTTATCTGTCATAATAAAATGTAAACCCAATATCAAAGTACCCAGTATATCCATGCTCTCCCCACGTTCCCCCCATGCTGGACTGGCACCATGGTGGTCTTGCCCTTTCCTTGCTCTCTCCACCTCCTCACTGGGCTGATTCTACCTTTCTCTGGCTTCTCAGCCACCCTCCTCCTTGCTGGGAAAGGCCCATGGGGAATGCCCTGCAGGGGCTGTGGTCATGGGTGGGGAGCAGCGCTGGGGAGTGGTGTGAGGCAGGACAGGGGGTGGAGTGGGGTCGAGAAGGGGCATGGCAGAGTGGTGCATGGAGAGAGGTCAGGGGTATGGCCTGGGGTGGAGAAAGGGCATGGTGGGGGTGCTGCTTGGGGAGGGCTAGGGGGCCTGGGCCAGATGTGGAGCTGCCTTCACCACGAGAAGCTCCAAAGACTGCCCATGAGAGGAATATTGCATTGGAATCTTTTTTCAACTTTTATTTTATTTTATTTTATTTTTTATTTTTTACCCCTGTAGAAATGCTGTTGTTTACTTTTGATACTATTTGACAGTCCGGAAGATATGGACTTACTTCCTTGTTAGAGAAACATAAATACAGACTTTTTAGAGTTTCTCTCCTCTACATCAATGCTACAGAGACAACTTATATTATTTGGATGCTATGTATGTCTTTGTAGAAGTGAACTTGAAAGACTGTGTTTTTGTGAACAGGGAAGATTTTCTTTCCCCCCTCCCTCCCTTTTTATGTGAAACAAGATGAATGTTCTAGCTATCAGGAAAAGGAAACAGTGGGAAATTTAGCTTTTTATTTCTACCCACCCTCCAGAGAAAACAACTTTGAAATAAACTGTTAAATGCTTAAGGACTTTCCCAAAGAGGACAGAAAAAAATAGATATTTTATTCTCTGATGTTGCACCTTACATCTATATTTGATTATGCAAGAGTCTATAGGGTGTTGTTAATGCCGAAGTTCCTCCAACTTCTGCAAATGCTTTAAAGAAAAGACTTCAAAACTAGAGCATCTAATAATGGAGAATAACCGGGCACCAAAAGTACAGAGACTCCATGTATTGTTGTTCTCTCCCTCCTCCTTATATAGTACTTCACTGCAAAAAAAGTGGGGCAGGTGCAAATAACTGTTTGAAGACCAGGCACATTATCATTGGATCTGGGGGACTCAGAGTATTTTGATGTGGAGCTGTGGACCCACCCAAGCTGTCTGTGGAACGTGGGAACTAGGCATTGCTAGGAGAAGAGTTTGGGGCATAGTAATGGGAACAGCACAACCAGGGAGCATTTTCACAAGCACTTAGAGACATTTGAGGGCTGTTTTTGGTGCCCAGAAATTAATTATGGCAAAGGCAAGACTAAGCTAGGAACATAGGAGAAGGTCATATGCCACCAAACCCTCACTGGGGTTCATATAGCCAGTGCTAAATGACACATCGTAAGCATAGACCTATGCCAATAACACTAAAGGGAAACAGTTCATTCTAGTGAGGGACATGCTGTGTGATACTGCCTTAGCTTAGACGCTGGAAGCAAGAGTGATGTGGGCCAAGGAAAAGACCTGGGTCCCGGGCCCCACCCAGACCTGATCCTGCTCAGAGCCCTGGGCAGGGCCTGGATCAGGCCCGTGCTGCAGGCGGCTCAGCCTTGGGGATGGGCTAAGGATGGGACTGGGGAAGACAGCCATCAAGGTGGACAGCCATCAAGGATGGGACTGAGGAAGACAGCCACTGCTGTGGGTGGCCCAGTCCTGGACCCCCACTTGTGAAGCCAGCTGCCGTTGAGGGCAGCCTGGCCCCAGACCTGTGGCAAGGGACAGGGCTGGAAAAGACAGCCGCCACTGTGGGTGGCCCAGCAGCAGACCCGGGATACTGGCACTGGGACTTGGGTCTTGAGCCCTCTATGCCCAATGCCAGCAACGCCACTGGCTGGAAAGACACAGACACGCACCACAGACCCCAGAAAGGCATGGTTACCTACCATTCCTTCTGAATTTGTGTAACATATAGGCTATTGTGCAAGTGTATATATTTGTAACCAGTAATGTGTAAGGAAGACAAAACAAGAAATGTAGAGGCCGAGGGTACACATTTTACTGTGCCCTAGGGCCAGGGGGTTTAAGGGCTTTGTCCATTATTTTCATCTTTGGCTGCAGTATAATTACCAAAAATGCCTTATTAAGAAGTAATAGCCAGCTCTCATCATGAGGATCTTAGCTTGACACACTGTGAGATGTGAGATTCCTTCATCCAGGACAAATGATGGGGCAAGCAGGTTACAGAGATAGGCTACGATACAGGCATATATCATGGAGGATACAGGGTCAGTTTGTGTAGTAGAGGTACTACAGACTGAGAGGCTGGTGAGGCCACAGACGTGAGTAGTAATTAACAGATCCATGTAGCAGCATTTACCTTCGCAATATTAATGGATAAGGGTGTGACTGATGGTAGTCGTGCAGGCGTGGGCTGAGAACTGACATGAGTTCTACAAAGGCTGTTAGGTTCCCTTGTCCATATCAGTTGAAAAATGCTCTCTTCCCCACATGCTTAGCAATCTTTCTTGTGTGAACTAAAGACACTTGTCCAAGAAAGTACAAGGCCTCTCAATGCTTATGTTACATGCTTCTTTCTCATAGGACAGAATTATCTGACAATATCCTAGTTCACCCCCTTTGGTTACATCAGCGTACCTTTCTTCTGTCCACTAACCATGATTCTGCAACCAGATTCTTATCTCTAGAATATTTCCCACATTCCACCACATAGGGAAGAACTTTTCAAGGTGCAAAACATCAGTACACATGACTGGGGATCGAACCTGATTCATGAACACCTGGCTAGAATGTGCACTCAGACTGTGTTCTCAGCCCTCTTGCTTCCAGTGCAGATCATAAATGACCTATGCTAAAATCCAGGGGGCAAAACTTGTAAGAATTCATTGTATGAAGTATTGCTTAATTTTTGCAATTTTTTGATTGTTGCACAGTTTGCATTGGCCAGCTGGAAGAATTTGTCCACTAACCAAGAGGCAAGGTACTCTGTCACTGCTGCTGAAAGTTGTCATGCCTTGCGTATAGAGCCATAATGCCACCTGACAGCATCCTTTCAGATAGTTCCAGGGTAAACTTGGCAAGTAATTTTTCACACATGCTGTACAGCAGCTCCCCTGCAGCTGGAAGATTTGGAAGGCTCTGGCCTTTTCATTTCATCATCTGTTATTAGCTTGTCTTGCTTGCTGTCCCTGAAGCAAAATTATTGCACTATCATCAGCCTCTACCCACTTCACACACCAGCACTCCTAACCCCCCATTTTACCAAGACACACAGAGTGGAGATATAAGCACTTATCACACTTTGTGCAGCTGCTTATCTTGGCAGACTGTGGGGTCAGATTTCATTATGACTGTCTTACACTACTATAAACTCAGCTTTTCTGATTTGTGTAAGGGTCCCCAGGTGGCACAGGAATTGTGTGCGGTAAACATAACCACCACAAAATTAACACAGGGCCCCACACCGTATTCCACTTTTTTCATATAAAGATTCACTATTATTAAGTTTTCTTCTGATCTCTTATGTTAAGAATCATACAGGGCTGAGAAACCAACAGAGAAAATATTGCCACAGTAACAAGTATGTAACAGATCAGCAAGAGCTCATAGGGGACATGATAAAATGTGACTGAACACTTTGAATTTACCAGAGTGAAATCCCCTGGAGCCCTGGAAGACAGTGGGGAGAACCTTCCTTGATATAGTCTTCATGAATTTGATGTAACTGAGTGTGTGTGTGGGGGGGAGCGAACATGTTTTCAGGGATCAGACTGATGGTATTTGGGAAACCAATTTATCAATTAGTTCCCCCCCATTTGTCTCCAATATGTGTCATTATATTAGGCCATCAAGATGCAAGGAGGATGATGAGGGAATCAGCAGACATCAGTCAAAAAAATGATTCTGTGGTGTACATCTATCTTTTTTAAGAGAACAGCCAGAATAAAGCCTATAAATTGTTTCTCTCATACACATTATTATCATTATTGTTATTGCTAGTGTTTTGTATGGGGAATGATGCTGATTCATGGGCTTGTACCCAGCACCAGACTTAATAGTGTGTGATGTGGCCCTTGGAAAGTTGTCACTGGATTTGTTTCTAAGAACTCTGCCTTACATTGTTAAGATGATGCTAGGTTTTATCTAGTAAAACTGACATGACAGAGGAGAGGACCCTGCATTCACAGGATAAAAATGACACAAGAACAGAGTGGGTTCTAATGTTCTGAGATCTGTGATATTTAATTAACACTATAAAAGAACAGAGAGATGACTGTAGAGATGATACAGCATCTGAATGAGCTACTGTGGAAGGAGAAAATGTAACTTTGCATGTGTGTATCTATACAATATAATCAATATACAGTATACAAATTAACATATTACTCATATGTATGAAGTGAATATGAACATTAGATTGCTTTTACTTTAAAAAGAGATTAAACCTTATTTTAAAAAATAGTCACAGAAATTCAGTTGCAACATGAAAATATTTTAAGACTCCTTTGAGTTGCAAACTGTTATTAAGAATTCTTCCCCTCTCCCAACAGTAAATCTCATTTTCAATAAATAATATTTGGGCTAATACCATTTCCACATTGGGATATTCATTCTTTCTTGAAAGTATTCTTTAGAAACATTGTGGAAAGGTCTTTACATTGTACTGGGATTCTCCTCACACATCAGGCTCTATTCAGCTAAAATATAAGCTCCACAGCTGGCCCCTATTTGCAATTCACCAAGATGAAATTAAAATAACTGTAAGCACAGAATGGCGCTTTTATGCTTTTCATTCTACTGCCACCTACCACTATGGCTTCGGAGGAATTTGCTTATTTACTGGCTATATATGGTCAACACTGTGTACAGTATCAAGACTAATCCACTTAATATGTTCAAGGATCAGCCACTGTCGTTTTGTGGCTTTCTCGCTCTTCTCAACTCTTTGTCATGCCAGCTGCCTGAAGTAAATTTCAGAATATTCTCTGCTTTGTACACAGAAAAATAAATTTGCCAATTTGTGTGACATAGTGGTGCAGGGGAAAGGAATTTTCCCTTTGCTGACAGTCAAGAAAATGACTCTTCTCCCTTTAGACCAAATCATAGCTAAATGAGAAATGACTTATGTCCAGCGGGCCCTTAAATATCCCCAAAGATGGAGATTCCACTACCTCCCTAGCTAACCCATTCCAATGATTCACCACCCTCCTAGTGAGAAAGTTTATCCTAATATCCAACCTCGACCTCCCCAGCTGTAACTTGAAACCACTGCTCCTTGTTCTGTCCTCTGTTAATACTGAGAACAGCCTGGCTTCCTCCTCCTTGGAGTACCCCTCAAGTAGTTGAATGTTACTATTAGATCTCCCCTCAGTCTTGTCTTCTGCAGGCTAAATAAGCCAAGGTGCTTCAGTCTTTCCTGGTAAGTCATGTACCACAGCCCCTTAATCATTTTTTATCTATCCCCTCCACTGGGCTCTTTCTAATTTCTCCACATTTTTTTTGTAGTGGGGAGCCCAAAACTGGGCACAGTATTCCAGATACTGCTTCAACAGTGCTGAATAGTGGGGAATAATCACTTTCCTCGATCTGCTGGCAACAGTCCTACTGATGCAGCCCAAAATGCCATTGACCTTTTTGGCAACAAGAGCACACCGTTGACTCATATCTGGCTTCCCATCCACCATAACCCCCAGCAATGCTCCCTCGAAGGCCCTGAGGCAGCTGAGCAACTTACACTGCTTGCTGTGCAGGCCACCCCCATGTGGGCCCAATCCTGCTTCCCCACAGGCCCAAACCTGCTCTCCCAGTCACCCCCTACCCAGCCTGATCCTGCCCCCCCACTCAGCCTCCCTGCAGCCAGCCCGATACTCCTCCTCTCATCCTAACCCACTCCCCTGCTGACCCCCCCCAAGCTGGGCCGACCCCCAACCCTCTTCAGTCTTACCTGGCCACCAGAGCATGTTCCGTCAGAACTTCTCTTGGTGGGAGTTTTATAAACTCCCAGTTCTGGAGGAGCGCTCAGTCGGCCAGGAGACAGAGTCTTCTGGCTGGGTAGGGACTCTGGCTGCTGGCCATGCTTGACCAACAGTGTTTCCTGCAGTGGACAGCAGTGGGAGCTCTGCAGACATGCAGATTACAGGGAACATTGGCCCCCTGGTCCTTTTCTACAGTGCTGCTACTTAGCCGATCACTCTCCAGCCTGTAGCAGTGCATGGGGTTTTCCGTCCTAAGTGCAAGACTTTGCACTTCTCCTTGTTGAACCTATGAGATTTCTTTTGGCTCAATGCTCCAATTTGTCTGTGTCCCTGGATCCTGTCCCTGCCCTCCAGTGTGTCTACCATTCCCCCCAGCTTAGTGTCATCTGCAGACTTACTTAGCATGCAGTCTACCTCATCATCCAGATCATTAATAAAAATTGTGAACAGAACCAGCCCCAGGAGCAACCCCTTGGGCACTCAATTGTTACTGGTTGCCAACTAGACATTGACCCATAGATTCTTACCTGCTGAAACCATTGATCTTGCCAGTTTTCTATCCACCTTACAGTCCACTGTGAAACCCATACTTTCTTAATTTGCTGATGAGAATGCTGAGGGAAACCATATCAAAAGTCTTGCTAAACTTGAAGTACATCAAGTTGTCAAGGCTATTTCCCCATGCTGGCACTCTGAGTGCAGAAGGTGGGGGCCTGCAACAGGCCTTAAAACCCACTGGCCTTAAAGTTTGGTCTTAAAACTCTCCAAGGCCACCAATTTCCTGGCCTTGGAGTGGTATTGCTGCCACCAGCCAAATGCAAAACCTCTTGAAAACCCAGGAAGGTGCATTTGGGAATTCCTTCCTGTGAGGTACCCTCAATCGCTTTTATTCCTCCCTCAGGGGTATATCAGCTAGAACTGGGACAGAAACCCCTTTAGTGGCTGGCTGTGCAGTTTGAGGCACATGCACAAAAAAACCTCTTGCCTTTTAGGACTCAGAACCAGAACTTACTTTAAAAGGGTAAAATCTTTAATTAAAAAGAACAGATAAGAAACACAGAGAGTTGCTTCTCTGGAATTTAACTTAGGTAGTTACAGGGTAGTGGGAGGGGGTACCTGTGCTCAGCCCAGAGAAAACCAAAAACAAATAAAAAACAACAAATAGCCTGATCGCGTCTAAGTAAATGTTCCCTGTTCTACTCATGCCTCGTCAGTTACAAACATGAGCTTATCTTTGGCAAGGATGTTGCTGGCACCTTCCTCAGGCCTCTCTCTGGCCTCTTCCTGATCCTTCCAGGAGCTCTGCTGCTACCAAACAGGAACAGGCAAAGCTGCTGCTCCCATTCAAAAACCTGTACTTTGTTCCTGTTGGTTCCCCTGGGACTCGCTGGCCCGGGTGTTAACCGCTTCCTCCCCAAGGTTACTACACACGTCGGTGGCTATTCCCGCATCCACAAATCCAGTCATCTCATTGTAGAAGGCAAATATTTTTTTGAGGTACTGTCCAGGCTGGAGAGTTAAAGGCAACACAGTGGTACCTCAATCCCACACTGTACCTTGAGGGGAGCTATCACACATCTTCCCACTGACTTTTGAAAAAATGAATGATGCATCAAAATCTTGATTATGATGGAATTCAGTAAAATCTTGGCTTAAAAAATTACTCTATTTCTCTTCTCCCCCTGGCCTGTCCTCTGGGAAGCTATATTAATTTCCGCTTCATGAAACACTATTTGGTGACTGGGAAATTAAAGGAAGCTTTGATTTTTTTTTTCACCTGAAATAACAATCCATTTAATGTGTAGTCAGAAATATCAGCCATCTTTAGGTATGCTAGGAGATAGACAACATTAAAAAATTCAGCTTTAATATTCTTTCTTCCACTTTTAGAAATGAAACATAATTTTTTGTTAGGAATTTATATTTAATATAGTTTTATTCACTGTACTGATATGCTAAGAAAAAGAATGAAATTCATGTTAATGTCCTAAACAGCTTCAAATTCTCTTTATTGGAACACAATGAAAAGCATGAACAGTTTCCACAACTAAAAAAAATCTTAGATGGTTCAGGACAATGACAGACAAAAGAAGCCACAGATTACTTCTTATATAAAACTCTGCATATAGGTTGTAATATCTGTTTCTTGTCCATTTCATGTTCAAGCATCCATCAGAGATAGTCTGAGTCAGGGGTTGGCAACCCATGGCTCTGGAGCTGCATGGGGCTCTTGAACTGCCACCATGT
The DNA here is from genome assembly GCA_007922195.1 of Podocnemis expansa. Taxonomy (NCBI): domain Eukaryota; kingdom Metazoa; phylum Chordata; order Testudines; family Podocnemididae; genus Podocnemis; species Podocnemis expansa. Next base: position 418,461 of record ML682059.1, read on the forward strand.
GGCTCCAGGGATGTCGGGTTGCAGTGGAGCACCCAACCAGCTCCAGCACCAGGGCCAGCTCCTGGCCAACTCTGGCCACCCCCACCCTCCCAGTGCATGAGCACAAGGCAGCTGAGTGGAAGTGCCGTGGACCCTAGCACTCATGGGGGGTAGAGCACGGGGCATGGGCTGCCTGGGCCAGATGCTGCACCAACTGCCCTCCCTCCACTCCACTCCACTGGTGGGATGGAGCAGCACTCCCCACCTACCCCCCCCCCCAGCCAGCCTTGCCTCCCCAGCTTCTTCAGACCTCTTCATCCCTGGCCACCGTGGAGCTGAATGGGCCCAAGAGGCCTTTGTTCATCTGTAGGGTGACCAGTGCAGAGCGGCCTGACCTATTTGGAGTGGGCTGCTCCCGCCCCACCCCCCCGACAAACCACAGCTCCATGTTGGCTGCCCTCTGCCCTCTGGAGAGGTGGGGCTGGCTGGAGGTAGGTGGGGAGGGCTGTGCTGCTCTGCCAGCAGAGCGGAGCGAAGTGGAGGGAGGATGGGCGGTGCAGTCTCTGGCCCAGGTGGCCCACACCATGCACCCCCCCACGAGTGCTAGCATCCATTGTGCTTCCACTAGGCTGCCTCGTGCTCATGTGCTGTGTGTGTGTGGGGGGGGGGGAAATGTCTCTTCTTGTTTGGGTTGCTGACCCCTGGTCTAGGCATACTTAATCCTACCGTGTATGTGAGAGAGAGAGGGAGAGAGAGAGATTGTTGAACTCTTAAATTCACTTTCCAGCTCCCAGTTTTTGAAATTCTGTGATTCTGTATTTGAGTAGAAAATGTGAAACGTTGCTTTGTTATCACTTTTAAAAAGTAACTGCCTTTGTCTTAGGCTTTCCTATTAACTTATTTGCTGATGAGGGTGTTATATTGTCCCAACAGACTACAGATACCTCATAAGAACCATGAGTATTGTGAGAAGTGGGGTTGGAGAACATCTAGAAATATGGGAACTGATACAAGTTGATCTTAGGTGGCTGAGAAATTTTCAGATGGAAGGGGAGCTTTCAGCTAGTGCTTCTATTTTAACCTTCCTTACACCTCTGTCTCTTGGGAAAACAAAACAATGGCAAACGAACAAGCAAACAAAAAAACCTGTTATTACAGGGAATACCAAGAAGCCTTGGGGGAAATAAAATTTGACCCTCTTTCCTGCCTTAATCATGGGCATCATTGTGTTGGGCCAACAGAGCAGTGGCCTGGATAAAATAGGCTCAGCACTGAACCTGTTTTCCCCAGCAGGCACATGTGCAGAGCCTGTTTGCAGGGGAGGAATAGCTAAGCTGGGAACTGAGTCATGGTTGTGTGTAGCTCAGTTAGTAGCAGGGAGAAGAGGGAACTTTAAATCTGCTCTCTCCTGCTGCACACAGGCTCAGCCACATAGCAGCTGTTCAGGACCAGTACCTGCACAGTACTGGTGAGTACTATGTGTGTGTGTGTTTGGGGGAGGCAGGGAATCTGAAGACAGCATGGGCGGCTGGAGGCATTGAGAGCAGGCGATCAGTACCCAGGTTGGTCTGGTGGGTCTGGAGATTGGGCTGGGGATCATCCCCTGCCCCATAGCTCAGTGGCTTGGTGGTCAGCCAGAGGGGTGGCAGGTTGTAGGTCAGGGATTGTTCCCCCCACCTTCTCCAGGGCGGCAAGTGGGGAGTGGCCCCCTCTTTCCCATCCATTCAGTGAGGTCAGTTTGTGGGGG
>ML682059.1:420586-446832 GCA_007922195.1 Podocnemis expansa
ATCCCACTTCCTCAGATGCTTCGAAGCATCTGAGGAAGTGGGATCTTCTCCCACGAAAGCTCATGCAAAAAATAAATCTCTTAGTCTTAAAGTGCCACACAACTGCTTGTTGTTTTTTTACTGGACTAGACTAACATGGCTATCCCTTTGGAAAGTGCTAGTGATGACTCTATTTAGGAATTCTGCAGCCCAGCCCCATATGGTGCACCTAAAATCGATTTTGTGCTTTTGAAATTTGGTGTGTTTGTTTGTTTGTTCGTAATTAAGCAAGGGATGGAAGGGTGACTGGAGGAAATGGATGTGTGTTTTTAAGCTACTCTCTTGATGTTTGAATTCCCCCTGGCCATCCCAGAGTGTGAGTTATGTGAGGAGTTAGTGTTGCTCTCTCCCACAGGTACTGGAAAAGGTGATTTTGGCCCCTGGTGCAGGAACTGTTCCCCTATTCTGTCCCCTCATCCCCTACCCAGTAGTTAACCCTAGTATAAGAGGCTGTAACACCAATGATTTTAATGACACTTCTTGGACTGGATTTTTAAAGGTAGGGCCCCAGGAAAAAGCTCTTTCACAGTTCCAAGTGTCTTGTTATCAAACTCCCCCCTTCCCTTTTCCCCTTCCCCAGGTGTGACTCTTTGAGATTCTTTTTCTCTCCTCTCCTCATTGCTAGGTGATTCTCTTTGTTATTTACATTGTCTTTGTCATGTATCCAGTCTCATCAGCTTCCATGTTTTGAGGCAGAGCCTCCACCCTGAGACATATGAAATACTTCGCAACATGAAATACCAGTGATGTTTCAGATCTATTGCTCTATACACATATGCCCCTTTGGAACTCGGCATACATGTGATGCTGCAGGAAAGATGATACCATACTAATGCAGAGAATGTTTATGAGCACTCAGAAGGGAACCTTGCATGGCACATTTTGCATCAAAGTACACACATATATGGCAGGAATGAACAGTGACATTACACAGATTATACCATAGTGTACATCATATGACAGACCTGTGTGGACTTTAGAGAGTGTGCAAGAGCAAAAGATTATTACCGTTTCAGTTTCTTCATAAACCTGGTATAAATGAGCTTGCAGCAACCTGGGGAGGACCCTGATTCTTGAAAGACAGAAGGTCCCAATGTGTTGTCTAGGGCTGGAAGTGCTTGCTGGAGGAATGTCCCCTGAGTGCCTGATGAGCGCACACCCACTGCCTGCAACCAGTTACAGTCAGGAGGCTGGTGTGGACAGACGCAGGGGTGGGGGGATACATCTGGTGAAGAGGGGGAAGTCAGGGTCCAGGAGTGAGTGATAGAGGGGGAAAAGTAGCATACCAAACCAGATAGCAGGAGGGGAATGTCACACACAGTAAATTGTTTCAGGTATGTAAACACTTCCATTGCAGTGATGCCATTAGACATGCGGAGGAGCTGCCTAGTGCACACAGGCCCTGGGGCTTGTGTCTGGATGAGGGGGGGGGCAGACTTGGGGAGACAGACTGAGATCTGGGGGGGCAGACAGGAGGCAGGGCCTAGCAGGAGGGATGAGTCGGGGGGCACAGCCCCAGATCTTTTTTGCCAGGTCCATAACTAGGGCAGGGCAACCAGGGCTTTGCCCCAGGCACCCTGGAGAGGCTCCATTTTGCTGCTCAATCAAAAGGGCGCATTCTGTACTGCTTGCTCTGGGCGCTGCTCATTGTAAGGGCATGTTCCGCTCCAGACGTGCATCGGGCACTGAAATTCCTAGTTCCAGTGCTGCTTTATGCTATCCAGCAATGCCCCTGTCTTAAAGAGGATGCCAAAAACTTAAGGATGCTTGCCTTAAGGCAGAAGCATATTTGGGTGGGTATTTAAGGGTTTCCCAGGAAATTTTGCAACCTGATGGCAGTTTGCTAAGGAAACCGTATAGAATGAGTGTGATGCAGACAGGAGCTGCAGCAAGCCATCTGTTTCTCCCAGTGATGGGGGGTTAACTAGGTTGATGGAGCTTACAAGAATGAGTAAGTTTGGATGAAGATATAGAAAAGAGGAAATTTATATACTCTTTATTCTGTTTATTTTGTACCTTTGGCTGAGGGAATAATGTTTTGTTTTGAGTAAGCTGTTTTTGTTTGTTTTTTTTCATCACTTTAAGCGGCTTGTTGGTGAGAGGTCACTGGAGGAGAAGGGCTTATAGGTACAAAACTCATTTGACCTTTGGGTTAACGTAGTTAGTAAACAGGAGGCAAAGAGGACAAGTGGAGGGAGGGGGGAAAAAGAAAAGGTAGCTACAGCTCAGATATCCAGTCTGAGTCATTAGACTACATGCTTGACAGAGGGCTGGGTGCCAACATTTATTATAATGGTGGGTGCTGGCAGATATCACCAAGATCAGAGATCTCCTAGACTATTAGTGTGGGGGACCACATGGATTCTCAGGGACTGGCTCAGTGCCTGGAGCTCGCCACCCTTCAACCCAACCCCAACACGTACTCCAGGTGATGAAGGCAACGTTGCCCCCTACTGCTCAAGTCTACCTCAAGCTGGTCCTGCAAGAGGTTCTCCCTGTCCCTCACCTCAGTCCTAGCTCTCTGGAGCTTTTCATCCAGCTCCAACCCTGTGACCTTCCCCGCAACCACCCCCACTGCACACACTGAGCCAATTGCTGGACCTGCAGCCGGTTCACTTCCAAACCATACCTAGGGTCCATCTGTACATGCTTGTGCTCTGCATTATCCATTTCCTCCCCCTAGTGTCCCATGCCGATACAAAATGGTGGGACTTGACACCATTAATGGAGGATGAAGACCTCCCAGTGGGCCAGCCAGTGTTCCATCTTAACCCCACGGCACGCCAGGGACATCAGTTGGCGGCTCCTTCACGGAGCTGTAATAATGGTCATGTACATGGCACAGTTCACCCCTCATCCTGACACCTGTCCTTTTGCGGCATGATGGAGACCCTGGTGCACATATACCTAGAATGCAGCCCCTTTTCCAGCTCCTTCAGAACCTCTTATTGCTGTTCTGGCTGCACTTTCCCCCCACATTTATTTCCCTACACATATCTTGTCCATGGCCCCACAAAATCTCAGGACATCCTCGTCAACTTCCTCCTGGCCCTGGCTAGAGTCTCCATTTATAATACCAGGGAGAGAAGGTTGGGTGAGGGATGTCTCTGCAACTGTGGGTTCTGTTTCTGGTTTCTCATCCACTCATGTAGCCAGGCAGAATTCCTCTGAGCATCGTATGCTGGTCCCCTCAGCACCTTCCAGGAGCAGTGGACACTGTCCAGAGTTCTCTGCTTGGTATCTGCCTCTAAGACCCTTCTTTTGAACCTTTGGACCCCCCCCCATGCCCATCCCTGTTATTTAATGTCTTGTCCCAGGATACTCAGTTGAATCTAGGCCCAGTTCTTCCTCACCGAAGGCTGGGGAGGTGTTTTAACAGTGGGTGCCTACTCACTACTCAGCATTCAGATAGGTTCCAGACCTTTTGCTTGGGCCCAGGTACTGCAAGCCACCCTAGTTATCCCAACCCTATGACCAAGCTGGCTGCTAGATTTGCAGTTGGTCCGTTTATGAATGGTACCCGGGGACCATCTGTACATGCTCATGCTCCAAAAACCTCCATTTTGTCCTCTCATGTCTATCTCAGATACCAAATGGCAGGACCTAATACCACCTGTGGCGAATGAGCATCTCTGGTATCCCAGCATATACTCCAATCTGAAGCCAGAACCGACCAGGGACATCAGTTGGTAGACCCTCCATGGAGTCATGAGCAGGGGCATGTGAGTTCACCCCTCACCCAGGGATTTGCCCCTTTTGTAGCCTGAGGGAGACCCTGACACTTGTGTACCAAGTCTGTAGCTCTGTTCCAGCTCCTCCAGAACCTCCTTTATAGTTCTGAGGAAGCACTTTTCCTCACACCTGTTGATTTACACACACCCTAGCCATGACACCACAGAGTCATGGGGCACCCTCACCAATCTCATGCTAGCACTGGCCAAGGTGGCCATTTAGAACTCAAGGGAGAGGAGGTTGGCTGAGGAGATGGTCTGTGACTGTGAGCTCTGTTTCTGTGTCTTTGTCTGTTTGTGCATCTGGGTAGAATTCCTCAGGACAGCATCCCCTTGCTTCCTATGCACCTTCTGAGAGCAGTGGGCACAGTGGAAGGGTTTTTTTGCCCAGTGCCCACTTTTCTGTTCTCTCATTTTGAATCTTTTGCCATTCCTCACTCCCGACCCTGTTTTTTCCTCCCATTTGTCCCTCAAAATCAATTGAGTCCCAGGTCCAGTGATGCCTCTTCTTAGGCTGGGAGAGGGGCCTTTAGCACTTGCTGGTATTCAAATAATAACACCTATTATAGATGTGGGTATTGGGGGGTGCAAATCTGCCCACCTCTAAAGGCCTCTCCCCTGAGCCTAAGAGGAAGAGCTACTGGGCCCATATGCCAAGCAATTCCAGGGACAACTAATGATGAAATAGAAATGAGAGTGAGGGTCACAGTGTCATAAGTAGGGAGACAGAGGGACACACCAAGAAGAGAACCCGAGACAGTTTGAGTGCTGGGAACCGACACTTACTGAGTTCAGGGAAAGTGGGCAGGCACAAGCCCATCAGTGTCTGAAGCCCCCCCCCCAGCCTAAGTGGGGGATCCTTTAAGCCCAGGGCTCAAATGAATTTGTAGAACAACAAATGGTTAAAAAAAAAAAAGGAGGGACATAGGCACTGTTCCCTCTAAGCTGTGTGCATGTACTCACGCACACAGGTCATGAAACCCACGCACACAACAAAATAAAGTGCATACAAAAAAATTCAATAGTGCTAATATTGGTGCTCACAAAGAAAATTTTTTTTGCACACAAAGAAGTTTTTTGCACGCACAGCCTACGAATAATTAGAGGGAACATAGGACATAGGTGAGGATCATAAGCAGGGAGACAGGGGAACACCGAAGCAGAGAATCCTGGACAGGTTGGAAACCAACAGTTGAGTCAGTGTGCTGATCACTTAAACACTATTTAATCTGCTCCAACTTTGAGAAGGACCTGATTGTGCCTAATACAAGGATTAGAATGGGTTAAAGAGGACCAACAGCTAATTAGGGTTGCCATTAGAAAAGATGGTAGAAGACATCACAGGAAGAAAGTACTGGGTGATAGGCTGTCCAGTATAGCTGCATCAAGCAGGATCTCTGGACAGAGAGATTTCTCCTCGCAGCAGAGAGTTGAGGAGGAAAAGATATTATAATCTAGGTGATGGTTAACAACTGAAAGTGTCTGATCAGAGAGAGCAGAAGATGGAAGCAGAACCTTGCCGTGTCACAGCATGCTCCATCCAGAGTGAAATGAAAGCAGCCAGGCCTGTAACCTGAGGGTTACATTTAAAAGGACAAAAAAGGGATTTTAAGTGCAGCTTTCCCAGTACCATGACACACACACTGCTTCTTTCAGAAATCAGTTATCTTCTGCTGGTTTACAGTGAAGTATTGACTTTCCTTACGCTTTGTGGATTTTTAAACTTTTTAATTCATGGTGCATGTGCAGTGTCAAATGTAATGCTCTTAGAACATTTATAGGACAGTGATTGTGTAGATGAATGCTATATTCAGCTTGGGATGGCTCATATGATCAGCAAATGTCATCACAGCACCTGTAATTGATGTCTTAATAGGATGACATCCGCTACATATGTGGGGACTGTCATCCCTCAGATGAGCTGTGTACCTTCCTGCTGATTTGTGCTGAAGTCATTTCATACAAGGGCAGAACTTTTAATTACCAATCCTTATATTACCTTGACTGGCTCCTCATCAGCTTTCAGTGACAGGAAATTAAGTTTTAGAAGATGACACTGAGACAAGACATCTACAAAAACACAGGCTTTGCCTGAGACATGCTTTGAAATAATGTAGGAATGCTGGTGAATCAGTGCCTTGCATCTTGCCAAGTTCCAGAGGGGCAGCTGTGTTAGTTTAGTCCAGCAAAAAAACCAAGGAGTCCTGTGGCACATAAAGACTAACAGATTTATTTTTCACAGGAGCTTTTATGGGAGAAAAATCCCATTTTGTTTTCTCCCATGAAAGCTCACACGAAAAATAAATCTGTTAGTCTTTATGTGCCACAGGACTCCTTGGGGTTTTTTTTGGTGAATCAGTACCACTAGAGTTTGATTTTAAAGATTATTTATTTGCCTTCTAAACTACTGATGTGTTGAGGCATTAGAATTCTGTTTTTTAGATTGTAAAGCAATGGTTCCTAACATTTTTGCCTCAAGAGCCAAAGAAATATTTTTTCACAGTCCTTAAGGACCACCAGCCTCTGCCAGCAGGCTCCCATGGAAAAGCAGTGTATTTCCTTGCTTGTTGGTCTCTCTGATTGCAACAGAGAAACCACACACATCCTGCAGCGCTGTGCAGTCTATCTGGGTCCCAAGGAAGAGGCTCCCTTCTGTAGACAAGGGGATAGAAGATCAATGCTTCTTTCCCCTCTCTCTGGCTCCAGCAAGGACCCTAGCACCTATGGACCTAGGCTCCCTGCTACAGCCAGGCATTTGGGAGCACTAATCTCCTGTCCCTTTGGCCGTAAGAAGGAGCCTGCATTGGTCTTTTAGCTCCACAGACATGTGCTCCACGTGGGTCCTTGGAAAATGACTCCATTCTGCAACCAGCAGGGTGGGAGCCAAGGTCCACTTTGAAAGCCCTCAAGGGTCACTTTTGGCCCTTGGGCCACAGGTTGGGAACCACTGCTATAAACTGATAAGGTTGTTATAAAAGGTAAAATGAGACTAATCAGTGTGTGGGAAAATACTATATGGATCCAAAATTTTTTTAAACTAAAATGCATACGGTATTCAGGAGGTCGATATATTGGGTCCTGTTCAAATCTTCTGTTTCAAGATCTGGGTAAATGATACAGTTATTTGTTCCTAGCAGTTAACAGAAGTCTTTATTATGATGGCTAATTACTGGATTATTTCAAATAGCTTATTGGTTTCAAAACTGTGTGTGTTATTGCCAGCTGACAGCTATTTGGCTGTCTCTGTGAAATTTGCTGGTGCCTTCTTTAGCTCCTATTGGGCATATATCCATGTGACACTGTCTGGGTCTAGGGGCTTGTTTATGATTATCTTTCATATTAATATTTCATATTTGCAATAATCCATATGTGATATATACCATGTTTGGTATCAATAGAAAGGTTGTAACCTGCTAGGAATGATTGTATGGTTTACATATAGGTGTCATATCTATAGTAGAAGTCAGAAATAGGTTTGTCCTATTTGTGTTCCAAGTTATTTGATTCTGGGATACCCCCAGATTGGGTGGCTACAAAATCATTGCCTATTTAATGGGCCATTAAGGAAGCTCCCAGGTACAGTGAACTCATGGAAAAACCTGTCGAGTCATTAGGACTTGCCCATGTGACTCAAGTCCATTTTGAACTGCAAAAAACTCTAGACAGATGGTGAAGGCCAGAGGTGATAAAAGGCAGTGGCCCCATCTCCATTTTGTCTTCAGTCTGCAACCAACACTTACCTCTGGAACTATTCTTCGGTAAGGATTGAGACCCACCCAATTGCCGGGTGTCTACCAGAGGAATTGGATTAACCTGCAAACTACAAAATTCTTCAAGGACTTACTTTCTAAGGACTCTAAATCATTTGTATGCATGTGATTCACTTTAACATCTCTCATATTTTGTTTCTTTTCTTTTTATATTAAACCTTTAGTTGCAGTTACTGAAGTATTGGCTGGCAATGTGGTATTGTAGGTAAGATCCAAGCCTATATTGTTCTGGGTGATGTGGCCCTTTGGGTTCTGGAGAGCCTATTTCTTTAAGAGACCCAGTGGCTGGGAGGGGACGGAAGGAGCTGATGTGCAATAGAGGAGGCTTCTACTATTTTGTTATGCTTTGTACTTACAAGTGTGGGGATTCAGAAACGGTTGTTACTGACTGAGCGACTGGTTTAAGTAGCACCTGTCAGTGCTTTTGCAGGTGTGGCACCTGGTTCTGGAGCTTGCTGATTTTTGCATATTCAGGAGGTTACACCAGGAGGCCTGGGTCACAGTCCACATCATGCAAATCAGTGTGATTGTCATAATTTGGTACTTTATCTGGCAACATCAGTAGGTTCCAAGGGACAGAGCTGACAGTAGATACTCAACCATCCTTTTATTGGCACTCCAGAGCAGGCTTGAGGCATCCTGTAGACCACTAAAGAAAAACTTCCATTGCATCTGTGCTGTACCAGTTGTTTGGATCAATATAATATTTTAGCCTCTATGGGTACCAGTCCAGTACTGCTCCTGGACACTAAAGTCAGTATTGCAAACAAAAATAAAATAAAAAGGAGTGTATTTCTGAAGAAAGTGGGTGGCTGAGTTGATGAGGAAAAGAAGTAATAGCAGGGCCATAACTAGGGTGGGGCCAAGGGGGCAAGGCCCTGGGGTGAATGGTTTTACAGGATGCCAAAACCATGCTCATACAGAGAGGTCCTGGCAGCAGAGAAGTGGAGAATCCTGTGCTCTGTTCCTCTGCTGATAGGAGCTTATGCTAGCCTGACAAATTAGGTAATCCCCTGCCAGGAACTTATCTACTGAGTGATTTGCACCTCTCGCGTTCCAACGGGGTAGCCGTGTTAGTCTAGTACAGCAAAACAAACGAGTCATGTGGCACTTAAAGGCTAACAGATTTATTTATTCTGCCACGAAAGCTCATGCAAAAAATAAATCTGTTAGTCTTTAAGTTCCACAGGACTCCTTGGTTTTTTTGCACCTCTCAGCCACTCTAAAGTCTCTTATTGTGTAAGCTGCCCAGGGGGCATGCAAATGACTAAGTGTCAGAATCTGCTCTCAGCTCAGCCCCTTCCCCACCCTTGCTGAGTCACAGAGTAGCTCGTCTCTCTGTTCCAGGGGAAGAGAAGGGGTCAATTTGATTCCCTTAAGTACAAGGTACCAGGGGTCAGGGGAGGGAAAGGGAAGCTGGGGGGCGGGAGGCTGGCAGGCTACCCGGGGGGCCCCAGGCCTGGCATCGTTCCCCAGAGGACAAATCAGGGCCAGGGCAAGGGGGAGGGACTGGCAGAGAGATGGTTTGGGTGAGAATCTGAACAATACAGGGGGGTGAGTGAGTGACTGACCCAGATAGGACAATAGCTGCCCAGCTGCAGTGGTGTGGGCCATGGGGTGGAGAACTGGGTGGCATTGGGGCAGTACAGGGTTGGGGGAACAGGTGGTTTAGGGGAAATGGGGGGGGTGGACAGTTTTGTGCTGGGCAGGAGGGGTGGTTAGGGCGGCCTAGGTGGGGGCAATAGACATTCAGGGTGGTTTTGAGCCAGGTAGGGCACTGAGTTGTGGGTGGTTTGGTGGCAATAGCAGGGGGCTCTTTTGGGCCAGGTGGGGCAACAGCAGGGGGGAGAAGTAACTCCAGCCCCCCTGCAATAGCTGGGAAAAGGGGTGGGTAGGGGGTTTTTGGGGGGGGGGGGGGGGCTGGGGGCGGGGGGCTGGAGCTGGTTTGGTTGTGTGAAGCTCTCTGGAAGAGGCTGGCCTGCAGGTTGCTGGCTGTACCATGGATGGGCTGGAAAGGTGAGAAGCAAGTGCCAGGCTCCCTACGGTGGGTCTCTGGAATTTTTGAAATAACTCAGGTTTCCAGCAGAACTTTCATAAGAATAATTTCAAAAAATTGTTTAAAAAAATTACCTGTTCAGAAAAATAAATACTGTGCAATATAAGCCCTCCTGGGACATGATGCTATGGGAAAAGAGACAGGGTGGGGGGAAAATCCTATAGAGAGGGTGTGTGGGGGAGGATGAAGAGGGCAAGTGCATTGGGGTGTATGTGTAGGAGATGAATGGTGGGGTGGTTGGAGAAGTGAGTGATGGCTGAAGAAATGGCATGGAGCCATGTCAGCTGGTACCTGGGGCAGACATGAAGGTATGGCACGGCTAGCTATAAAGTCATAGTCACTTATAAAGAGTCTTTCAAAAGGCATCAATTTCTCGAAGTAACTGATCTTCCTCTGTGGCTGGCCTATGGATTTGAGCAATGGGGACACATCCTGCCTTTGATAGCTAGCAGGGCAGAGCCTTCTTTTCTTGCTACCAACAGGCCCTGGCACCTAATGCTCACAGCCTGCTATAATCCAAAGAGGTAGCTGTGTTAGTCTAGTTCAGTACAACAAACAAACAAGAAGTCCTGAGGCATTTAAAGACTAACAAATTTATTTTTTGCATGAGCTTTTGTGGGAGAAAATCCCACTTTGTAGAATCCTTCCTTCTGAGCCACTACCCAGTTACCTTAAACACAAGACCCTTGTGTATGTGCATGCAGTTAGGAGGCTGATGTTAACAAAACTTGGTGGTTTTATGCCAGGTCTTTTCTCTGCTATGTTATGTTTCACATAAGAATAAAGAAGTGCTTTGTTAGATGAGTCTGCAGCTAGTCTCCTGCAGCGGTGAGGCAGGATACTTTAAAAGCTTTCTTGATAAGACTGCTTAATATACATGTTACTGTAGCTGTCCTATTTTAGGGGAACTGACTGGCTGTGTAGAGGCATAATGAGTTACTGAACCTTTCACTTGTGGCTAGTTCAAATCCAGCTCAGATTAATAATGATTGAAGGTTATGAAAGTGCTGTGTGGTGGTGGCATGTGAAAAGAATTGTTAGTGTTAATCCATTTTCTGAAGGACAGACTTTTACAGCACCAGGACATAAATTAAGAGCAAAGAAAGCACTGGATGAATGGACCATGGTGACTGAACTACTAAAGTAGTTTCTCCCATGAAAGCCCGTGCAATGCATAAATTTGTTAGCCTTTAAAAGTGCCACAGGACTCCTTGTTTATTTAAATGGTTGAATAGTCTCTAATATGTGAACATCTTTTTTCCAAATCTTTTAAAGAGCATTTGAAGATGCCTGAGACTTTTTTTCTGGATATGTTCATCCCCCTACTAATTAAAAAAGTTAGGAGAGTGACATATCCTGCTCAAGTTTCATAGAGTGATCCTCTCACTAGATTTTGTATCAGTGGTTTCCAAACTGTGGCCAGCTGTGGGGGGTGGGAACAGGGAATAGGGGCCTGTCAGGGCTTTCAAGTGTCTTGCAACTGCCCTCCCGCTGGCTACAAATAGGAGTTACTGCTTAAAAACCCAGGCAGAGCTTATTTCTTTTGGGGGTAGGGGAGACAGGTGCCAGACTCCTAGCTGCAGCCATGGGGAAGGAAGATCAGCAATCTCAACACTCCTCTACTTCTGGCTGCAACACAGAGTATGGCAAAGTACTCCTCCTGTGTCCATAGGTGCAGGGGGCCTTGATGGGAAATCAGAGCTTCCCTTCCCCAGCTCAGAGAAAAGCAAATCATTCTGCCCAGGTCCCTAGAGGCTAGAGTCCCTGCTAGAGTCAGAGGGTGGCGAGTACTGATCTTCTGTCCTCTTGGCTGCAGAAGGGATCACTTCCCTAGGGACCCTGTTGGAGAGCATAGGCTACATGTATGTTCCCTACTGCAACCTGGGAAGTGGGGGGAATCAGTGGAGAGGCTGCAAGGGTGGCAGGGAGGCAGCTGGCAGACTGGTGACTCTTCAAGATTGTTAAAATACCTGTGGCCCTGGAGCCAAGAAGATTGGGAACCACTGATTTATATGATGAAAGGAGGTTTTCCCCCAATGGAAACATTGTGGTTTTGCACACAGTATGTACTGACTATAACCATATCAAAACTAAGTTACATAGAGGAATAAGCCACATTTTATTTAAGCTACAAGATGTGCTTCTTGGTGCTTTTGTGGGAGGACGCCAGTCTTTAAAACGTGGTTGAGGGCCTAGACTGAAGGCTCAGCGATTTAGTGACCTGAGAAAGTACAATGGTCTCCCAAAAATGCCTGGAATGTGGTCTAAGAAATTGAAATTGTTTTCAAAGGGAGTGAGATTAAATCATCAAAATGGAGATGAAAATTAGAGAATTAAATTAAAATCGTACTCTGGGTTTTGCAAGGAATCTTGAAACAGGGATTACATCAGAGGCATCGCTGCCCTGGGGAGGGACCAGGGCCCCAGCCCAGGCCCCGCCCCCGGCCCGCAGGCCGCGCCCCAAGCCGGCGACAGGGCTGGAAGCCGCCGCGTGCTGCTGCGGGTGGCTGGGCCCCACATCCCCAGCTGGGGACGGGGCCGCCACGGCTGCGGGCAGCAGGGTCAGATGAAGAGCGGGTGGGGGCCCCGCCAGACCCAGGGCATTGGCACCTGGATTGGGGGCATGTGCCCTGGGTGCCCAGTGCCAGCAATGCCCCTAGATTACATCACTTACCCTTTCAGAAAACTCTATTACCATATTGACACAATTTAAATAGTTGCTATTGGCCATGTGTTTTTCAGCTGAATCAATACCAAGATGTATGCATCACTTTAATCATGATTGTAAGATCTTTTCTGAGCATTTCTTGGATTCCTTAAACTGTAAACATGGAAAATTTTCATTAAAACCTATTTGAAGTATATCTACTATCCCTTCCCCTGTGTGTGCAGTGACATCACTTTGGTTGGGGGAGGAAAACTTACCTCAAGGTCTTAGTCTTCCATATTTGCCTAACTATAAAGGTAGCATATTACATTTCTTTCTGCTGACCTGATATAGTTATGGAGAACAGTGCATAATAGAGCTATTGTGCTTTAAAATGTTCTTTGCTAATAAAGTCAAGTATCTACTGGGAAACAAAAACATAGTTTGAAAGCATAGGTTCTATTTTGGTCTTCCATTTGAGGAGTACAGAGTTATTTATTCCAAACACATTATGAATTACAGCAATGAACAATTACAAGTTAGGCAGCAGAATTAAGTTGTCAGAGTTTTCAGTAGCTAGCTATCTACATATGTATCTATCTTAGAAAAAAATCAAGATATTATTCCTTACCCAAACTTTGCCATAGCCCCAAACATAATGCCAATATACCAAATTTGTGACTGAGTTATAACTATTTCTTTCAGACCCTTTGTGACAGGCTGCTCTCCAGATCCAGTCCAGTGTGCCATTGTGATCCCCCCCACCCAATTCCCACTCCTGACCCCTGAGTGGCCTCACTTTGCCAAGTGACCACTAACTCCTGAGTCAGTTTGCTCTGGCCTCTGGCATACAACCAGTCCCAAGTAGTGGGTTTATGCCCTCTGGCTACTTGAGGGACAGTCCCCCAGCAAGTGTCCCTGGCTGCAGTTACCACACCAGGACCCACTGTCTACAGACACTGGGAACCACTTGCAGCCACTGTACACTCCAGTCTTTCTATTTAACAAAGAAATGGATTACACACTACCTTCTTCACTCACACCTCTAAAGATCACACAGCTTTAGAAAAAACTACAAGTTTATTGATCAGATTATAATTCCAAGTGAAAATATGGCCAATTATAGCAGAGTCACAATATAAATGAGTCAGGAGATGAGGAAACAAAAAGGTACAAACACTCACATTATCCTAATATCTCTACTTAAACTGGCCTCATAGCTCATGCTCAAGGTGTTTGGTTGTCAGATGTTTGTACATCCAGTCTCTGCCTGAAGTCGTGCCGGGTCCAGATCTTGCACAGAGTCGTTTATAGATGGAGAGTCCCAGGCCAAACACCCCCTCAAATCTTTCCAAGAGTTTTTGTCTCCAAAGACCTACTTTACCCCTCCCTTTCTGAGCAGAGGCGATCCCTTTGTCTCTTCCCAGCCACCACAGTTAGCATCTCTTTCTCCTTCAGGTGCTTGCCTGCTTGCCATTGGGAGAGAGCTGTGTCTGTCCCCCATTCCCCCATGCCACACTTCTGTACACATGCATAATGCTGCAGGAAACACATCATAGTAATCATATAGAGTAGGTTATGAACACCGATAAAGAAACATTGCATGGTGCAATTGGGAACATCATATGGTCACAATGTACTAGTGAACAAGAAAAATCAGATCATAACCTGGGGTGTACAAGTATGCACCCCATGGCAGCCTCAATGAAATGGAAATTGAATATAAATTGATAAACCCTGAGTTGTGTCACCAAAATAACTGTGTGGACAAGAAGCTATTGCATTTATTGAGCCACCTTCATCCATTGCAATCATCTGTGTCAATAGATTGTTCTCAGATGCAACAAGGTATATGTATAATTTCTTTGCAAACAATAAGGGCAATAATGTCACGAGGTAAGAAGGAAGTATCTTATGCTTGACTATCTTCATAGCTCTCCTCTTGCTTTGAGTTCCACATATGAAAAGGAGTTCACATGTGCTACAGAATTCAGTGCAGGATTAACACCCTAGCTTGTGAAAGTGTATATACAACATTCCTGTAGCAGCAGCCAGATCTTTAAGTTGTGTTTCTAATGAAAAAACAAAGCTTTATGCTAGCATCATTGTCCTAGTCATGCGAGATAACAGATAATGCATTCCTCAGGTTCCCCCCTGACACACACACACACACAGTGTGGGTCAAATTCCTATACTTGCTATGCAGGGAACACTCTTAGCCCCAAAGGCAGGTTCTGTACTTTAACCCCATGTGTGTATGGGTTATGCAAGACTGTCTCCATCTTCCTCTTTGCACTTCCAGTGTGGAAAAAAGATAATGGAAAAGATGCTTTTTTTTAAATCATAGCCCAGAGGCAATGCTTTTGATTTAAACTAGCACAGTCAGTTAAGGCCACAATATAGATCTGTCTTCACTACAGAATGACAGGAAGAGGAAAAACAGTGCAATATCAAAGCAACCTAAAAATACATTCTATTCACTATAATGTTATTCAATTTTGTCTTGAAAATAAATGAGAAGTAAACATAAAACTCAGCATCCCAGGAACTTTTGCCTCCTTCTCAAAAGTGCAGGATATTATTGCTAGAAATCACCTTGACATGTCACTGTCTCCTTCCACCTTTACGTTTAGTCCCACTGGTCACAAATTTCTCAGATTGAAGAAAAAAAAACTTTTATCTGAAGTCAACGGGAATGTTAGTGGAAATGGAAAGGTTTCATTTTAGTAATGAAAATGTGTCCCCAGTAAATATCCCCTTGAGTATCATGTGCTTTAATGGTTTTTTTTTCTTTCCAGTCAGTGTAAAGTGACTCTTTTGGAGCAATTTACCTCAGATGAGAATAGGGCTCTGACTTCCTAGCTAGAGACTATCTACCAGATTTAGTCCCCTGAAGTAAATGTGGATGAAAATTTCATATGCTCTATGTTCATGAGGCATGTCCTTCAGAGGGGTTGAATCCACTGATCTTTCCAAAAAGGTTCTGACCTGAAAAGGTGGCAACTTTTCATTACTGAAGAACCCTACAACATTTACAAGAAATGCATTGTAGGTTTGGTTTGAATTTAGAAGCTGGTTCAAGAACGTTATAGAAACACTAACATTCTCTTAAGTTCTATACCCTTCTAGAGTCATTTCTATAAAACCCTACTGGTTTTATCCTATTCAGGTCTGTGGGCACTCTCCCTGAAAAGTGTACCTCCAGCTGGTGTGCCATAGGAACTTTGGCCTAGTCGGGCCCTTAGGTAACTCAATGAAAATGCCAAGGGAATGCAGGCTGCAAAAAGAGAGCAGACTTTCCCCCCGTAAGTTGTTAACACTATAGTTAGATTCAACCACCAGTCACAATCTGTCCTCTTGATTCTCCTCACTGGTCATTAAGAAGCTAGAGAAGAAGAAATGAAAGATCCCTTTACTGCAAGCTGGTCTCTGGCTCCCAATAAGCAAATAGGTATAAGAGAGTGAGCAACTACTTGAAACTCTGTTCAAGGTATAAATTTTTTCTCCTACCCCCTAAAGAACCAGTCCCATTGCAGCCAACCCTTTAGTATCTAAAAGCTAAAAAGTTTTATTATAAATGGAAAGAAAAAGTGTTAAATGGTCAGAACAATTAAATACATCCAAATGATTTCAGAGTCCACGTATTTCTCAACATGGGTGAGATTTCTACCTGATAAAATCCCTCTGGAATACATTCAAAGCTTTGATGGGTCTATCAGTCCTTTATTCAAAGCTTCAGTTTGTAGAGAATTTACCCCAGAGATGACAGGCAGTCCCAAAAACAAGGAGGAGAAGATACAGTTGCCTGTTTATATCCCTTTAACCTAAAGCACAAGTTCACAGTACATGGGCATAGAAAAGCATGTGAAGTCTTCTGTCCACAGGCATAGTCTTAAACATGTTGTTTCAAAGGGGGTAGCCGTGTCACCTTGTTCAGCAAAAATAAGGATTCGTGTGGCACTTAAATACTAAAATTTATTTATCACTTACACTTTAATGGGAGAAAAATGCCATGTTGTCAGATGCTGCCCCCCCCCTCCCATCTTCAAAGCATCTGGCAAAGTGGAGTTTTCTCCCATAAAAGTGCATACAATAAATGTTAGTCAGTCTTTAAGTGCCACAGATCTCCTTGTTTGTTTTTATTTAAAATGTATTTTTGCATTGTGAGTTATAGATATGTTGATGAAGCAAGGAGTCCCGTGGCATTTTTAAAGACTAAAACTTATTTATTGTTAGTCTTTAAAAGTGCCAAAGGAGTCTTTTGCTGAACTAAACTAATATGGCTACCCCTTTGGAGCTTAACATTTAAACAAGATGATCATACTTCCCAAAACATGTCTTCCACTAATCCCTGACATAGCATGTCATGAAAGATACCAATATTACAAAACTGTCCTATCTGTAAGTGGTTGCAGCACTCAGCCCACATGGAGGGCTCCTTCTAGTGGTGTTTCTGGGGAATTACACTCAAGTTGTCCCCTCCAGGTTATCTGTGCTCCACCTCTTGCCATGCCAACTCTTGTCCCTAAGGTCCCAGAATTGGACTCAGCCCTCCATCTAAGCCCAATAGTCCATCAGGGATTAAAGTAAGCAGGAACGCCGCAGAACATTGTTCGGGGACCCCTTATTTTTAGGGAGCAAGCATTCCAGGTCCCCTAAAATAAGGGAACACGCTAGAACCCTGCATTGCATTCTGGAGCCCCTAAAAATAGAAAGATGTGCTGGAACACAGCGTTTCGGTGAGGCCCCTCGAGGCGAGAGGAAGGGAAGGGCTGTGGCCTGTGTGGCTCCGCCCCTTCCAGCTGCATGCTAGCTGTGTGCATGGCCATGCCCCAGCATCTGGCCCAGGCTCCATTTTGCTGGCCAGCCAGCACCATGGCCTCCTGCCCCCTGGCCAGCTCTTCAGCCAGTAAAGGGTCTGGGGAGGGTTGGGGCAGTCAGAAGCCAGTGGGGAAAGCATGGGCGCAGGGAAGGTGTATTGGGAGAGAGGGAGAAGTGGTCAGGAGGATGATGGGCTGGGGTGTTAGAAGAGTTGGAATGGGGGCAGAGAGAAAGAGGTCTGATGGGGGTAGGTGTTTTGCAGGCTGTAGCTAGGGGGTGCCCACCCCAGCACAAGGAGAAGGTGGGGGGCAAATTATACTTTAATCCCTGTAGTCCACCCCTTCCAGGGTACAGTCCAGCTCACCCTGCTTCTAGCCACTCATTAAAACAGTCAACGGCTTGAGAGCCAGTGCCACTCTGGGCAACCGTGCCACTCCCGGCATGCTAGGGGAGTAGGATAGGGCCTGGGCTTGCCTACTTCTCCAGGCCCCAACCCATAGACCATACATGCCTCCACTGAGGCCTCTGCCTCTCTCCACGCTAACCTACAGTCTGTCCACACTAACCTATATTGACTCCCTGGGCCACTTCCCAACAGCCCCAGCTGCACACAGTGTCACTGCTGGAGTCCAGCCACTGTCTGCTCCTTGTGTCAGACTGCTGCTCCAGCCACTCAGCTCCAGGTCAGCTCCGAGTGCCTGCTCCCACTCAGAGCTCCCCAAGGTGCCAGCACCCACAGCCAGCCTGCCCAGCAAAGTACCTCCTCCCTGCAGCTCCCACAGTTGACTGAGCAGCTAGCCCTGCTGCACTCCTTTTTAAACCAGGAGCCCATCCCCGTTCGGCTGCTGCCTACACACACCTTTTTAACTCCTGGCGTGCTGTAGCAGAGCCACTGCACTGCTACACTATCAATATTATAGTCACTCATGTGCCATACAGTGTCACATGAGCAATGCCACAAAATGCTACAGGCAGGAGACATAAGGATCCTTTGTGAAAACCTTTTCTGAAGGATAGGGCCTAAATCAGTGCATGTTACGTTATTATTTAGGACTCACTACATGCCAAAATTCTACTCTCAAATGAGTACAAATTAAAATCATGGAATTATTTCTTTGCAGTCTGGTATGGTCTAAATTGTATTGGACCCTTTCCAAACAGAGGAAGGTGCAATTTCTGTCCTACAGCATTTATGGTCTAAAAGGACAGACAGGTGAAAATTAGGGCAAATAGATGCATGATGACCTAATCCTAGTTACACATGCCTTTGACACTTCCTTTTTGGACTACATTAATGAAATATTTGGTCACCAGCCCTTAGGAACTGTCGTCTAGTACAGAATGACGCAGTATGTCTCCTCAGCAACATGGGCTATCATGAGCACATCAGACCTGTTCTTTGCTCTCTAAACCAGCTTCACATAGAACACTGAGTCAAGTTCAAGTCCTCTGTCATTTTCTTGAAAGCAGTCAATGGCTTGGGACCAGAGTATCTAAAAAGTCACCTAAATCCAAATTAACCTGTGTGGAGGCCCTGTTTTGCCCCCATCAAATCCTCCAACCATGGCCTCCACTGCCTCCCTGCACCCCCCATCACTCGGGTGGGGGACTTGGAGCCACAGGGTGCTCCAGTGGTGATCCCACTCTGGCCAGGGGGCATAGGGGATTGTTGGCACATGGTGTGGAGACCTCTGATGCAGCCTCCCAGCTCAATGGGCCCTTGAAGGCTTCAAAGGAGTGGTGGTGGCCTCGACACAAGCCAGTCAGCCCCACCTCCCGGGCAGAGCAACAGGGATTGGCCCACCCTGCTCTGAGCACAACTGGCCTGCTGGTGCTGACCTGGTGCAGTGGCAGATTATTGGGATTTTAGGGGCTTAAGCCCTGGGTCCCCATTTTGGCTGCAGCCTGCAGCTTAAGCCCCTAAATCTCCTGCAACAATTCAGCTCTGCACCTAAAACTCTGCAATAAATGTTTCAAACTCTTTAAGGCAAGGATATTCTTTTTCTTCTGTTTGTACAGTGCCTAGTATTATAGGATCCTGCATCATTACTAGGGCTCTTAAGTGCTAAGATGATACAAATAAATCATAGTGGCTATGTCTGCACTTACAAAGTTAAATTGACTTCATTAAGTCATCTTTAAGTCAACCTTATTAATTTGACATAGAGAGTCTACACTGGACTCTTATGTCAACTTAAAGCAGACTTCTTTAAGTCAGCTTAGGGACTCTACACTAGACTATTAAATCGACTCGGGGGCCTAGGTTGACCTAGGAGGGATGCACTCTGGGACGTGTGACAAAGTGGCACTAGAGAAAGTCCTCCTTCCCCTGGCCACTCCTTTAAAAAAGGAAGTGAGCTCAGCACCTTCCCCATTGTGCCTGGCAACAAGCAGCCTGAACAGGTCATGGACCAGTCTTTTCTCCTGTGCTCTGCCAGACAGCTGAGCGATGACACCTGCCAGCTACTGGGGAGACTACTTCTGCTGTGGAGCAGGCTTCCCCAGCACCCTGACCATGCAGAGACAGACAGCAGCCTGCCCCCGCCTTGCTGCTCCTGCAAGCTGTCGCACTCACAATAGTGCACTTTGTGCCTCTTCGCCTCTGGGTGTGTGAGTCCAGCAGCAACTGGTGGAAGCGAATCATCTTTACCACCTGAGACAATAACCTGTGGCTGCAGAGCTTTAGGATGAGAAAGCGGATCTTCCTTGAGCAGGTCCATGAGCCAACCCCATTTCTGCAGTGGAAGGACACCCGACTACAATCCATCCTGCCCGTGGACAAGCGAGTGTCCACAGGCGTGTGGAAGCTGGCAACCCCGAACTCCTACCGTTCCATGGCCCAGCACTTCCACATAGGGAAGGCCCCTGAGGGAACTGCCCTCATGCAGGTGTGCAGGGCAATCAATCGGGTCCTGTTAGCCCGTCTCATCACTCTGGACAACCTGCACAAACTCCTCAATGGCTTGCTGGATTCAGTTTTCCAAATTGTGTGGGTATCATTGACACCACGCACATCCCCATCCACTGGGCCATGGACTATGTCATCTGGAAGGTGTACTACTCTGTGGTCCTGCAGGCCCTCATGGACCACCACGGGATCTTCTGCAACATCTACATGGGCTGGCCAGGGAAGGCACATGACTCTCGCTTTCTGCTCTACTTCACCTTGTACAGGTGTGTGCAGGTGGGCACCTTCTTCCCTGAGTGCACCATCACCCTTTGGGATGTTCAGATGCCAATCCTGATCCTAGGGGATGCTGCCTACCTCTTGCTGCCTTGGCTCATGAAGCCATACACAGACCACATGGATGCCAGCAGGGACTCTTCAACCAGAGGCTCCACTGCTTCTACACAGTTGTTGAGCATGCCTTCAGCCATCTGAAGGCACGCTGGAGGGCCATCTTAACCCACCTGCAGCTCGGCAAGCACAACATCCTGGAAGTGATCAGTGCATGCTATTGCCCCCACAACCTCTGCAAGCTGTGGGGGAATGGGTCCCCTACATCTGGGAGGCCAAGGCCAAGTATCTCAGTGATGACTACAAGCAGCCCAACAACAACCTGCCCTGGACAAAGTGGGCCCAGTGGCAAGCACAGGTCATCCGGTGTGCGCTGAAGGCCTACTTCATCAGTGAGGGGTACTGAAGGGTGGGCCTGCTACCAGGCCCAATCACTATAACTGTCACCTCACCTCTAGAGCCTGCCCATGCTGCCTGCCCCCCACCTACCTGTCTCCTCCTGTCCCCACCAATAAAAAAAGCACCATGGTCGTGGGGGCTCTCTGGTTCCCTGGCTCGGGGGAGGGGGAGGGGGCCATGGCCTCAGTGGCTCTTCAGCTCCCCGGCTTGCGGCAGAGGGCAATGGCCATGGTGGCATCTGGGCTTGGGGCAGGGGGCCATGGCTGCAGTGGCTCCCCAGGTCTGTGTGGTCCACATTCTGCCATGTGTGGGACACATTCGGAGCATGGAGGTACCGCCACTGCGTTTTGGTGCCGCATTCAAAACAGGGGGCCACAGACTTTCTTTCCCCTCACAAGGGCGTCTCCAGCCTTAAAAAGTTTGGGAACCATTGGTCTAGATCAATGGTTTCAGTGACTAGGAATCAATGGCTCGATGTCTAGTTGGCAACCAGTAATGAGTGGTGTGCCACAGGGGTTAGTTCTGTGATCAGTTCTGTTCAACATATTCATTAATGATCTAGATGATGGGATAGACTGCACACTCAGTAAGTCTATGGATGACACCAAGCTGGGGGGAACGCTAGACACGCTGGAGGGTAGGGACAGGATTCAGAGAGACTTAGACAAATTGGAGCAGTGGGCCAATAGAAATCTCAGGAGGTTCAACAAGGGTAAGTGCAAAGTCCTGCACTTGGGATGGAAAACCCCATGCACTGCTACAGATTAGGGAGCAATCAGCTAAGTAGCACCACTGTGAAAAAGGACCTGGGGGTCATAGTAGATGGGAAGCTGGATATGAGTTGACAGTGTGCTCTTGCTGCCAAAAAGGCCAATGGCACACTGGGCTGCATCAGCAGAAGTGTTGCCAGCAGATCGAGAGATGTGATCGTTCCTCTCTATTTGCCACTGGTGAGGCCACATATGGAATATTGTGTCCAGTTTTGGGCTTCCCACTACAAAAAGGACGTGGACAAATTAGAAAGAGTCCAGCAGAGGGCAACAAAAATGATTAGGGGGTTGTGGGACATGACTTACAAGGAGAGACTGAAGGAACTAGGCTTATTTAGCCTGTAGAAGAGAAGATTGAGGGGGAATTTGATAGCAACCTTCAACTACCTGAAGGGATGCTCCAAGGAGGACAGAGTTCAGCTGTTCTCAGTAGTAATAGAGGACAATACAAGGAACAATAGTTTCAAGTTGAGCTGGGAGGTCGAGGTTGGATATTAGGAAAACTTTCTTACTAGGAGGGTGGTGAAGCATTGGAATGGGCTTCCTAGGGAAGTGGTGGAATCTCCATCTTTGGAGATATTTAAGGTTTGGTTAGACTAAACCCTGGTTAAGATGATTTAGTGAGAGTGGTCCTGCTTTTTTTTGGCAGGGGGTTGGAGTAGATGACCTCATAAGGTGCCTTCTAACCCTATGATTCTTGGTACTATGGCCCCTTAGTACCTGCCAGTGTCCTGTGATGCACAGTTTGGGTGCAATGCCCATGGTAGCAGGCTGCAGGCAGGCCTGCTCCAGGGGTCTGTCCTGAGGCCACATGCCAGGGGTGTTAGGTGCATGCTGTCTGGTCTGGGGCTCCCACCTAAAGTCCCCCTGCTCCATCTCCAGACACACTACCTCACTGCTCAGCTCTGGGTCCCCCCCACCACATGGCCCTGAGCCCCTTTGCCTCTGTGGCATGGCTTCTTCATCCTCCTCAGCCCCAAGACCATGCCTATCCCTGTGCCACATCCCCCTGCAGTCCCTGTCCCACTGGCATGCCCAACCCTGCCCACAGGAAGGGAGCGAGGGAGCACTCTTCAGCAGGTACAGAGGGTGTCAAGTGAGCTGTCCCCTTTCTTGGCTCTTCCTTTGCGGGGGGAGCCTTCTCCTGCTTCTCTGAGGCTGGGCACTCCACTGGGGCAGGGATAAGCTCCAGACTGGCAGCTGTCTCCAGGTCTGGCAAGGTGTCCTCCTGCTCCTGGTGGCTGGTCTCCCCTTCCTCCAGCACCACAGCCTTGTCCATCGAGCACTCTTCCTGGTTATCACTGAGGGAGGGGAGCTCAGTGAAGTCAAGGCTGTGGGCTGCGAGGCTGTCAATCTCCTGCCCTGGAAAGGCATACAGCTGCTCATAGTAGCGGCAGCTGCTGGTGGTGGGGGCTGCTTCTGTCCCCACCCTGTCCTCCCATGCCTTCTGATGTCTGTCCTGGAGGTCATTAGTTTTCACCTGGACCTGTTGGGTGTCATGGGTGTGCCCCTTGGCAGCCAGGGCCAGGGAGATGGAGGCATATACCTCCTGGTTCTGGTGGCTGCCCTGCAACTGGGAGGAGACTGTTTCACCCCCCCCCCCCCGCCAACTGGCCAGCAGGTCCATGACTTCCTGGTGGCTCCAGGATGAGGCATGCCAGGGGCTCTGGGTCTGCTCTACCATATTTTCAGACAGCAGGTCTGGTAAGCTGTGGGGGCAGGGTGGTCAGGAGTGAGTCCTACCCTGTAGTTGGCCAAGGCAGACTCTTTCTTCCTGTGCCAAGGAACTCTGGGCCAGAGGTCTGGAGGACATTTAGGTCAATTTAGGGCTACTTCCTGTTTACACTGGCTTAGGTCGATTTAATAAGGTCAATTTACAGCTTAATTTTACCTTAAAGGAGGTGATATTAAGTCAGCTTAAGCTTTCCTTAAGTCAACTTAATGAAAGCCCAGCGTGGATGGGGAGTCGTTTAGGTTGACTTAAGCATCCTTAAGTCGACCTAAATTGTAGGTGTAGATGTACTCAGTATGTCCCTGGTTAACGACTCCACTCCTCAATTACAGTGGAACTGTTCACCACAAGGGCAAAATTTGACAAGGCAGGAGACACAGCTTTCTTGGGCGCCAATCCAAAATTATTGAACTTACTCCCAAAGGAACTAAGGACAATCCTACATCTCACCACCTTCTCCTGAAAGTGCAAGGTGCATTTCTGGCCTGTCATTTTTAATATAAACATAGGGTAGTGTGAATATTTAAATTTAGAAAAAAAGAAAAAGTAAAAAACAATTACCGAAACAAAACACTACACTGCATACACAGTTCTTCTCCTTGGGAGAAGATGATAGAAAGAACAAATATATGACAGATATGAATTATATCATTCAAATGATTTTCAGTGCTGCACTAAGATACAATGGCTATGAGGATGATAGGAACCTGAATAGAATAGAGATACTGTACAACGCTAAGCAATATTATCCTTCTGTGTTGGAACACAGATTAGTTGCATGTATGACTGATGTGTTCTTTTAAAGTTACACACTAAGTCTGAATCCCAAGTCTTTTTTTGCCATTCAACTGCAGCGTCTCCATACCGACAGCAATTGCTTGTGTCAGCTATAGTGATCATCCCAATACAGCCCCCCTCATTTATAAATATAAGTATTCCATCCACAAGACAAAACAAAACAAAAACTAAGTTTTTAGTAAATGGAGTTTGTGACCTGGGCCTCCTGGGATAACCTTGTGAATGTTCCAAAATCAGGGGAAGCTGCAAAACCAGGGGCCAGATCCCCAAACCACCAAGAGGTGGTACTTAAACCAGTCTCACAGTCAGTAACAAAACATGCTTCTGACTCCTCACTCTGGTTTCACCAAGCATGACAAAATAGAAACAATCCCCTTTATTGCACATCAGCTCCTCCAGTCCCTGCCTGGCCACTGAGTCTCTTAAAGAAATAGATTCTCCTGACTCCAAAGGGCCAGCCACATTACCCAGAACAATATAGGCTTGGATCTTTCCATAAATACCACTCTGCCAGCCAACCTTTTAGTAAGTACAACTAAAGGTTTAGTATAAAAAGAAAAGAAACAAAATATGAGAGATACTAGGAATACCTTAGAATCCAATAACTTGGAGTACAAGTAAAACAAATATATTCCTAATTTCTACTACAAATATGACACCTATATACAAACCACACAATCATTCCTAGTGGGTTACAACCTTTCTATTGGTACCAAAAGTGGCATATCACACATGGATTATTGCAAATATGAAATATTAATATGAAAGATAAGCAGCCCCCTAGACCAAGACAGCATCAGAGTTACTCTACATTTATGCCAGTTAGCAATACTTTTAAATGTATTCTGTGCAACAGTTCCATAGTTGTTATTACTTGGGGAAATTTGCATTGGCTTCAAGTATTCTGAGTGTCCCCATACTGTACAAAATTGCTAATGCTGTTTTAGATTGGGATTTAAGGGGAAAGACTTAGAATTTCATAGAAAAGTGAAGTTGTTTTCAAAAGTTTATTTTTTAAGTTATCAAATTAAATAAAAAGAGATGTCTGTTGACATTCAATAGAATAGTTAAAATTATACTTTTTTTGTAGATGTTTTGAAGTTCCCAATGCTTTATAATAATTTCTACAAAATTCTGATTATATGGACTTGTACTTTTTTATTGGTACTACACAGTAGAGGAGCTAAAATTTACTAATCTATAGTATAAAGAATTAAGCAAAAGGAAACTTTATTAGATTACTTTTAATTAGAACAGCTATTCAGGCTTTTTTTTTTTTAATTTTTGCTACATGTTTGTACAGATTCCATTGCATGTTTTGTTGTCTGTGGGTTTTTCTTTTTAAATTCTGTCCTATTTACACCCTCATATAATTTCCTCACATCTTAGCATGTTTAGTCCTTGGGTATTGTTTCTTGACAGGGTTTATAATAATTATGTAGAGAAAGATACTGTCAGCTTTTCCTTTTTAATGCTGTAGAAAACATTTTGTTTGTTTGTTCCTAAAGACTGCAAATACATTTGAAAGGTCATGCATAGAGAAACATAGTAAGAAATAACCCATAAACATCATATCACACTGAAGAGTTCTCCTGTTATGAAATATAACAATACTTAGGAAAGTTTAGTTGATGATCTTAGTCTACTAACTCATTATGTTCATAAAGTACATAATCATTTCTCTTGTGACTCACGGAACACACAAATCACCTTCAGCAACATAATGTGTGCAAAGAAAGAAATATGTGCAGAAGTGATATTTCTTATGTCAGGGATTCATTGTTTCAGTTACATCAGCTCCTGTATTGTTTGTACTGTAGTCGTATCACTCATCCCTTTCTCTTTGAAAAACTATTTCAAGGGAAATAGGATGGAAAAAGACAGAAAATGCTAAGCTAGATTCTGATTTTGCTTACAACTATTTGAACCAGACTCATGAAATTAGTTGCATATTTTAGTCTCTAGCTTTTTAGCTGATAATGTTTGTGGTTTTTTTCCAGAGGGATAGCCGTGTTAGTCTAGTCCAGTAAAAAAACAACAAGCAGTTGTGTGGCACTTTAAGACTAACAGATTTATTTTTTGATTGAGCTTTCGTGGGAGAAGATCCCACTTCCTCAGATGCTTCGAAGATGGGTGAACTTACAGAAAGGAATGAAACTAAATGCAAGGGGGTGTAAAACATAGGATCAGGTCATAAAGTAACAGCAAATCAGAGCAGTTTACAGGCACAGAGAATGGGAAGCCT